>CM021107.1:102211302-102668499 GCA_007115665.2 Sequoiadendron giganteum | reverse complement strand
TCCATTTGACATATAGTAAAATTTTTGAAAACAAAATATGCCAAGAAAATTCTAATTGATTCAAGCCCAACAACTAGTGCAAAGGTTTCACCGAAATCAATACCTTCTTGCTGAGCATATCCTTTGCAGACATATCTAGCCTTGTTGTGAACAACATGACTATTTTCATCATGTTTATTTCTAAAAATCCACTTGCCTCCTATGACATTTTTGTCATCTGGTCTTGGGACTAGATCCTAAGTATGATTTTTTTCAATTTGATCAATTTCTTCCTGCATTGCATTAAGCCAGCATTCATTAGTTAGAGCTTCATCAAATTTTTTTTGGCTCAAACTGAGTGATTAAACAAAAAGCAGTAAGCTCAGCTATGTGATATTTTTCATCATAGTTAACTATTATTTTCCTTGTTTGAACTCCTGCTGATTTATCTCCTATAATTAGATCTTTAGGATGGTTTTTAGCAAGAGATTTTGAAGGAGTTTTTGTTTCACACTTTTATGAGCTGATTTCAGCATCTTCAGATTTTGCTTCAGCAAGTTTAGGACTTGCTAGTTTTGTTTCGAGCTTTGTAGTTTCAAAGCCTTTTGAAATGTGTCAAATTCAAAGTCATCTTCTTCATCATCCTGCATAGGTTCAATGTCTGAAAGCATATTTTCATCAAATTTGACATTTACTGATTCAAAAATTTTATTCACCCTATTGTTAAAGCATTTAAAGGCCTTGCTGTGAGTAGAGTATCCTAAGAAAATACCTTCATCTGTCTTAGACTAAAAACTGCCTAAGTTTTCATTGTCTCTCTTGATAAAACTCTTGCAGCCAAATATTCTGAAATATTTAATTCAGGCAGATTTACCATACCAAAGTACATATGGAGTGAAATTTGATTTCACTCTAATTTGGACTCTATTTAAAATGTAGATAGTTGTATGAACAACTTCTTTCTAGTACATGTTGGCAGATTTGCTTCATTCAGCATAGTTCTTGCCATCTCTTTTATGGGTATGTGCAGGTTCATGATGGGCTAAAACGTGGCGATATTTAAGTGATATGATGGCTTATGTGGTTGACAACTTTTGTTTTACCCAAAATTGATGAAACGAAAAGGGTTTTTAGAGGAGATTCTCAGCTTTCCAAAAATATAAATTGTGCTTTACTTGGAATTTAATAAAAAATAATTATTTATTTTCTATTTGAATTATGACTAAAGTCCTAATTGATAGGCTGATTGAAAAAAATCTATATCTTTCAAATGGTATCATATTTTTTGAATCCAAAAAATGTGTCACATTATATGCTTCACATACTATAGGATTAAAAATAAATAAATTGAATTTCATGAAGTTTTGACCAAGTTAAGGTGGTTAGACATACGAGTTTTTATATTTTTCAAAATTTGTAATAAAAAATTCATAATTAATTATTTACTTGAAAAAAAATTACAAAAAAATATGCATCACATTTGGACATGAGTTCCCTACTTATATATAAAATCTTATAAAAAAATATTATCATTTTATTGTGGTTAGGGTGGTTAGACAGACATCTACTTCTTATTTTTCCCTGAAATTTAAGTACTACTGCATTGAAATTTCAAATTTTCACCAAATAGATTTAAAATAAAATAAAAATAAACCTAGTAGTTAAGAAACTACATTCAATTTTCTACAGATTCTATTCTTACACATTTTTTAAATAATATAGATAACTTATTCAAATTTTTACATCAAGTTGCCTAACTCTAATTTTCTGAATTTTATTGCCACTTAAGGGCCTATTTTTTCCATGATGATCCTGCACATACCCTTATAGGTCTATTCTTTCCATCAACTACGCCGTTCTATTGAGGTGTTCTTGCAGCAGTATACTATCTTTTTATCCCATGTCTATTACAGTAGTCTATGAATTCTTGTGAGGTGAATTCACCACCTTTGTCAGATCTTAAACATTTCAATTTTAAATCTGACTCTCTTTCTACCAGTTTTCTAAAAACTTTAAAACATTCAAAAGCTTCTGATTTATTCTTGAGAAAGGTAACCCATACCATACGAGAGTATTCATCAACAAACAACATGAAATATTTCTCACCATTGATGGACCTAGTCCTTGTGGGACTACATAAGTCAGTATGATCAATTTGCAGCGGTTTAGTGGAGGAGTCTTCCTTGGATTTAAATCTTACCTTAGTTTGCTTTCCTTTGAGACACTCTTTACAAGCATCATTGTCAAGTTTTCCAAGAATGGGCAGACTTCTTACATTCTGGATTTTCCTAATTCTAACCATATTGTCAAAGTTAATGTGGCCTAGTCTCTTGTGCCACACACAACTTTCTTCAACATGACTCATTAAGAATATACCTTGATTTTTTTCATGTCTAGAGGTGTCAAGTAAGTTGTAGACATTTCCCTTGGTCCTTCCAGTAGCAACAACTTTACCAAACTATTTTTTAATTGTAGCCCTGTGAAGTGAGCATGACTTGATAGCCACTGTCATAGATTTGACTGACACTTAGAAGTTTATGTTTTAATCCTTCAACATAGTACACATTGTAAATAGGAGTGTCTTCATTCAGAAAAAGGGAACCTTTACCTTTGATTTGAATTCTAGATTTATCTCCAAACTTTACATATCCACAAACATAGTCTTCTAGATTAGTAAATTTTTCTTTGTCACCAGTCGTGTGGTTTAAACACCCACTGTCCAGGACCCATAAGTCCTTTTTCTTGGAGTGGAAAGCAGTTTGAACAAGCATAGTCTGTTCAATTTTCTTAACAACTTTGGGTTTCAAAACTTTGATAGTTTTCAACTATTTATTCTATTGATCAACATTGCATTGCTTAGCAAAATGACCCAAAGACTTGCATGTGAAGCATCTAATCTGTCTTTCAAAACCATGATTCTGCTGAAAGCCAAATCTAGGAGTTCTAGAATTCATAAATCTACAAGAGTTCACTTTGTGACCAAATTTATTGTAGAAGTAACAATACCCATAAAAGAGAGGGTAGGAGTTGTAAATCATTTTGTTGCTCCTGAAAGGATGAATATGATCCTTGTAAAAATTAGGATGTTTGAGTTCAGGAATTTTGTTTCCAGCCACAACATTGTCATTTGCACTGTTATTTGATAATTCCCCTTTCACAAAAACAATTCCTATTTTATCATTGTTTAGTTTCTGTTTACTGAGCATGTCATTCAGTTTAAGAGTGCTTTCATATTTCTCAATAGTCTTCCTGCGATCTACAATCTCATGTTCAAGTTTTTGAATTTCTTGCTCTTTAACACTTATGCCAATACGAAGACAATCTTCAACTCTCTTGGATTCTTCAAGTTGATTTTTTAATGAAATTATCTCAAGATTTATGAGTTGCTCTTGTGAACTATCTTGAGCAGTATTCTGTTCTTAACCATGCATCTATTTTTTAAGTTTTCTTAGCTCTTTTAGTTCTCCTTCATAATCCACTTTTCCTTCTTCAACATCATTGTTGTTAGTTTCATCTTGCTGAATGATTTCAACCATGAATAGATTTTCATCCTCTTCATCTAAAGAATCTTTAGATTCAGAGTCTGTTTCATTTTTGTTGAATAGGATTTTCTTTTGTTTGAAATTGAATTTCTATTTGGGTGTGTAAGCCTATTTCTTGGAAAATTTCTCAGATTTTTCATTATCACTATTTGTGTCACCATGCACTTTGCAGCAAAGTGGCCTATTTTTCCACAGTTAAAGCATTTGAAGAGAACTTTTCCCTTATACTTTCCAAAACCCTTTTTGAGTTTCCTCACAAAGTGGGATTCTTTTGAATCAGAAAATTCTAATTTAGAGAGCTCACCCCTTTCTTTCCTTTTAGCATTAAATGTTGCTTCTTTTGTAGTGGTGTTGGTTTTACTAATCCTCATTTCATAGCCAGTCAGGGTGCCTTGAAGGCTGTCAAGGGTAAGTAGGGTAAGTGTTTCTTTTCTTCTAGAGTAGTTATCTTAGCTTCAAATTTTGTTGGTAAGGTTCTGATGACCTTGGTTACAACATCAAATTCCTTGAATTCTTCTCCTAGTGCCTTCATTGCATTTACTATTTCATCAACTCTCAAAAATTAGTTAGCTACTTTTTCATCGTCCCTTAGTTTTATTTCTTCAAACTGGTGTTTTAGAGTGAGGAATTTTGACTGTTTTACCTTTTCATTTCCTTGATAGATAGTTTCAAGTTTAGTCCATATTTCACTAGTAGAACTGCAGTGCATGACTTTGATGAAGACATATTTAGTCAGAGAACACAAAAGAGCATTTTTTGCTCTTGCATTGGTTTCATATCTTTTCTTTTCATCAGAAGTGGTTGGCAAAGTAGTTGGTATAGTGTACCCAGACAATACTATGCTCCTGACATCAAGGTCAATAGAAGTTAAATAAGTCTCCATTCTGATTTTCCAGAATACATAATCAGTTCCATCAAATAATGGAGCTCTAGTCATGGAAGTACTTTCATGAGCTTGAGACATTTTGAATACACTCCAGGTCTAGAATCAATCCTAGGTTGGAAAGACCTATCAGAGGACCCTACGCTCTGATACCAATTGTTGGAGTGAAAATACACTGAGAGGGGGGTGAATCAGTGTTTATAACTTCTTTAAAAAATTTAACTAAAATTGAAAAGAACCATACATATGTTCTCATTTATCAATGATAGAATAATTCATGTATTCGAATGCAATCATATAAACTAAAATGAGTAGTGTAACATTGCATTTTAAAGCAGTAAAGCACTGAAGAAAATGAATCATAGAGACAAAAATAGACACAAGATATGTTGAGTGGAAAACCACTCTTGAACTTGCTGCCTTTTTCAGGCTTTCATTTCAATAATTATTTTGACAATGCCTCAAGTGCTGATTTTTGAGCACCTACTCAAGGAGATACAAACCCTCTGTTTAGAGACACCAATCTCAAGGAGCACCAACCCCTTCTATGTTTTTCAATGGAACGCACAATAATATAGAGGATCTCTCTATTTCACTTATTTTTGTCAAGTGCCGCTTGACAGACAATGCATAGAATTTTCAAGAGTCAAGAATGACTCTTCAGAATTCCATTCATTATCAAGTCTTGATACAACTTGAGGAAAATAATCTAGTTACAGTGTCAATACAACTTCTTATCAAAACTGCATCATAGTGATATGATCTTTCTTTCTATTTCTCACAGTCAGATTTTCAATCTTTCATGATACAAACTACAAAATAGATAAACACACTGTGTTTTCCAATTTCTCAGCATCGGCTCAAGAATACACTCTCACATCTCTTAATAGTACTGCACTTGTTTCATTTTTTGTTTTTCTTTCATGATAGAGCCCTAATCTCTCCATTTTCCTCTTTTTGCATTTACATCATTACATCCCATGAAGGGTTACAACAGTTACTCATTTTTTACTTTCAAAGTATTACTCAAAGATGATTATCAAGTTACCAATTATCAAGTTACCATGCTATAGTTCAGAAACAGTGATAGATGTTACCATGATCATGAAGGAAGGATCATTCTAAAAATATCTTCTTACTAGAGTACTCAAGCATTGTGCAAATATAGGACACAGACTGAAACATGTTCTCTTAAGCATCGTGCACAAGCAGTGCTAAAAAAAAAATAGCATAATATCTATAATAGACCAAATCTTCAACTTCCATGTAGAAGCAAACACTTATCCATTATTAAATTTTCTAGTAAAGGTAATGGTTCTGCAAGGATAAATAAATGAGCACCTATGAAAACCAGAGATGCATTTCCCATGAGAGATTTACCAGGTCTACGTGGAGACATAGTGGCTTGAGCTCTTTCCCCATTCGAGCTTCCATTTGATGGCAAGAGACTGATAGGTGAAATGACCATTGTCATGGTATTCTAATCTTCCTTATACACTATCAAAGTTTAGTAACCCTATAGATTTATCAATGAAACGGCTAAAAGAAAGCTATCATGATGGTGGCCAGAGTAGGGTTCCAAACCCTTCGAGCAATAAAACTATTTTGACCCAAAATTCCAAAACAAACACATCGTAATCCTTTTCAAAGAATGATAGTCATTTGGAGTCCGAGAGGATAGAAATTAAATTATCAAAAATTCATTAATAGACTTTGAAATCCGCTTTTGTACCGTACATCCGCGGTCTTCCTTCGAACAACCCGCAATATAGTAGTGACTAGCACTAACTGTTACCACTTCCTTTACTACCCAACCGCGGTCTCCCTTCAGACTACCTGTGGTACAACAGTAGCTCCTTGTAAACGGCTAATTGTTTCCATCGTGCTACCTCGATTACACTTCTGTCAGTCCGCGGTATAGCGGTAGCCACCTTGCTTGCTGCTAGCCGCTTCCACTGCATTACTGCATTTAACTTTCTAACAACTCGCGGTGTAGTGGTAGCTATTTTTATTGCCGCTAACTATTTCCACTGCACTATCATGGTCACTGGCTTAACTACCAGTTGTAGCGCGGTAAGACTTTTGAAGTCTATGGTCTTACCAAAGTCAACCATACCGATGAAAAACAAACTCATAATGCCTTTTCAAAACCGTGAGCAAATAGTGACTTGCATGCTGATAGGCATTATATCAATTTTATAGCCATTAAATAAAAGCAAATTGCCATCACATTTGAAATCCAATGCTATAATATCATCAATGGTATCCAAAAACATGAAGACTGATTCCATGTAAAATCAACAAAGCCATAAACACAATACTGAACAACCCTTATAGAATGCCAAAAACTGAATACCGAGAGCTTCAAGAACCTTAAAAAATTCTTCATGATACTCGTACCGCTGACAAAAAATGGAGGAATATACCATTGGTGTGTTTCAAGAACATTTTTTAATTTCAAGATGCTTGTTACTAATCAAGCCATAATTAGTCAACCTATAGAAGTACTGAACATGCCAAACACATGTAACCAAATGAATTACTAAAGTACCAAATATAAAAACCAAAACAAGTCACCTAAATAGTGGAACATAGAACCTATAACTAGAATTCCTCAACCCAGATCTGCACATGGAGCCAAGATATCAAACCCACCAAAAATAATATAATCAATGAAGTAAATGTGCCAAATAGAAAAGCAGATCAATTGATAAAGTAACCACCAAGATGCCAGAGTTAATACAAATTGTCATCAAGGAAAAAATAGCACAAGAGGGATTCAACACGGAGTAGTGGCGTTCTTCTCTATTTATCAGGGTCAGCATACTAATAACCTCATGGAGGCTATTGCTATTCTTTTGGCAGCTGAGCGAGCTTACGCTCTTGGATGGAGGTGGATTATTTATGATTCTAACCTTCATGTTGTTATTAACATGTTGAATGGGATAAATCTAGAGGAAGTGAACTAGCATTTGGTGGGGGTGGTTAAACAAATTTTTTCTTTCTACATTGCTTTGGAGTCTATTGTTTTTTGTCATATCCCTTGTGAGCGGAATAAGGTGGTTGATGGTTTGGATAGATGGGATTCTAAGAAAATAGGTACCTGGAATGTGGATGGATGGGTCTCCCTTCTTGGGGACTTAGCTCTTGTTCTGGAAGATTGGGTTACGAAGGATACGAGGTGTTTCTTGGGTGTGAATTCGGAGTTTTGTTGGTTTTCGAGTGGATGATTTTTCTTTGTAATGCATTTTTGATTCAATAAAGATTTTACCCCCTTTTTTATTAAAAAAAAAATTATTCATGAAGGGAATTGTAAAAAAGTATTGTGGGATCACCTCGTGTCCCTATAGATCCTAACCCACAAGATCAAACTAGAGGTCTCAATTATTGTCCTTCAAATAAATGAAATCATCAAAGAAACCTTCACTTAATATCAATGTCATCACACAAAATATTCCTAGGAAAAGTATTGCTTAATCTTCAAACACATGTCTTATTGATGATTGGGGTTCATTAGATTTTACACCTTCCTCTAAGGGAGAGTACAAAATCTAACAATCTAGAGAGTCTTTTGTATGTATGACATCATTTAGTAAGAAAGAAAGATCTTTGTCACAAAAGAAAGGAATATCTCCCACTATTGATCAAGAGAGTACCTTGTCTAGGATTCTCCAATCTTTCTTGATGTATCCCCCTCCAAGAACATGAAATAAATTTTACAAAAAAAACTAAAAAATTGTGCATATCATCAAGTACATGGTAATTATACCAATGAGTGTAAGGCTTTGAGTAATGAAATTCAACGTCTTGAGGATTGTGGTGCTCTTCCTTATTTTGATGCAACTATTTCCTCTAATTTATAATGAGTTTCATCCTATCACATGTTTCTCATCACTATGTGGCATTGGTAGCTTTATGTGTTTTGATCATTGGCATTCATAGTGGTACAACCTTAAGTGCAGCCATATTTATCTTGGCAGTAACATGTTTTTCCTTGGTGGTTGTCTCTGTTTCTATGCTTGGGGGGGAAAGGATAACTAGTTTTTGGGTGGTTTTCATTTTTTCCAAGGATCCTCTCTTTCTACTTAAAATACCAACAGAGAAAGTATGTTGAAATTTTAACTGAGGGTATATTGTCCCCTGCTCATTGTTTACATGTTCCCTTCTTAGTGATGATAACATGCGTCTCCTAGGAAGTGGAATGATAAAGGTAATGATGGCCTTTCTCTATGCCTCAATGTACTTAATCAATATTTACAATGGCCTTGCAACCCTAAGCTTCTCATAAATGCCTACTTGTATGTGGGAAAATATTACTTCCTTGACTAGGTAAGATTTGCATATATTTTATGGTGGTTATCTCTTTAATAAGTTGTTTGTTTTCATTTCCCTTCGGTATTTTGAAATAAATCTCTTTTTTCTAACTCTTGTGACCATTTTCTATCTGAGTATGAAAATGGGAGGAGTTTGTGTGTGAAATAAACCAAGTTCCTATGAAGAATTCCATCAAGATACTTTGGTTTGGAATATTTTTGTTCAAGGAGGTATCACACCTTTAATGGAGTGCCTAAAAGGGGACGATGAGAAAATTTTTGCTTAGTTTGTGAGCTCTTGGTGTGAAATAAAGGTCATCGTGGGAGGAATTTAATTGGAATCAATGAAGATATTATCGAAAAAGCTATCGAGCTGCCCTGCTCGAGATAAAAGCTTAAAAACACATGAAATTGCAAGATATGGAGAGCATTCTACATTTATTTAGGGAAATGAAAGACGTACAAAGCTGCATGCGGGGTTTGATAGGAGAAATATTCCTACACCTTGGGATCAAATGTGTCTAGTTTTAATAAAGTATATCACTCTTGATGGTTGGTTTAAATTTTTCTACTTTTACCATTTTCCTTTTCTAAATCACGTACACCATAGAAAGCTTATCAATTTTTCCTTGCTACTTTCATCCCTTGAAAGTTTAGTTAAAGAAACCATAGAGCTTGCAGCAAAAAATCTTGATAAACTAACCCCTCTACCCCCACATGAAGGGATTATTCTCCATCCTTATAATTTCCACCTTGCCCTCTACCTACCAAAACCCATTTCTACTATTAGAGTTGAGGAGCTTGAACCCTCAGATCAGTCCCCTACTAAATCCTCTGTGGTTGTCTCTGTTGGCCCTAAAAGAAAGAACTCTCCCATATCCTACTAACCTCTTGAGGAATCCAAACCTAAGGCCCCTATTAAGAAGAATACTAGTACAGGTCTGGCTCAATGTAAGGTCGCCACTGGTCTCTACGAGATAAAGAATACACCCACAAAAAAGGAAGGTAAAATGCCCATAAAAGCCAAGCCTAAACCACAGAAAGGAAAAAAGGACATCGCCTTTCATGTTGAGGAACCTCCCATGGATAGTGAGGAAGACGAATCTGTTGGAAAAGACTCTCAAGGGGATACAATGGTGGTTGCTACTGCTAAGATGGGTGTGGAACATATAAGTGTCTGGAGGTCCAATAGGCTAGCAAAACAAAAAAAGGAGGTCCTAGTGGATGATATCTCCAACATCTTGGACCATGAAAAGGGCTAGGAGGAAAGAAAACAATGACACAGTTGAGGAGACTAAAGAGTCTGTGGAGGGACCTAGTCTCTTCCCTAAGATAAATTGTATCATTCAGGAGGAATCCACACTAGATTCCTCTAATCATAGGACTCAGGTGGAATATACCAATAGGTTTGATGATGAAAAGGATGAAGACACCAACAACTTGGTTGTTTGTGCTAACAAGCTAGAAAGGAAATTCATGAGACTGAC
Organism: Sequoiadendron giganteum; assembly: GCA_007115665.2. Taxonomy (NCBI): domain Eukaryota; kingdom Viridiplantae; phylum Streptophyta; class Pinopsida; order Cupressales; family Cupressaceae; genus Sequoiadendron; species Sequoiadendron giganteum. The sequence goes on along the minus strand of CM021107.1, from coordinate 102,658,295 downwards.
TCGAATAATAATCAAAATCATCCATCGCTCTATTTTCACTCTATCAGATGTGTTGAAAGATGAGCAAAATAAGAAGATTGTTGAGGCTGAACCCAACAATAGCTGGGGTAGGGATGATGTGCTTAAACTCCACATAGAGGAGTGGGAGGGTATTGCTAGGTGATGGGGGGGTTTAGTCTATTTTTGGTGGGTTGTTTTTTTGTCTCTTTATTACATCTAGTCTTTAAGATGTATTGGTTTTTTATTTTTTGATCCGATCTCTAGTCCTTGGGCTCCTTGTGTTAAGGGTACTGCACCTTGTAAATGCAGCTTATATTATAAAAAACATAATTCTAGTTATATATAGCATAATATTATATATATATTATAGATATATATTATAAATTAATATCATATTTAATTTATACTTATGAATATACTAATAACTATATAAAAAATAGTTATTAATAATATATTATATATTATCATAATATAATATATTGTATTATATTATTTATATATTATATAAGTATATTGTATATATACGTATATTAATAACTCTTTTATTAATATTTATATTATAAAATAACACATATATAATAATTATAGGAAATAAATTTTATTATGTAGATTAACTATGCATCACTATAATATAATCATATTATTAATAGCTCTAATATATATAATTAGGTAATTTTTTGGTCTATTTTTTGCATACATTTATGTAGTACATAATGTCAATTGTTACACCATTTATCAAATTATATCATTTCATCTCTATCTATATCTCCATCTCTATTACTAGTTTCCCCTCTATGTCTCTCACTCCCACACACACATGTACACTCCTTTTTTATCCTTCCTAGATCTCTATATTTATCTCTCTATCTCTTCCTCACTCTATTACTTGTCTCTATCACCTCCTTTATCACTCACTCTTTTCCTTTGTATATATCCCTACCTACCTCTATATCACTTCATATATTTCTATTTCTATCTCTCCACCTCCCCTATCTCATTTTCACCCCATCTCTCTCCCCCTCTACCTCTCCTTTTTATCCCTATCTCTCCCACTCTCTTCTTCTCTCCCTATCAATCCCTCTTTCTATCTCTCCACTTCTCTCCCTCCCTTTTATCCCTCTCCCCCTTCTCTTTCCCTATCTATCTACTTATACATATCTATCTCACTCTCTTTCTCTCAATATATATCTCTCTCATATACACACACACACTCCCTATTTCTCCCTATTCCTATATATATCTCTCTATTTTTCACCTATCTCTCTATCCCTCTCTTTGTATAACTTTATCTATGTTTTCTCTTTCACCTTTGTTCTATCTCTCACATTCCCTCTCTATCTCTATCTACATATCTCTCTATATCACCTTCTATCTACATCTCCCTCTCACCCCTCTTCTTCTTCTCTCTCCCTCATCTTCTCTCTCTCTTGATCTCTCCCTCCTCTATGTATCTCTCTCCCTTTATCTCCCTCCCTCTCTCTATCTCTCCCAATATATCCTTCCCTCACTCCTTCCTTATCCCACTATCTATCTCTATATCTCTACCTCTATATATATTTTCATCCCTTTTCCTATATCACCCTATCTTCATCTCTACATATGTCTTCCTCTCCCCCCTCTATCTCTAGATATGTTTCCCTTTCTTTCCCTCTTTCCTGACCTCTATATATGTTTCTCTTTATCTCTCTATCTCTTTCTCTCTATATTTATTCTTTTAAGTCCATATCATTATTTCTTGATCTCACTCTACCCCTATATCTCTCCATCTACCTCTATCTTATTATTTCATGATATTTCTCTAACTCTCTCTATATATCACTTCCTATTTTTATCTTTATCTTTCCACCTCTCCCTCTCCCTCTCCCTCTCTACATATTTATCTCTTTAATCTCTATATATACCTCTCTCCTCTCTTTTTATCTCTCCCTCTACTGCTCTCCATATTTATTTCCTTCTCCATCTCTGATGTATGGAGCTAATTCAAATAAATTGTTCAATGCAAATTAATTTTAAAAGCTCACACAATACTGAAAAATAAACACCCTTCACAGAGAAAATAAATTATTTGCAACAGGAATGAAGCTCTAGTTTGCAACTTGCAATGAATTAAAATCAATTCAGAAAGGATTATGGGCTGAAACAAACCCTTACAAAACTACTGGTAAACACAACAAAAAATATTTTCTATTAGCAAATCAACTCTTGCAACAAAGCTTTTCTCCAACACCGACAACAACAATTACTTTCCATAATCTCAACCCTTAAATCTACAACTATCAATGATGTTTGTGCCTCTATCAACAATCTCAAATCTGTAGAAACAACATCAGAAACACTTTCCTAGAGGTATGATATGCCCTCTCTTTCCTTCTTTATTTTCTATAAAAAAAAAAATTCAAAAATGAAATTACCTTTGCATAATATAAGATGTCATCAAATGAAATGAAATGTGAATGCATTTAGTTTAAATTTTCCTGCATTCCAATCCACTCTTAAGAAAATACATGCCCATCCCCACGAGAAGCCAATAAAATTTAAATTCATCAAAAAAATGAATAAAATAAACCCCAAACTTGTCAAATATGAAAGATAGTGCTTTAAAAGCTTTCTTTCTCTCAAGAATAAAGCAAAAATCTTCTTTTTCCAAACTTGGGTGCCCACCTCTAGATTCCCTATTTTTAGGAGCTATGGAATTTCAAAGTTGGAGTTACAAGTTAAATTAATGGTCTCCAAGAAACCCATGCCTACTTTGATTTTTCTAGAATTTTTTTTTTTCAAAGCAGATTCTCCATTATCTCCACTCATCTTATCTTATCCAAATTTACTCCAAATTTAAAATTTGAATTTACAACATGGCATAACATCAAAATGATCAACAAAATATAAATTTCATGAGAAAAAATATGAAATTCAAAGCATGCCAAAAATTGAAATTAAAATCAAACCCCTTTTGTTGACATAAGATAGCCACCATGCCATGGACGGTCCTACATCAGACACCTACAGTAGAAAATAAATGTTTCATGAGTGAAACTCATAAATATTTGTATACTTTGTGTCCATATTAGATCCACCTCTGCTCCTTGTTCACTAGAAATTTTTTGTTCCTCTCATACCACACCTTCACATTAGTATTCTCTTTCATCTTTCCTCCTTTTCTCATCACCATGAAATACAAATTATCAAACTCTACCTCCCACCAATTTTCTTTATAAAAATGAAATAAATAAATGGTATCCATACCTTCTTCTTCAACACAACATGTGTCTTGTTTTACCTTTCTTACAACTATACCTTCTTCTTCTTCTTCTTGTGTCTTTTCTTCAATGCAACTTGTTACTCTTATAGTGCCTTTAGAGTGACACTCTACTACTGAAAACTGATTTTATACACCCAAAAAATTGTTAGAGTAATAATATTGTGACTAATCATCCACCTTCTACAACAATTAATAAAGTTCTTCTATCAGGGAATATTCACCTTCATCATTCTCAAACAAGAAATCATCAATAAACTCTAACTCCAGCTTCACATTCACCTATTTCCAACACATCTACTGCTACAACTACATCCTTATTCTCATCATAAAAAACACAAAAATAAAAAATTACCTCATTACCTTTGGCTGCAACCTTTGTGTTAGCTGAAATTTTCTCATTCTAGTCTGTTTCGATTGTTTCCAATCGCATTAGAAAATCCTCCTCCTCACCTTCATCCTTTTTCTCTAAATATTTCAAATCATTAACCAAAAAAATTCCAACCTTACTACATACCTTTCCTCCTCTCTCATCCATTGGCTTCAACTTATGATGAACTCCATCCTTCATCAAACAATAAGTGTTTGCACATCCATCATGCATTGCTTTCATGTCAAATTGTCATAGTCTACCCAACAACAAATGATAAACATCCATTTTCATTACATCACACAATACTTCATCATAATAACTCCCAATCTTAAATATTACCTCACATTGTTCATTTACCAACATTGTGTGACCATTTTGCAATTGTGAGATCCTATATGGATGTGGGTGCCTCTTTCTCTCCAACTGCAAATTATCAACCATGTATGTAGAAACAATATTATTAGTACTACTAGTATCAATAATGACTTTACAAAATTTACCTTTTCATTTGTATCTTGTATGAGACAATCTCCTTATTTGAATAGGTTCATAGTTTTCATTCATCAAAACTCTTCTCATCATCAAGGATTCACCATATTCCACTTCTTTGAAATTTGTTGAATGTGAATTATATAAATAGCATCAAGATTAATTATTGTTTGAGGATAATTATCATGTATTCTCATGGAAGAGAAAAATAATTTATTGAAAGTGTGATGTACCTCTTCATCTATTTTATCATTCTATCATCATCATCATCTAGATTGATGACAATAGGAGGGAAAAGGATAATATCAGCTGAAGGATGTATTACTGGCTGTAATGGTAGTATAGGATCAGGCTATGGTGGCAGGGGAAGAGGGTCATAAGGCATTGTGTTTGGAAGAGGTGGATTATGATTTTCAATATTTTCTTCAGCACGTGATTGATGCGAAAGAGCACGATGATGACACCTATGCTCCCTAGCTCCTTTATTTATTTTTATTCATTTGTCAAGTTTCTTCTAAGAAGGAGCGGACTGGTCCACCATAGGTTGCTTTTCATTCCTAGGGGGAGGAATGGGAGGAACCATATGTGGCTCATCTACTTCCTCCTTTTCTTTATACACTAGTTTGATGCGAGGAGGCAAGATGAAATTACTGTCATGATCTCTAGGCCTCTTAGAGGATGTGGAGGAGGTTTCAGGTGTTGTTTGATTAGGCATGTTAGATTCGGGTCATAACATAGCTTCGTCAAGGATGGGGGTTTCAGAGGTAGATGGAGGCATGTTGGGAAGAGATAAGTCAGATATTTTCTTTTCTTTGAACTTATGATAGGAAATGAAAAATAAATCTCCTCTAGGGGTGATAGGTTCCATGGGCTTTGGCCAAAAGGCTTCCAAAGAAAATTTTCCTTTAGAAGATAAAATATTGAAGCCACTATGGTGGATGGTGAATATTTCATAGGAAACTGCAAACTTTTATGAGTAATAGATGGGACCACTTTCATTGAATGAAGCCACGGGTGGCCTAGTCACCAATGAAATTGGTCTGATTGTGGAATGATAGAGAAGGTAATGTCCAATGTCTTAGGGCCTATCTATAATGGGAGAGCGATCAATCTGATTGTAGGGAATGCAAAACCATTATGTGGTTTAATCCATGCATTAGGTTTATCATAAACATCTTGAGAAATATCATGTAATACCAAGAGTTATTCCATGATCACATTCTTTCCATAGGCAGGATCTATGAGTATCCCATTAGTGGGCTTATCATAGATTTGGTCGGCTATGTAGAGTAGACTATCAGGAAGATTTCCAAGTATGTCTTGAGATAAAAAAGTAATATCAAAAGATGTTTTGGTTTGGCCCTTATGGGGGATAACGTCAATCATGCCTACCATTTCATCCATAGGCATGACATTGGTTACATGTGGAAGAGAGTCAAAATTTTCATCTTGTGTATCAACATTCATGACATCATTTTATGAAGTTTCACCTATGTTGACAAATGAAACATTGTGTTTATGCATAGGATTGGTGAAAATTTGGAGATTTTGGTTTGGGGGTTCATTGGACTTATTTCACTTATCATTGATACCAGCAATGGATAAATGGCCCAAGTCAATGAGGTCTTGCACAAGGTGCTTGAGACACTTACATTGTTCGGTGTCATGTCCATTATGTCAATGAAAGTAGAAATAAGTGTTGGAGTTATAGAATGGAGGTAATGGCTTATTGGGATCAAGTGCACGGATAGTAGGTAAGGAAATCATTTGTTGTTGTAGCAATTGGGTCATGGTCTTATGGAGAGTATTAGGGAAAGGAATAAAGGTTCATTTTGGGTCTCCATAATTGAAGGGCATGACATATCTAACAAAAACCACTTGGTTATTGACAAGTGGAGGGTTTTGGGAAGGAGGATTAAATTTCAAAAACCCTTTGTTTGGCTTTCAAAATTGCTTAGAGCTGGTTTGGTTGGTAGCGTTAGACTTCTCAACTCAACTAAAAGTGGATCACGTATCACAACTACTAGTTGAATTGTGATAATCATAGAGTGCTACATGCATAGGTGCATGAAGGAAGGGAGCTTCATGACGACGATCTTGTCTTGAAGAGGTGTTAGCAAGTTTTTAGTAAACATATTTTGGATATGTGTATTGGGTATCTTGACATCAATTAAGGAATAAAGCACCTAATACTGAGAGATAAACTCTATTATCTTCTCATTAGTGTCTTGCTTACATCTCATTAGATCAGGCAAGGTCTTTTTAGGAGTCATCTGGATTTGGGAATGGTTGATAAAGGCATCCACAAGTTCATTGGATGAACTAATGAAATTTTTCCGTAAGCATGAGAACCGATCCAAGGCAATTTATTTGAGGGTCCTAGGAAACAACTTGGCTAACAATTTGTCGTCAAGAGAAAAATTACTACACAAAGTAGTATAAGCATTAACATGATTAGGAGGATCACCCTTCCCTTCGTACTTCTCAAATCTACGCCTTTCTATCCCTTGTGGTATTGGGGTACATAGCATGTCTAAGGATAATGGATTTCTACGAACGTAGTGAGTGGGTGAACAATGTTGGCTTCGGTTGATGGAGGAAATTTTTTGTTGCATGGTGGAAATATTGTGAAAAAGCAGTGTGATGAGAGGATCAATATAAGTAGTATGAGGTGGAAGAGAAAGTAGAGATGGGGTGAATGCAGTTGAAGGGAAAGTGGATGGGATGCTAATGGGGTGTAATGTAGAAGAGGACAAAGGATGGGATGCCACAAGGGAATAGGGACACTAGTAGGAATACCAAGGGAATGTATCACATTGCTAGTCTATTGGACTATTGTTGTCATGTGAGGAGAGGCATAAGTGGGAATGGAAGCTATTATGGAAGGAGGAGGAGTTAAAGGTCCTCCTTGGCTAGTAATAGGGGTAGATAGTTGAGAGACCCTAGGTGTGGAAGAGACATGCTTTTGGTATATTTCTACTATTTTCTTCACAACACCTAGGCCATTGTCACTATCAAGAATATGGTGAATGTTTTCGATAGTGTGGATAATAGTGGCAGCAATGGTCTCAAAACTCACTTCATGTTGGAGATCTTCTAGTTTTGCATGAATGTGGAGTATCTTATCATGTGGGAGGTCATCAGGTTTATTTTCAACATGGGTGTTGCCTAAATGCAAAAAATTGCTAAGGGTAGTCTCTAAGTCTAGTGCACTATTGTCAATACTAGGAGTAGTAGCCCAAGAGATCCCAAGATCTATAGCAAGAGTATTGTCGTTAGATTCCATGAGTTTAGAGCTTCGTCTCACTATGGTATCAGCAAGAGAACACCAAACAATCATATAAAGTTTGGTAAAGGTAGGGTGGATGCAGATGTAATGTAAACAAAAAAGACTAAAATGCTTATAACTAATATGCTAGAAAAGAAAACATAAATGCAGAAAAAGAGAATTGAAGTGCAAAAAATGCTTTAAAAAGGCCGAAAATTACAAAGTGAATGGTGCAAGAGGACTAGCTCGCCCAGTGTGACGAACTAGTTCCAACAGTGATATTTTGACACTTTTATGAAATTTTAACTAATTTTTATGATTTTGATGCTTTTTTGATGCAAACACATAATGTAAATGCAATTTTTTTGTACTTTTTCAACGAAAATCCAATGTAAAGTGCAATATAACATGAAATTTTCACTAATGCACTTTTTAAGATTCCTAGAATGCATACAATGCAAGAACCCTAATGTAATGCAAGATTATTCCTACGATGAAATGAAAAATCAGAAGGTTAACAAGTGTTATATGGTCAAATTCACCAAAATGAACCATGAAAAAGGGATATGAAAGAAGGGAAAGAGGATTCCCTCAATTAGGCTCCTAAGGTTTTTCACCTAGGAGCTTTCATTAGAAGAATGACACTCTTTGACACTAATGATAATATTTTTGGCGAGTTCATTCAAAGGGGTATGGGTTGAATAGGGTTGTATTGTGTGTGATGTGTCTAAATGCTAAAATGTGATGAAACTAAAATAAATATGAAATGTAAACTAAATAAAATATAAACTATATGAAAAGTAAAGTAAATGACCTTAAATGCATGCAAACTGGAAACAAACTGGAGGAGATAGAGATAGTGCAGATGGGAATTGAAGGCTAAAGTAGAGGCTCTAGAAACTTCTAGAATTTGTCATAAATCTTCACAGGGACACTTATGCAGAATGGGCGGCCTAGTCCTCCTATCAGATTACTTTGTTAGAACGGATTTCTAGTAAAAGGGTATCCAAAAACACATAAACCACTTTTCAAGCTAGGTACAGGGACATAGTCGCCAATTATGGTGGCCTAGTCCTTTTGGGGCTTTCACAAATTTTGGGGCTAGAATCTGTGGGTGTCCACTTGTACTTCCTTTTCTAATTTAGAACCATGTCTAAATCTTCAGAAAATGACTTGCAAGTTGTCTTTTTGCTCCTCCTAGGGTTTGATGACTTGGGTTAATGTATATGGAATGATGGTACCCTTTTCAATACTTTACTCCTTTCCAAATCCGCATACAACCTGACAAGCACACATGCAAAGAGAAGGAAAGGGTTAGGGTTAGAGATTATGGGTTTTCCTATGTCAAAACCCATGATAGTAATCAAACCCAAATGAAATAGAAATGGAAGGGAAAGATGATGGAATAACATACAAATATAAACACTCACAAATCCCTTGTTGAAGAAATATGAATATGTGCAATAACCAACTCTAATGGAGGTTGCTTGAGGTGCTTAATGATTGAATGCATGCTTGAGAAGATTGAGTGCTTGAGTGCTTGAGTGCTTGTGAAGATGAAATGATGTTAGGGGGGGTGAAATGAGGATGAAAACCCTTATTTATACAAGCTATGTCCTAATTTCCCAAAAATGACACATGATAGGCTGAGCTTAGGGTTTTGGAGGTAAATTCCCATTAGAAATTTGTTTTAAGTTTGAATTTCATGCCAAAAGGGACTAGGAAGCCCAAGGTGGCAACCTAGTCCACTTGGAAAAATTCAAGTGCTGGTTGCGAATTAAGTGGTGTTTAATGATGATTATCGGGCTTGCCTCCCAAAAATACCCTTCATTCAGACCTAAAAGTACATTAAGGGGAAATTTTAACATGAAAAAGGTTTGAATTAGTGATGAAAAGCCTAGAAAAGTGTGAGGGTCAATTACAACACCTTACAAAACTCTAGACTAAGGCTTCGAAAGGGGTTATTTAGGTGAATTATTGTAGAAAATTCCTAGAAAAGTGTGGAAATGTGTTACAACACTTCAGAACACCCTTGTAAAACTTTCTTAGGTTATTTATTTGCAAGCATTCAAGGCCTAATTTTAATGTGTTGGCCACATTACAACATTAGATCAAAGCAAAACAAGGAAAAAATCCAAGGGAAAAGGCCCAAATGAGTGAAAAGTGTCAAGGCTACACTTTTTGCTAACACACCCACATCTAAAACAAGTTATTTTTTAATTTCCTCTTTCAAATCCTCTACCTAATATTCCTCTTCCTTTAAAATTTTGATGATGGGACTTTCTTGAGTTTTCACATCTTTCATCCTTACTATCCTGAATGTAGCTAATTTGTTTTTCATCCTCTTTTTGGTACACATAAGCTCTATCCTTTCCTTTTTATTTATTCTCAAACCTCTTGTTCATCCATTCTTCTATCTTTAATTCTATTTGATTAGAATCTTCCATTGTCACAACTCTAACCACTATCATCTCCTCTTGTATAATTGACCTCAAACCACTAAGATATCTTGCAACCTTCTCCTTGGTTGCCTCAAAATTTCCAATTCTAATGAGTATTATGTGCAACTCTTTTGTGTACTCTTTTCCTATCTTGCTTCCTTTCTTCAAGATTTGCATCTTTTTAAGCAATTCTAGCTCATAGTCTACTAGAATGAATTTCCTTTTCATTTTCTTTTCCATTTTATCCCATCTTGCAATTTTCTCTTTTCCTCTTCTTCCTCTTTCTAATTGGACCTCTCTCCACCATATTGAGGCATGTCCTTTCAACCTTGTCCTGGAAAATCTCACTTTATTAGGATCATCTATCTTTTCAAATTCAAAATACTCCTCCATTTCAATAATCCAATCTATCAATTCCTCTCGATTCAAACTTCCATTAAATGTGGGCACCTCCATTTTTGGTCTCTTTCCCATTTTTTTTAAAGCTTTCAACAGTGGTTCATTTGCAACTACTGCAATTTTCTCTCATTGCTCAGTATCTAAACTAGCATTCTCTATGCTTTCATCCTCATCATCACTTCCTAGGTCTCCCATTCTTGCAAATCCTCTCCTTATCTCATGTTGTAAAATTTGAACCTACCTTCTTAAAGCTCTAAGATCATCATCTCTTACAAAATTATCTCCTCTTCCTTTTCCTCTACCATGATGGGCTCCTCTCCCATCCATTTTTTTATCAACAACCACAAAAAAATCCTAGTGCAAATTACTCTGTTCGACAACCTATTACATGCTCAAGATCAACTTGCTCTGATACCACTAATGCATAGAGCTAATTAAAATTAATTCTTCAATGGAAATTAATTTTAAAAGCTCACACAATACTAAAAAATAAACACCCTTCACAGAGAAAATAAATTATTTGCAATAGGAATGAAGCTCTGGTTTGCAACTTGCAACCAACTATCTCAAATTTTATTAAACTTGCAATGAATTACAATCAATCTAGAAAGGATTATGGGCTGCAACAAACCCTTATAAAAATATTGGTAAACACAAAAAAAATGATTTCCTATCAGAAAATCAACACTTGCATCAAAGATTTTCTCCAACACTGGAAAAAACAATTAGTCTCCACAGTCTCAACCCTTAAATCTACAACAACACCATCAATAAACCCTTCCTGGAGGTTTGTTACACCCTCTCTTCCCTTCTTTGTGTTCTATAATTTTTTTTTATCAAAAATGAAATTATCTTTGCATAATACCAGTTGTCATCAAACGAAATGCAATGTGAATGCATTTAGTTTTAATTTTCTTACATTCCAACCCACTCTTAAGAAAATCCACAGATCTAGGAGCAACCAATAAAATTTAAATTCATCAATAAAAATGAATAAAATAAACCTCCAAACCTCCAAACTTGGAAAATATGAAAGATAGTGCTTTAAAAGCTTTCTTGATTTCAAGAATAAAGAAAAAATCTATTTTTTCCAAACTTGGATGCCCACCTCTAGATTCCCTCTTTTTTAGGAGCTGAGGAGTTTCAAAATTGGAGTTACAAGTTAAATTAATAGCCTCCAAGAAACCCACACCTACTTTTCTTTTTTAGGAATTTTTTGCATTCAAGGTAGATTCTCCATTATCTCCACTCATCTTATCTTCTCCAAACTTACACGAAATTTGAAATTTGAATTTACAACATGACATAAAATCAAAATGCTCAACAAAATATGAATTTCATGTGACAAAATATGAAATTTAAAGTACACCAAAAATTGTAATTAAAATCAAACTCCTTTTGCTGACAAGGGATAGTCACCATGCCATGGATGCTCCTACATAATTCTCTATTTATGTCCTCCTCTCTATATGTATCTCATTGTGCCCCCATCCTCACCCCCTCTCTCTCTCTTCCTCGTTCTATCTCTCCCTTTTTCTATCCTTGTCTCTCGCTCTCTCTCCCTCTCTCTATTGCAAAAATAACATGAGCCTATTGACAATGGACCCTGAATATCTTCTTGATTAATTTTTTTTGTTTCAATCATGCTTGCATCCTTATAATTGGATCTATAGTTGATTTGAAGCTATAACTTCTCCATTGAGACTATTTTTGCATGAACAACATCATTTTCTAAATAGCCTACAAATTGACCTCATGAATTGCACAAATGTATACTAACAATAGACCTAAATTTTTCATTATTGACCTTTCACACTACTTCGATGTACCCATTGCACACCAATATGTGATTATTAGTTTATCTCAATGGAAGAAACAATTTCAACATGAATAAATTTGTAGAGGCATCAAATTGAGGGAAATTTTTTTAAGAATAGGTTTGTGCTCTATGTCTAGTTGAATTTTTGTAAGTATACTCTCTCAAATCGATTTATACTTCATCTATACGTTAAGCTAAAGAATTTAGTTAAACTAGTAAACAATATAATTTAAAATAAACATTTTTTATCGAATTTAAAACCACCCATATTGATTGTCAATTAGTACATGTTTAAATATTATTCTGTGTTATTTTTTCTTTGATAGTGATAAGTTTTAGGCTGGCTTATTATTAAACCCCAACAAATATGAGACAAGAAAGGCCAACTAGGTGATAAAAGAAATAAAAGTTTAAGGTATTTCATCACTTTTGCATATGTTGTTGAATTCTTAATTGTATAGGAAGCCAACCAAGAAGTTGAAGAACAAGTAACTATGAGCAAAAGTTTAAATTAAAATTAAAATATTATGATGAAACAACATCCTATTTTCAAATGCCTCACATGTTTAATCCTCTATATTTACACTTTAATCCTAAAACCATACAACTTACCTTCAAATTTACAAAGCGTTATGCTATGAATAAATTGTTTGAAATATTAATTGTCCTCAGGCCTCCTACCATTGAAACCTACCTGTCAGAGTACTTACTATTTGTAGCTAGAAGTTTATTTTTTTTGGGATTTCCTTTCCACTTGCTCCTGACATGTAGACCAAGTCTGTAATTGAATTTAATTTGGTAGGTGAATTCAAAATTTAGGAGGGGATTTTTTTCTTGAGACAAAAGGAGTGAAGGCAGCTTATTTAGTAAGTTATTTGAAGAAGAATACGTTGTAGCAATAGACTATGAAGAAGAATTTTCCGTGTGAGCTCTTGATAGCTCCTGAACAACAACAACTGTGTTTTTTTGCATGTGAGCAATGATTGCTCTTGATGAGCTCTTGATAGCTCCTGAAGTTCGTTCATCTAGTTGAGTAGCTCCTGATGGCTCCTAGAATTTTTTTAATCTATAGTTAGAGTTTTACATTTTAGAGTTTTAAGTTTACTCTTTTATGTATTGTTATTTCTAGTTATCAAATACAAAAGGAATGTTGCATGTCTCCTTGTGATTCCACATTTTGAGTTTTGTGTATTCCCAGTAATAGCTGGTCCAAATGAGCAACAACTCTGTGTATTTCATTTTATTTTAAATTTGGAATGGTATTTGAGCCATCGGCCCCATTTATTTGTGAGTTAGGGCATTTTTTTTTTTTTGGGTATCAAGTTTTTTTCTATAGGAGACATGGTTGGAGATGAAGGGAAGAGTTGGCAGCACCCCCATCCTTTAATGGAAAAAAATATGACATTTGGGCAAAGAAGATGAAGACTATTATGGTTGCCAATGATTTGTGGGATTTTTTGATAAATGGTTTATGGATGTCACTGGCCTAGCTTAGCTTGTAGCTCTCACAAACAACCAGAAGACCCAGTTGAAGGAGAAAAGGAAGAAGGATGCTAAGGCATTGAATTTGATAGAAGAAGCCATGACATATGACATTTTCCCCAAAATGGCAGTAGCTGAGTATGCAAAGGAAGCTTGGGAAATCCTTCAAACAAGCTATAAAGGGACATACAAGGTCAGATTGGTGAAGCTCTGGACGCTTCAAAGAGATTTCGAGACTCTCTTGATGAGGGATAACGAGTCCATTTCGGACTTCCATAGAAGAACCTCCAGTTTGCTGAACTAGTTGAGGAGGAATGGTGAAACCATGGAGGAGTAGAGGATCATAGAGAAGATTCTCAGAAGTTTACCCGCCAAGTTTGATGAAGTAGTGATTGCTATTGAAGAGGCAAAGGACCTCTCTACTTTGATGGTGGATGAGTTGATGGGTTCTCTTCAAACCCATGAGCAACGCCTAAATAGTTCTACTAATTCTTTCGAAGAGAAATATTTTAAAGCTCAGTCGAATGCAAAAGGTAGGGGTACAAGTAGGAACAACTCTCGATGTGGTAGAGGCATATCCAGACAAGGAAATGATGGAGGAGAAAGCTTGGGATGACCAAGAAGCCAAGAGCGGGCGATCAATTCTCAGACCAACTCCCAACAAGGCAAGAAGAATAACAACTTGAATCAGATAAATGACAAGAGCAACGTTGAATGCTACTACTATCATAAATTTGGTCATTATGCAGGTGAGTGCTGGTAAAAGAAAAATAATCAACCAAAAAAAAATACAAATGTGGCTGATGCGAATTTGGCTAAAGGCAATCAGTCCACAACCTTCATCATGTGCAACATTGGTGAAGAAGGTAGCCCAGAAGTCAGGTATTTGGATAGTGGTTGTGGGTATGTGCAGGATCATGATGGGCCAAAAAGTGGTGATATGTAAGCCATATGATGGCCCATGTGGCTGACGACCTTTTTTTAACCCAAAATCGATGAAATGAAAAGGGTTTTTAGAGGAGATTCTCAGATTTCCACCAATATAAATTATGCTTTACTTTGAATTTAATCAATAATTATTATTCATTTTCTATTAGAATTACAAATAAAGTCCTAATTGATATGCTGATTGAAAAAAAATTATAACTTTCAAATGGTATCGCATTTTTTGAATCTGAAACATGCGTCACATTCTATGCTTCACATACTATAGGATTAAAAAAAAAATGAATTTCATGAATTTTTGACCAAGTTAAGGTGGTTAGATAGACGACCTTTTCTATTTTTTAATAGTTGTAATAAAAAAATCATAATTAATTATTTACATGGAATTTTATTTTTTTTCAATATTCTTCACATCGGGACATGAGTCCTCTACTTATATCTAAAAGCTTATAAAAAAATATTATCATGTTATTGTGGTTAGGGTGGTTAGACAGACACCTACTTCTTATTTTTACCCTGAAATTTAAATACTACTACATTGAAATTTCAAATTTTCACGAAATAGATTTTTTTTTTTTACATAAAGGTCTAGTAGTTTAGAAACTACATTCAATTCACTACAGATTCTATTTTTACATTTTTTTTGAAATAATATAGATAACTTATTCAAATTTTTACGTCAAGTTGTCTAACTCTAATTTTTTGTCTTTTTATTTCCACTTAAGGGCCTATTTTTTCCATGATGATCTTGTGAACATACCTTTGTAACAACCACATAAGTGGTAATGAAAGCTTGTTTTCTTTCATTAAAAAAAATGTGAAATTTGAGATAAGAATGGGAAACAATGGAATAGTTCCAGTCAAAGGAAAATGATCTATCATGATCTGCACCAAGCAAGGTGAAAAGAAGGAGGTCTAGAATGGATTTCTTTCTCTTGGGTTAAAGAATAACCTTATGAGTGTTGGAAAACTGATCCAAAATGGATACAAAGTGTTGATAGAGAAGGGTGAGTGTGTCATTTATGACAAGAGTGAGAGGAAGAAAGTGTTTGCAATAGTTCAAATGATAAAGAATCAGATGTTTCTTTTGAAGATTGAGACATGTTTCTCATCTCAGCCCATTGTTGCACATCTCGTGAATGGAAAATGTACAACAGTACAATTAGTAGCCCTCAAGAGCACCATTCAAGAACCCTCCAAGCTATGGCATCTTAGGTATGGAAATTTAGACTATGTTGGTTTGAGTCTTTTGTCCAAGAATAAAATGATTGATGGTTTGCCAAGAATAGTAGAGCCTAATGCTAGATGTGAGACTTATATTTTGGGCAAGCAACATAGGCAGCCCTTTCAATCGGTAACTCTACATGGGAAAGAGCACCATTGGAGATGGTGCACATGGATTTAGTAGGCCCTATGCAAATCACATCTATTGGTAAAATCCAATATTTTATGACCCTCATTGATGATTTCAGCCATAGGACATGGGTATATTATTTGCAGCATAAGTATGAAGCATTTGATAAGCTTTTGTTGTTTAAGGCCTAGGCTAAATGGAGAGTGGACATTTCATCAAGGTCCTAAGGCTAGATTGAGGAGGAGAGTATACCTCCAAATAATTTGTAAATTTTTGCAGGAAAAATGGCATCAAGAAGGAGCTAACAACTAGTTATACTCTGCAGCAAAATGGAGTGGTTGAGAGAAAGAATGGGACCATCGTGGAGATGTCAAGGAGCATGATGAAAGAAAAGGGACTCCCAACTAAATATTGGGGAGAGGCTGTAGAAATAGCTGTATATCTAAAAAATAGAAGTCCAACAAAGGCAGTCCATGAAAAAATACAACAAGAGGCATGGACAAAATGCAAGTGGATGGTTGAGCACTTAAGAGTGTTTGGGTGTGTGGCATATACACTTGTGCTAAAAGAAAAGAGGAAGAAATTGCATGAAAAGGGTGAGAATTGAATTTTCACAGGCTATAGTGAAGAGTGAAAAGCTTACAGGCTATATAACCTGGTCACCAAGAAAATCATCATTAGTACAGACATGGAGTTCTTACAGGATGAGTCATGGGATGGCCCAACAACTCCTAATGGCTCTTGATAAATATTGACAGTTCAAGGTGATGAATAAGATGAGTTTGAAGATCAACAAGATCCTACAGTAGTAGAAACAGTCAGCTCTTGATGGCTCTTGACCTCTTCTGATAGTTTCAGATGAGCTCCTGACGGCTCCTAATAGCTCTAGAAGCAAACATGAAGTCAAATAGACTATCACATAACTCAGTTGGAGACAACTCCCAACAAATTATGATGCTAGAAGATAGTCAGGAAGACAATCATAGGCAGCCTGAGGGTTGGCTCCTGACAGCTCCTGACGAGCTCTTGATGGCTCTGGATGATCTCTTGACAACTCTCAATAGCTCCTGAACTAGCATGTTTAGCAAAGCAGAAGGAGTGAAAGTTCAAACCCCACTCTCGCCTCCCTAATGCAAAAGAAGACCAAGAATCTAAGTTAGATCTACCAAGATGAAAGGTATGATGAAGAGTTTGATTAGAACATGAATTTTTCATTATTTTCTTATAGTGATCCAATTTATTTTGAGGATGTTGTAAAAGAGGAGAAATAGTGTGAGCTCATGGATGAAGAGATAGATGAAATAGAGAGGACTAACACATGGGAGTTGACTGATTTTCCTCTCAAAAAACAAGTTATTAGGGTGAAATGGGTCTACAAGACAAAGTGCAATGCCAAAGGAAGGATAGATCGGCACAAGGCATGTTTGGTTGTCAAGGGGTACAAACAACAGTTTGGGAGGGACTATGATGAGATGTATGCCCTTGTTGCAAGGATGGAGAATATGTGGGCAATCATAGAAATTGCATCCCATCAAAAATGGTAGGTGTTTCAAATGAACGTGAAGTTTTCCTTCCTAAATGGAGTGTTGAAAGAAGAAGTTTATGTGGAGCAGCCACTTGGATATGAAGTTCCAGGTGAAGAACACAAGGTGTATAGGTTGAAGAAATCTCTTTATGGGCTGAAGCAAGCTCCACGAGCATGGTACAATAAGATTGACCCATATTTGATGAGCAATGGCTTTAGAAAAAGTGATGGTGAGCCCACTCTTAACATCAAGGTACAAAATGGTAAGATTTTGATTGTTGTCTTATATGTAGATGATCTAGATTTTACTGGGGATGATGATTTCCTCATTGCTGATTTAAAAGTGGCCATGAAAAAAGAGTTTGAAATGATAGAATTAGGTCTCTTCAGATATTTTCTAGGCATAGAAGTAAAAACATGCATGATGGTATATTTATCTCTCAAGAAAAATATGCAAATGAGATCTTGAAGAGATTTAGGATGCTTGAAAGCAAGCCTACCCCAACACCAACAACCATAGGTCTAAAGTTGAGCAAGAAATATTGCAGTAGCAATGTGGATCCGACCATGTATAAAAGTTTGGTTGGAAGTTTGATGTATTTGATTGCAAATAGGCTTGACATAATGCATGGAGTAAGTCTTATTTCCCGATTTATAGAGACTCCCAAATATGCCCATTGGCAAGAAGGTAAAAGAATCCTAAGGTATGTGGATGGCACCAAAGGATAAGGCATTTTGTACACAATGAAAAATGAGTTTGGGTTGGATAGATAGACAGATAGTTATTGGGAAGAAAGTTTGGATGATAGGAAGAGCACATCGAGCTATGTGTTTCATTTGGGTTCGAGAGCTATTTCATGGGCTTGCAAGAAATAACCTATAGTTTCCCTATCAACAACCGAAGTAGAGTATATAGTAGAAAATGTAGCAGCATTTCAAGCAATTTGGTTGAGAAGAATCTTGGCAGATTTGAGAGAAGAACAAGAGGATGGAACAACAATCTTCTGTGACAATGTTTCATCAATAGTATTGATGAAAAATCCTACGTTTCATGGAAGAAGAAAGCACATTGAAATCGGGTATTATTTTATTAGAGAATTGGTTGAAAATGGTGAAATTAAAATGGATTTTTGTAGGTCTGAGCAGCAACTAGCAGACATATTCACCAATCCTTTGAGGAGAGACATTTTCGAGCACCTAAGGAGTAGATTGGGCATTGCTCACTTGGATCGAGGATTGATCTTGTTTTCTTGGCTCAGGACAAAGCACTTATTATTTACAGCTGGAAGTTTATTTTTTTGGGGATTGCCTTTCCACTTCCTCTTGACATGTATCCCAAGTCTGCAGATGAATTTAATTTGGTAGGTGAATTCAAAATTATGAGGGAATTTTTTTCTTGAGACAAAATGAATGAAGCCAACATGTTTAGTAAGTTAGTTGAAGAAGAATGTGTTGCAGAAGCAGACTATGAAGAAGAATTTTCTATGTGAGCTCTTGATAGCTCATGAACAACAACAGTTGTGTGTGTTTTTGCATGTGAGCAGTGATTGCTTCTGATGGCTCCTAGAAGTTTGCAATATGTAGTCAGAGTTTTACATTTATGAGTTTTAAGTTTACTCTTTTATGTATTTCCATTTCCAGTTATTGAATACAAAAGGAATGTTGCATGTCTCCTTATGCTTTCACATTTTGAGTTTTGTGTCTTACCAATCCTAGCTATTCCAGATGAGTAGTTACTCTGTGTATTTAATTTTATTTGAAATTTGACATAAATCCTTAGCGAAGAGATGATAAATCTTATCTACCACCCATGATAAATCCTCGCAATTATTTTTTGTATCAACAATCTGATGCACAAGAGATGATATGCATAAAGGGCACATATTCTAGTCATGTTCAAGCCATTTATCCAAGAAATTATTGTGAAATATAGGGAAGCAATTACATAGCTCTCAAATTTCATCATGTTTGTCGAATGAGTTCAAGCAAACAACATAGTCAAAATCCTCTTCAGTTTCACAGTCTCATTATCTCTCTACATATTTATCTCTCCCATCTATATCTATCACTCTCTCCTCTTTATTTTTATGTCTCCCTCTCCTTATCTCCATATCCATTTCTTTCTACATCTCCATCTCTATCTATGTATTCCTCCATATGTCATCTCCTTAACTCTC
The DNA here is from genome assembly GCA_007115665.2 of Sequoiadendron giganteum. Lineage (NCBI taxonomy): Eukaryota > Viridiplantae > Streptophyta > Pinopsida > Cupressales > Cupressaceae > Sequoiadendron > Sequoiadendron giganteum. The sequence continues at coordinate 102,638,767 of CM021107.1, read as the reverse complement.
TTCCTTTATATATCCTTCTAATAGATAGAGAAGGATCGAGAGAAGTAGATAGATATAAAGAGGGAGTGATAGGGGGAGAGGGGGAGATAGGGATAGAAAAGAGAGATATGAGGTGAGAGAGAGGGGGCTATATAGAGATAGAGACAAAGATATAGGAAATGATAAATAGAGGTAGGGAGAGATAATATAAGAACAAATAGTGAGAGATATATGGGGCGATAGAGATAATTAATAGAGAGAAGGAGAGAGAGAGGGGGAGATAGAGATGGAGATATGAAGGGAGAAACTAGGAGTGTGTGTGTGTGTGAGGGAGAGAGAGGGGGGGGGAGATAGAGAGGAAGATAGTGATATAGATGGGGATGGAGATGGAGATGAAATAATATTATTTGATGAATTGTGTAAAAATTGACCTCATTTACTATGCAAATGTATACATATATAATAAAATAACTATAATAATATATGATTATGTATATATAATTATAATAAATAACTATAATAATAGTAGTGATTAATTGTTACATCACAAGAGGGAATGGCATACATACATATTCAAAATCCACGACAAGGGAATGGTGATGAAGGTTGATAATACAGGTGAGGGTTTCAAGGGTGGTGGTAAACAAGATTTGCAGAAAGATTTATAGGGAGGTCCAAACATAATAAAGTAGCAAGGAGAAAAACATGGTAGACTCCCAAAAGAAATGCCAAAGACATGGTGAATTGATGTATTGGATTGTGTGGAGGAGGACACATAAGTCTTCAAAAGTTCCACGCTTATTGAAAGATTCCATGGTAAATTATTTACAAGGAAGGTGATCAAAGAGTGGGTGTCAGAAAATTGGTAGGGGGTTGTAATGGTAAACTATCTTCCAAAGGCCTTTTTCATTGTGGTAATGGAGAACAAATAATTAAGGGACCATGTACTGGAAAATGACAAATGGAAGCATGGTGATTATTTCATTTATTTGAAAAAGTGGGAAATAAATTTTAATCCTTTGTAGTGCAATCCAAAAAGTGGCCCAATATAGATACAGTTATATAACTTATAGTTCGAGTATTGGTCTAGCCACTGCTTGACAAGGATAGGTGATTCTATGGGCTTAGCAATCAAAGTAGATATGTGGAACAATGAATCTCTAATCTATGTTAGGATTAAAATTTTGGTGATTAATGACTTACCCAAGGAAATAATCTTGGCAACAAGGAAAGATAATTGGAGGCATCCAATCGAAGTGGAAATGCCGATGACATTTTGCTTCAACTGTAAGCGTCACAACCATATACAATTTGAATGTAAAAGAAGACCAAAATCCTTCAAAAAAGTGTGGAAAGTGCGAAGTAGAAACCAAGTGGGATTAGAGGAAAATGTTGTAACAAAAGAGAATATGCCAGAAAAGGGAGCCTTGGGCTATTGTAATGGTAGAGCCTCTAAAATTTCTACTAGCTCCTTTGGAGAAATTGAGGGAAGGGGAAGTGGAAAGTTTCCAAAAGGATACTATGCCCGTTGTCCCATTGTTACAATATGGGGAAAACCTAGAGGCATAAACCTCTATCGACATGGATGGAGAACTTGGAAAAGACGATGCCTTAGATATTGTGGAACCTATTACATCAACCAATAGAAATAAAATCACCTAGGCCAAAAAATTAGGGAGAAAGTCGAACAAACCAAAATGGGAAGAAGAGGCTCTTAGGGGTGACCAAACCTCAATCAAGCGTTACGTGACAAGGTCCAAGGGAGGTTGGCCCTCCTTTGGGAGGAAATGAGAATTCTAACATGGAACATTAGGGTCCTAGAAACCCCTAACATGAGGTGACTAGTGAAACACTAGTTGCACTGTCTAAATGCGGATATCATCATGTTGTAGGAGACAAAATTGGCTGACCCAAAAATGCATTCATTCCTCAACGAGTGTAAAAAATGGAAATGTATCTTTGTCAATTCGGAAGGCACTACAAGTGGACTGGGTGTTCTCTAGCTAGATTCAAAATTTATAGTGACATTGATATCATCTCAGAAATATTGGATGCAGTTAAAGGTAATCTCTTTGGTAACAAATTTTGAATTATTTTTATTCAACAGCTATGGACCAACAAGAATAGAAGAGAATAAATTGATATGGGAATTACTTTCAAAATAAAAAAAACAAGTTAATATTGTTATGGGGGAGATTTTAATATAATTATGGATCTCACAGGAAAAAAAGGAGGCACACATAAGATAGCACAAGCACAAAAGGACTTCTGCAAATTTGTTGAGACAAATAATCTAATTGATATAAAACCCCCAAATGGTACATTTACATGGCCCAATAGGAGGAAATATTTTACTAATATCTCAGAAAGATTAGATAGGTTTTTTGTATCATATTTGTGGCTATAGGAGGAAGCTCTCCCAAAGGTGTTCATTAGTTCATCACCTATCTCTGATCATTTTCCTATTGAGCTGATAATTTTAGAATGCACCAAACCACCAAGAGGCCAGTTTAGGTTCGAAAGGATGTGGTTGAGGAATGAAAACATTGTCGAACTCATGCAGGACTGGTGGATGGAACTAATGCCAATAAATAGCTCAAAGATGTTAATTTTCTTCAAAAAATTGAATCGAATGAAGGAGAAGCTCAGACGTTGGAACAAGGAAGTTTTTGGAAATATATTTGTGGAAAAAGATCTAGTGGAAAAGAAACTTGCTAACTTAAGTGAAATGATTATGGCACAGGGTATGAAAAATGTTGAATTTGAAAGGGAGAAATCCTTGTTGATGGAATATAATGAGTTGCTTCTTAGGGAAGAGTTATACTAGAAGAAAAAATATAAGGAATCCCTATTGCACGAGGGAGACATAAAAACTAAGTACTTTCATAACTCAACCAAAATCAAGTGAAGTTGGAACTTAATTGTTTAGTTTAAAGATGCACGGGGGAAATCAATCAGCAATGAGAAAGAAATTCAAAAGGCCAATATCCTTTACTTTGAAAACTTGTTGGGATTTTATGGGACAACAGAAACCCTGGAGTGCAATATGCTAGAAGATATCGAATTTGTGCTAAGTGTCGAAGCCAAGGAAAAAATCACTGCTTGTGTCACTCTAGAAGAAGTGTGAATTGTTTTATTTCAAATTAAGCCTAAAAAATTTCCGGGTCCAGATGGCTTCAATGCCCTCTTCTATCAAGTGTGTTGGAATTTCTTGGGGAATGACCTTCAGGGGGTGATGGAGGAATCAAGGTGGAAGTGCAATGTTCTTAAGGATCTCAATAACACCAACAATGCATTGGTTTCAAAAAAAGAGAGCTATGAAACTTTTGCTAGCTTTAGGCCTATATCTCTTTGTAATTCAGTCTACAAAATCATCACAAAGGTAATGGCGAATAGGCTCAAACCCCTCTTGCCAGTTATAATCTCAAAAGAACAAACTAGCTTCATTCCTGAGAAAAAATCATGGATGGAGTTATTATAACACATAAAGTTTTTCATTCCCTTAAGAAGTCTAATAAGAAGGGCATGATCATCAAACTAGACTTGAGTAAGGCCTATGACAAGGTAAGGTGGCGCTTTCTAATAAAGGTGATGCAGAAGCTAGGTTTTCTAGAAAAATAGCTAAGGTGGACGTTTTCCTACATCTCTACTCCAAGATACTCAATGTTGATAAACAGATCCCTGTGCATCTTTTTTGAAAGTGCACGAGGCATTTTCCAAGGGGATCTATTATCTCTGTTCCTTTTTGTGCTAATGAACAAAAATTTTAGCTGCCACATAGCAAGAATAAGGAGATTAATGCTTTGGAAATGTATTTAGGTTGTGAAAAAATTTCCCCCACTTTCCCACTAGTTAGCTCTTCGTAGATGACACCATGCCCTTTTGTTTGTCTTCTGCTCGAGAAGAAGAGATGCTAAAAATGAAACTTGAAAAACTCAAGTTAGAAGAAAGCCAAGTGATAAACAAAGATAAATCATTGATTTTATTCTTTAATACGAATGTTCGATTGCAAAGACATATTGTAGAAAGCTTGGGATTTGTCCTGGGTAATCTTCCTTAGAAATACTTGGGCATTCCCCTATTTATCGGGCAGGGCAAGTCTTCAATGTGGGAAGAATTGTTGGGGAAATGCAAAGCAAGATCGGAAGGATGGTAGGGCAGGTGGCTCACCCTTGCAATTCGTTTGGTCATGGTTAAAGTTGTTATTGCAGCCATTCCCATCCACTTGATGTCATGCTTGAGATTGCCCAAAAAGATGGCAAAAAGGTTGGCGGGTATCCAGCACAATCTATTGTGGGAAGGTGCTCATGAAAAGCGAAGAAGCCCATTACTTAGTTGGGACATGGTATCAAAATCAAAGGAATCAAGGGGTGTGGGAATAAGGGACTTGTCTTCTCAGAATGAAGCCCATGGTGAAAAATTTATATGGTGGATGTTTAAAAAATCACAAGAGTTGTGGGCTAAGGTTCTCATTGTGAAGTATTTGGATTCTCAAGTGGCGGATAGGATTTTGAAAATCACCAACCTAGGCAAAGGCTTCATGATATATAATTTATTTTTCTCATGTAGACCACTCATAAGAAACCATGTTATATGGGTGGTAAGGGATGGAAATTGAGCCTATTTTTGGCTCGACTCATGGAATGGGTATGGGCCCCTATCGAACTTGGTGAGAATGGAAGTGATCCATAGCGCCACGATTGTTCACAAAGAGTCCATTAAAGGGTATGTGAATATCTGAGATGCGAGTGGTAGGTGGGAGTTTTATTAGAAGTCAATTTAAGGTATTAGCCCAGAGCAAAAGATTATACTGGATGTAGAGTTGGCTATGCAGGACATTCTACTCATAGGTGAAGAAGACACCATCAAGTGGTGTGTGGCTAGCTCAAGGGATTATTCAATCAAATTGGGTTATGTAGTATCAAGAAATGAAAAGGTGGATCCAGGTTGGCCATCACACCTATGCTCAGGAACCTTCGTTCTTCCAAAGGTTGGAGCGTTCGCATGGACAACTATCCACTCTAGGATCCTAACTAGTGACCGGCTTCAAAAATTTGGAATTGCTGGCTCGCATAGATGTGTGTTGTGTCTTAGTAGTGGAGAAATGGTGAACCACCTACTTCTATAATGCAAAGTGGCCCAAACATGTTAGTGTCACTTATGTGCCAAGCTTCAAATTTAGGGCCCTCCCCCCAACAACCTCCTAGGTGTGTTTGTAACATGGCCAAAACTGGGGAAAGCTTCGACTTTGGTAGGCTTGTGGTAGGAAGTCTCGACTATGCTTGTGTGACACATATGGTGGGAACATAAAGTAAGGATATTCGAAGACATGCACTCCCATTTCAGTGGCATCATTGATAACATTGAGCGAGGCATTTGTGAGCACTTCAACATGAAAGCAAAAGTAAAAAGGTATAAATTTGTTTCTACTTGGGATAAAAGGATGATTGCTAACTAGCCACTAATCATAGCACCTAAATCCAACCTCAAAGGCAGGCAGGGGGAAGCCTAAGTGGTTGCTACCCCCACAAGGTATGCTGAAACTAAACTTTGATGGGGCCTCATTGGGCAACCTGGGGCCTTCGAGGGCTAGTTTTGTTGTGAGGGATGAAAAAGGAAAGTTGTTGTGGGCCTCCTCCATAAGACTGTAGACACGTAAAATAGACATCATGCATCTCACTCTAACTAACATTCAATTTTGCTATTAATCAGTCAAAACAATTTATTGATTAATTCCCTAAGGTTCATCGTATTTAATCAAATAAATCAAATTATTTAATTAAATCCTAAAGTTCTTATTTGATTCAATAAATCAAACTGATTTAAATCAAATTTCAAACTCCTAAAATCCTCCAAGTTAATTAATCTATATTAATTAACCTCTAAACATAATTACCCATTCTCCAGCTTTTGACTCAACTTGAGTCAAATCTAAACTCTCAACTAACCCACCCACTTGCACCAATAAATCAATTATTTGATTTATCAATTCTTCTAATTACTTTCAAAAGGGCATCAAGATGAAATATTCTATCAATTTGAATCTTCCCTCCAAAGGACTTGTCCCTTCCAATAAAGCATTAAATGCTCTTACATGTCTCTTGCACAAGTCAAACTTGGCATTAAATGCACCTTTCATCCCCCCTAAACATGTCATTTCATGCAAAATTCAAATTTGAAACTAGCACATTGGCCAAGACTTGCACATTCCTCACCCTCTCCCACCTTGACAAGTGTCATCTTGTCATTGCCTTGTGAATAATCCCACATTCATCAAAATCTATCAATCTCTCAACCTTGAATCTATAAAAGCAAGGGTTTTCAACAACACAACTACAACAAAAATTGGACAACACAACAACACATTTTATGCAAGGTTGCTCTCTACATGTGAGAACTAATCTTGCTCTTCATCACACCATCACTATCATCATCTTTCATTTTGGAAATTTTTCTTATCAAGGGGGTGGGAAAGGGATTTCTTTCCACATTTCAAGAGGCACCACTCCCACTATGGAATGGAGTTTGATCATGTTTTCATATGCTCTTACTTAGACGTCGTTGTGTTATTTATCTAGTTTGCATATTTTAAATATGGTTGAATATTTCATAGGAATGCTAAATCTGGTTGTTTTAAACAGACCAACAATCTAATGGTTTTGTTTGAAGCAATTTTGCAGATTTTGGTGTTTACAAAGACTGCTAGTGGGTTCTAACAATGTGGTTGAATTCTCAACCCTTTATGAAGGTGTGAAGTTCTATGTAGACAATGGAATTCATTTTGTGGACTTTGAGGGTGACTCATAGGTAGTTGTTAAGGCAGTATCCTCAAACTGTGCCCCCAACTAGCGATTGAATCTCTAAGTGTTAAAGATCAACAAGCTCTTAGATCAAATTGAAGGCTTCAAACTCTCAAATGTCTACAGGGAAGCCAACAAAGTGGCCAATATACTTTCTAAGGTGGGTATCACTCAAAATTGTCATATGGTATGCTCGAACTTCCTTGTTAGTTGGGTTGGTCTGGCTGATGCGCTGAAGGTTGACTTGCATAGGGCCAAATAGATGGTGGATCCAGTGGTCATTAGGTTGGTGCATTCAAGGAGTTTTTGTTTGATAAAGCTTCTATCTTTTGTATTCGATCACTTATGTAGGTTCTGAAGCTCCTTTTTCTTGCTCTCCGATCGAGCCCAGTGGTATTCTTGGATCGCTTGGCTTGTAAATGGAAACTCTTCTTGTACATCTATCACTCACAATAGTTGGTGTGGAATTGTACCTGGAAGGCTATGGGGGTGAGTAAGGAACCAACACCTCAAAAAATGTTGTAAGGGAAATTCCCCATGTGTAGATGTTATTCTTCTCTGGATCAATAGAACGAGTGTTGCCCTCTTGGCAGTGATTTGTCCAAAACAAAACTATAATAATAGTAGTATTTTGTATAGAGCTGCATATATCTATATGGATGTAATCACAATTGGGTTCTAGGTAGTTGGTGGATTCTTATAGGTGTTCCATTCATTTTGAAGCAATTTGGACTCTCTCGACACTTTTGAATTTTTTGTATTTACATATTTTAATATTAATATAATATATAGGCTTTTCCCTTTTACCAAATGAACCACCAAAAACATGCACACAAGGGAAAGAGGATTCTCCAAATAGGCCCTTAGGGTTTTTCACCTAGGAACAATTGGTTTGTGGAATGACACTCTTTCACACTAATAGTTTAGTTTTTTTAGGTGAGTTCATTCAAAGGATGGGGGTTCAAATAGGGCTATGTTTTGTGTATTTAAGTGTATCTAAGTGTTGTAATGAAATAAAATTAACTATGAAATGTAAAGTAATGTAAGCCTAAACTACATGTAAAGCAAACTAAATGACCTAAATGTATGCAAATTGGAAAGAAACAACAACGTACAAGAATGGTACACCTGGAAACTTGTAGAGTTTGGAATGAGGACTGGAAATGATGTTAAATATGGATTTTTGGCCTACTGGGACACTTACACCATTTTGGGCGACCTAGTCTAGTTTATGGAAAATTCTAGAAAACTGCTCTGGAGCCCGTTTATGCCAAAAGGCTATCTAGATCTACCAAAATTTCTAAAAAGAAAGTTCAGAGGGACTAGGTCACCATTTTTGGTTGCTTAGGCCTCTTCTATATTTATGAAGATCAGAAACTGGAAATGGAAGCCCCTGATCTGCACTTTCTACTCCTCCAGGTATTCGGTCCCAAAAGTGAAGATTTTGGTCTATGAGTGTCCTCCAAGCTTCAACTAGGGTTTCTTCAGTCTTGAAGATCTTTGGAAAGTTTTTGAAGACCTTTCCACCTTGGTCCTTTTCCAAATCTACACACAAGACCTACAAATCACACTAAGAGGGAAAACTTGTTGATTGTTAGGGATTGGGGGGGTTTGCCTGGGTCCAACCCCTTTTAAGTAATTAAACCAAAAAGATGAAATAAAGTAATGAAACATGAAACAAAGGAGTGATTGAGTTTACTTTTCCTTGATGATAAATATTGAGTTGCAACAATGGAGGATTTAGCCCTTGAATGCTTCTTGAGAGATGTCTTGATGGCTTAGAGTACTCAAACTCTAACTTGCTTGAGAAGAATAGTGATGAGTGATTGAGAAGATGAGAGAGGAGAAAGATGAGACTTTTTAGGGTTTAAAATGAGGGGGAAAACCTTATTTATACAAGTGATGCCCTAATTTCCCCAAAATAACACCTCACAGGCCGACCTTAGGGTTTTGGAGGCAAAATCCTGAAAGAATTTTAAGTTAATTTTAAATTTTAAGCCACATGAGACTAGGTCACCCAAGGTGATGACCTAGTCCACCTAGGCATTTTTCATTGGTTGTTAGTGATTAAAGAGTGATTATTATTGTTTTCCAGGATTGTCTCATAAAACACACTTAATTCTGACCTGTAAGAGCATTAAGGGGTCATTTTTAGCATAAGAAAGGGTTGAATTAGTGATGACAAGCCTAGGAAAGTGTGAAAATGTCTTACAACACCTTACAAAACTTTGGCACAAGGCTTGGAAAGGGGGAAAAAGAGGTCCAAAATCCATAGGCAAGGGTGCAAATGAGTGAAAAGTGGCAAGGCTACACTTTTTGGTGACACACCAACAAAAAAAAATAGAATAATATATAATTATTATGTATGTGTTATTTTATAATATATAATAATATTAATGTTATAGTTACTAATATATATAATATACTTATATAATATATAAATAATATAATATAATATCTCATATTATGTTCTTTTCAACAATATATAATACTATATAACATATTATATAAGCATAGATCTAATAAATAACTATAATAACCATAATATTATTAATAACTATTTTTTATATAGTTATTGATATATTAATAAGTATATTATATATAATATTAATCTATAAGATAGTTTCTGATAAAAGGGGTAAAACGGATTTTATAGGGACCTGAAACCACAACGTTTACAAAACAGAAAAGAGGACACCAAAGTCCAACCAAGAAAACTAGCTGCCCAAGAAAAGACCAGCAACAACCAAACAAAAAAGACCAAAAAGGTCAAGTCGAAAGGAACAACAAAGTAAGCACCAAGAAAACCCCAGCCATTAATTTAGAGTCTTGAGGATAGACTCTGTCTCTACCTCCAGATTCTGCATATTATTGACACCCTTTTTAAAAGTTTGAATCATCTTCAAAGTAAGGGGGGCCTTGCACTTCAGATTGGCTCTGGTTCTTCTAGAAATTTCCGCTTTTGTATCTTGACTTTTTTCCTCTATTTCCTCCAAATCTACCACCAGAGAACCCTGCTGGGCTTTATCTAGCTTCTCAATCATCGCGTTAATGATAATGGCATTATGTCTTGCCATATGGTTATTTTGCTCAGCAATGGTTTTGATGGTGTTCCTTATGTTATCAACCTTGGAGTCTATATTTATGTTACTATGATCCACATCTTTCTTATCAATCTCTAGAATCTTTGCACCTAGCTCATCAATCTTGCTTTGTAGAACCCAGTTTTTTATTTTCAACTCATTAATTTCAGTGAAAGTCCATTCCAAGAGTTTGAAGTGGGACTCAGAATTGGTTTTGGCTAGGTTCAGAATATCCAGAGAGGGCTCATTCCCAGTATTAGGGCAAGAATGCTCAGGGTTAGGAATAATAGGGGGTAATCATTAATGTGTTTATCCAGAAGAGGATCAGCGCAAAGCTCAGTTTTGTTGGCATCAGACTCCTCTAACTCAGAGGACTCTTCAGAATAGGAAACAAGGCTTTTGGCTTGGGGTTTCTTTTCAAAAGAGTTGTTCTTAAGGGAAGGGCTGTCGGGCTCAAGCTCAATGCAGGTTTTACCAAAATTCCCAGAAGGAACAACATGCAAGCTAGGGACTTTTCTAGCCGGACTAGAGCTAGGCAGATACTCCAAGCCACTGGGCTCAGTGTCATCACTCTCAAAATCAGGGATGGTTTCCAGAATAGTAGGATCAGGCACATAGAGATATTCAATAATCAGCCTTATTAACCCAGTGTGCAGAATGGGGAATCTTTTAGGGTTTTTCTTATTATCCTTCAAGCTTTTCTTCAAGGAACAGAAAAGATAATAAGGGATGGAGACCCTTACCTTGTATCGGAAGTGGTTGAGAAGAGCAAAGTGGTAGCCATAGACTTTAGTGAAGCACTCATCCACCGTAATGTACTCCATGATGACCCGCAAAACCTTTCTCCAAATAGCCTTTATGGTGTCAACGTCGACGTAGTTGTTAGCAATTTTAACCATACTTTTCCTTTCTTTGTCCTTTTTAGGAAATCTGATCACAGCTTCATTGGAAAAAGCCCTGTCCCTAAAGAACTTCTTCCCTTTAGTAGATAATCTCGTAACTTCAGCAATAAGATTTTCATTGAGTTCCACATTCCTATCAAATAGGGTCAAGTTATCGTTATTCCAATTTTTAACAAAGAGATCTATAGCCTCCTGGTTAGAGCCGTGAAGCTTCTCCAAGAAAGGAAACAACCCTCCGCTTTTAATCTTGTTCCAAACCTTGGCATTTTTCATGTGTATATCATAGTTGTCCGGCTTAGTTCACTTTCTATCTCCTCCCATTTCGGCCAACACAGTGGGGTAGACCCAAACACAAGCTTTACTAAAATTGGCCCTGCCAAATCTAAGAACCCACAAAGTGTTCAGAGTTTTCTTGCTGATTAAGCTGTTGGGCTTAGTACCATGCACTCTAATGATTGTGATGTGAAAGATCCAACTTTTCCTCATTAAATGGATAACACATCAATTTTCCATGTGATTTATCATAATTTAATAGGGCACAGACATTAGAATTTAGATTGCTAGTATTAATCCAGGTACACACATCTTTACTCCTAACTCCTTCGTTAGCAAAAAATCCGCAACAGCATTGGCTTCTCTATAATCATGTGATATTTTAACTTTTTCGAATTTAGCCAAGTTCAATATGGCATCCTCAATCCATGATTTGATGGTCCACGATGGGGGAGACTTGCCACGGAGGTAGTCAATTATGTTTTTGGAATCTCCTTCAAGCCACAGATTTTTAATGTTAAGACTTTGGGCTAAACCTATGATGTGAAAAGCGCCAACAACCTCTTCCAGATGATTAGTTTGAGAGCCAAGAGGTGAGGCAATTGCACCAATGAAATTGCCATAGGAATCCCTTATAACTCCTCCACAGCCCACTGCCCCCAGATTGCCTTTAGCCGCACCATCAAAGTTAGCTTTGATCCACCCATTTGGCGGAAAAGACCAGCAAACACCCTCTCTATCCTTCTTGGCCTTCATTAAAGTACTAGACAAATCTAGACTAATGTTCCAATCCTTAGCAACAATTAAGTCATAGAGCGAATGCTCCACTTTCATGGGCATTCTGTCCTTCTGGGCCACGACGTTGAAATTTTCCTTTAGGGATCTGACAATTTTATCAAAGACAATCTCCACAGAAGCTTCTTTGCCCCTAAAAATTCTATTGTTGTGTTCCTTCCAGAGGCCCCAAGCATCATGAGGGAAGGATAAATCCCAAAAAAGCCTGAGCATAGGATTCCTTATCGGGGCTTTCCATTGAGAGAAGAAATCTTCAATGGACGAAGGGAAAACCCAAGGAAGGTGCCATAACCTAATGATTTTTTCCCATAGAGACGCAAAAAATGAGTAATGAATGAATAAATGACGCACAAATTCGGCCTCCATCTTACAAAGACAACATCTATTTGGAATTTGAAATCCATGTTTACCTAGGTTATCAATCGTCAGCATCTTGTTTTGGAGAAGGATCGAGAAGAAGATATTAATTTTAGGTATCAAATGTTTAAACCAAGCTTTAGACCAGAAGGGAGGATGATCTAGAGAAGAAGTGATCCTGGCGAAAGCAGATGACAATGAGAAATTGCCAGAGGGTTCATTGATCCAAACCGCACGATCATCTAGCTGCTTAGAGCTAATTCTAACAACCATCAGAGAAGTCTGGATGGGAGCCAAAGCCTGACTAACACTACACAGGTCCACCCAATTACCATTTGCTCTGTAATCTTTCACATAAATTCCAAACCGTGCCTTATAGTTCTCAGCCCATTCACTGAAGGAATTGAATTTTATAATGGGCTCCTTAAAAATCCATCTGTCCTCCCAGAATCTGGTGTGATTACTATTTCTCACTTTCCATCCAATACCATCATCCACAATCTTTTTACCATTGATTATATTGTTCCAGCACGTAGACCCTCTGGGAAGAAGGTGGGGGTCCTTTATAATGGAAGAACAATTATTTTCTAAGTATTTGTTAGCCAAAATATCAATCCATTCCCTAGAAGAAGAGGAGATTCTCCATAATTGTTTAGCTAAGAGGATTTTATTGACAATTCTGATTCTTCTTAAACCAAGTCCACCAGCCTTTTTAGGTCTACAAACTAGATTCCAGCCAATTAAGGGAAGTCTTTTATTTTCCTCAACACCCGACCAAAGAAATCTTTTTTGAATTTTTTCAATAGCATCAACAAATTTAGCAGGAATCTTAAATAGGCTCAGGGCATAGATAGGCAGATTTTGGAGAGAGGCTTTGAGGATCTGAAGTTTTTTGGCTTGACTTAGCAGGGCTCCTTTCCAACCTGCAAGCTTCTTACTAAATCTTTCCACCAACGAGAGCCAGAAAGACTCGAGAGGTTTCAAGCTTAAAGGTGGACCAAGGTAGGTGGCAAGAAAGGAATCCACCCAACAACCTAGAATTTTGGCAATTCTAGCCTGTCTATGATCTGAAGTGTTGAAGAAGAACAAAAAACTTTTTTGATTGTTGATCAACTGTCCTGAAGCTCTCCCATACTTGTCAAGCAACTTTTTTATAGATTTTCCTTCAAACACCGTAGCTTGACCCATAAGCATAGTGTCATCAACGAATTGTTGATGGGAACACACCAGATTGCCCGAGGAAGGTTTGAGACCAGAAAGAAATTTAAAGTCAACCAAATTTTTCAGATTCTTGCCTAAACTTTCAGCCATAATAGTGAATAAAATAGGGGAGATATGATCACCCTGCCTTAGACCTTTGGTACTCTGAAAAAAAGAGGTAGGGGATCCATTGACCATAATCAATATGGAAGCCATGGACACAAGTTGTTCCACCAATTGGATAACCCTATTACTAAAACCAAAAGCCTTTAAGATTTTAAATAAGAAAATCCAATCAACTCTATCATAGGCTTTTGAGTTAGCAAGCTTTAATAAGAAGCCTTCAGTCTTTGACTCGACAAGGAAGTGAATATTTTCATGTACAGTAACAATAGAGTCAAGAATATATAATCTATAATCTCTAAGATAATTATTAATAATATATAGCTATAATATAGTTAATATTATGTTATATATAAGTATAAATATGTTATTAATTATATATGATAAACAATTTTATAATATATAAATGACGAACCTATTTATAATTTTGATATAATATTATATATTATAAAATAAATTATATATAATATTATTTATAAATTTTATATATATTATATGATAATTATAGTATAAAAATAATATGAACATATTATAATATATTATTTACTATATGATAAGATATAATAATTCTTATATATAATATTATATAAACTATTATAATATTAATTATAGTATTATATTATAACTATTATCTTATAATAATAATTAAATTATTTATATTAATATTATATTCTCATATATATAATGTGTGTGTGTGATATAATACTATATACTATTATCAATCATTATTATATATATCTAATATTAACAACTTTTTTTTTTTAACTTTAAGAGATTTATCTTTTGATTCTTTTGATATATTCTCATGGATATGTTGAGATAAAATATTATAATTTTAAAAACTCAATCATGATGAGCCCATCATAGAGCTTTGAGCTTTCAACATTTTGTTGAAAAAATTTACACGCAAAAATGATGAACATGAAAAAATAAAATTTTAAACTAATGTGCACCTTAATGCTTTGCATAAATTGTGTTGTGTTGTCAATTATGCCAAATATTACAAAACCGTAGCAAATCATTTTTTAATGAGTTGAACCAAAACCAATCTCCTTATAGTTAATGCTTCTATCTATTCATGCAATAAATAAAATTTGGGATAGGGTTAAAATTCAAAGTTAATTTATCTCGCACAACATGGAGTAGAAGAAAGAAAATTTGTTAACGAAAAACATGAAGTTAGTTCAACTAGAACATGATATATTTAGTGTAAAAATGAGTGATCGGTATTAATCTAATCATCTTGCATCCCTTTTTTAATACAATGAACTATTGATTTAATAATTTAACTCATTCCTCTTCACATAGGGAATGCCTTCAACATAATAAAGAAAACAATCTAGATATTCATGTATTATGTGTTTTGATATGTATTCCTAGAGAAATAAATAATATATTTCAATAATAAATAAAACAACAATACATTTTTTTTAGTATATTTAGATTGAAATAAATAACAAATAATAAAAATTAAAAATTTAGCTTGAAGTTGTAGGAAAATAGATTGAAAAGATTGTCAGAGGTGATTATTATTCAATAATTGAAATTAGAGTTAAGATGAATAGATTCAAATGGTTATGTTATATAAAATATTTGATTATATTTAAAATTAGTTCAAGATATAATTTAGTTTTTAAATTTCTCATTTATAATATTTACCTTATATTTTTAGTTTTGAAATAACAATCTTTAGATCATCAATATATATATTAAAGGCTAGTTATTATCTATACCTATAAATGGACTATAATTTTTTTAAGAATACTACTAGAGAATGCACTATACTAGGAAAGGAAGTGATTAACATTCAACTTTTAGTGTAAATCAATTATTTCTAATTATTAAACAATATTTTGAAAATCTTAAAGACAAGTCAAGCTAAAGATATAATTCACTATGATTATTATGTCAAGTGTTTAAGACTTTGATGTAATTATGTGAAATGGAAAGAGCATTGAATTGGCCTAGTCAAAGAACTATGGTTTCAATATTTTTTTATACAAGGGTTAATCTGGTTGATGTGACTAATACAAAAGAATAAGAAGTGATTATTGGTTGATTATTTCAATAGATATTATCAAACAAGTTGTTCTAGTGGTGGATGGATTAAAGATCCCCTGCATGATCTAGGGTTGATTTCCCTTTATATATACCATAGGTGATGGTTTAGAAAAATATTACTATGGGTGAGAAAATAATTAATAGTTTGAATTTAGTCACCCTTAGACATTAATAATTTTATAATATAGGAAAAGGGTTAAATTTTCACTTACAACCATAAAAGGGCCATCACTTCATGTCTAGTACTGATCTTCATGAAGGAATTTTTTTCTTTGAGGGCTACATTTTTTTCAATTAGGGATAATATGTTTTTTTAAGTAAATATAAGTTTTGGATCAACAAGGTTAAAAATTAGTTAAAATCATGTGTTATGGGTAAGTGCATGTAGGTTAGAGATAACTTAGAACTATATTTTTTTTCTAAAATAAATTAAAGTTGAACTTGGATGAGTAATTTCATATGCATATGCTAAAAATTTGAAGATATGATAAAATAGAAAATATAGTAATCTAAATCTTGTTTTTAAAATAATAAATATTTTTAAAAACAACAAAGGTAAATGGTCATAAATTATGAGCACAAAAAAATGGTACCTATTTTTATCATTTGAATCTAATATAGTATCTAGTGTGAATAAGATATATCAAACCCTTAGACTTAAAAATCCAATCCTCAATTAGTGGGATAATAAAAAAATGAATTCAATGCATTAAAAATGCATACTCAAGTTAAAAACACATATACTTTTTTCTTTAAATCTCAAAACTAACCACTAATTTCCTTCATTTCCAAGTACTTACCCTTGTACCAATGTACAAAGGACATCCATGTATAATGGTTTGGAATGTAATTAAATTATATTTTGTCCCATTTTTTGTGTATTTGAATTACATAAACCAATAGATCAAAGTAAGAAAGATAATTGAAACAAAAAGAAAAATAACTAGAATGATAGTCTAGGGTACAATTGTGAATAGACCTAACTTAAAGTGTCATTATTAATGATAGTACCCACTAATTTTTTGTGTTCCGAAAATGGGTAATTAGAATTTGGGAGAGAAATATTTAGATTAAATGTTATAATGCACATATAGAAAATGAGCCAAATCATGGGAAACAACATGTATGATCAATATAAATAAAATATCAAAAACCTAAGCATTTAAATGATAATTTGAAACATGAGTTTTATAACTAATATAATTACCTATTTGTGAGTAATGAGTACTTAATATATAGAAGATACTTGAATTTTTCCTCTCATTGAGAAATCATGGATGTATATTGTGCGCAAGTCAATTTAAAATATAAAGGTAAATAATGAAAAAATCAGAATATAAACCATGTATTTTACACAAATGCAACGTCAAGATAAATCTTAATAATTTACACATGAAATAATGGAAGAAAAGAAGAAATATCTCACCCAAAAGTATTTGGTTGCACCAATGGTGGTTATGCACAAAGTAGATTTTTACTTTTGTAACAAGCATGTTACATGCTTCAAGTAATAGCATAACTTTACATTCAAAGATATTTTGAACCGGGATCATATGATAAGATATTTATAGGTTTGGAGGATGGAGGGTTAATGGATTATATTTATTTGGGATATCAATGGCTATTGTTTCTTGTTAGGATTAGATGCATGAGAAGCCTCCAAATGGAACTTTGTGATAAGTGAACGGATAGGATTGTTGTGGATAAAGTAGAGGGTGGAGATCCAAAACATCTTTTTGTAGAGAGTTACGCTTTACATTGAGACATCACCAAGATTTTCTTAACTAATCATGATTTGGAATATGCAAATGATTAGCTAGTGAACTAAAAAAAAATGACAACTAATGATTTGAGAAAAATATGTAATTTAAATAAATGATATTTATTTAGCTTATTTGGAATGGGATAGATGAAGATAAACAAGTAAATATTGAATTTATTTATGTAATATTAGTAATCAACAAATGTGTGAAATAATTGATTAACTAAACAAATTGTCTTAATTTATTTAATTAATGCTAGACAAAGAATAATTAGTTCAAGAAATATAAATTATGTTTTAATTTTGGTGGTGGTGGTGTGAAGGAAATTGGTTACAGCATAAATGTTGAGAGGTTAGTTTATGTTTCTACATATATCCCCTCTTTGAGATGATGTTATGACTAGAAGAAGTGTAATTTTCTAAGAAATGGGTTACGGATGCCTTGAGAGACTAGGTGAGTTAATAGAACATGGGTTCTCTCTTGGAAGGAAAATAAGGTCTAGATAGAAAGAGAGAGAGTTAAGGAGATAGATTAGGTTTTCCTATCTCTCCATCTTTCTATCCCTTACCCCTCCCCACCCCTTCCTCATCTCTCCCTCTTTCTATCCTTATCTCTCCTTCTTTCTTTCTATTGCAAATATAACATGAGTCTATCAATAATGGAGCCTGAATATCTTCTTGATTTATAATTTTTGTTTTAGTCATGTTTGGATCCTTGTAATCAGATCCATAGTTGATTTGAAGCTATCACTTTTTCATTGAGACCTTTTTACACATGCAACATCATTTACCAATTGACCTGATGTACAACACAAATCTGTGAAAACAATAGACCTTATTTTTCTCTAATTCACTTTCCACACCTCTTTGGCTACCTATTGCACACCGAGATGTGATAGCTAGTAGTTTATTTTAATGCAAGGAATGATTTCAGAATGCATAAATTTGTAGAGCCATCGAATTGAGAGCAAGATTTCTTTAGAATAGGTTTGTCCTCCGTGTCTACATAATTTTTTTTAAGTACGCTCTATCAGATCGAGTTATACTACATCTCTACGTTAAGCTAAAGCATTCAGTTAAACTAGTAAACAATATAATTTAAAATAAACAAATTTTATCGAATTTACAACCACCCATATTGATTGTCGGTCAGTACATGTTTAAATATTATTCTGTGTTATTTTTTCTTCGACAGTGATTAGTTTTAGGTTGGACAATGATTAAACCCGAACAAATACGAGACAAGAAGGGCCAGCCAGGTGATAAAAGCAATAAATTTGAAGGTATGTCGTAACTTTTGCATATGCTGTTCAATTCTTAATTCTATAGAAAGCCAACCAGAAATTGAAGAGCCAGCAACTGTAAGCAAAAGTCTAAATTAAAATTAAAATTAAAATATTATGATGAAAGGGCACCCTATTTTAAAATGCCTACCATGTCTAATCCTCTATATTTACACTTCAATCCTCAAATCATACAGCTTAACTACAAATTTACAAAGTATTATGCTATGACAAAATCCTCAGCAAAGAAATGAGAAATCCTATCAACAGCCCATGATAAATCCTCGCCATTATCTTCTGTATCAACAATCTGAGGCACAAGAGAAGATCTGCAGAGAGGGCACGTATTCTGGTTATGATCAAGCCATTTATCCAAGCAATTCTTGTGAAATATATGGCAGCAATTACACAGCTCTCGAATTTCATCATCTTCTTCGAATGAGTTCAAGCAAACAGCACACTCAAAATCCTCTTCACTTTCACATAGCCTCTGCATGAAATCCCCAAACGTGGCAACGGGCAAGCGCTCTCTGATAATCTCAGCAGAAGCAGCACATTCTTCATTAACTGAACAATCATGCCATGGAGAGCTATCGGATTCGAAGCAATCCAGAGCCCACAAAATTGCGTTCTTGACAAACACCAATAAAAATGCAACACGCAGAAGCAATCGATGAACTACAACGATATATTCACTTGCCAGGAAACCCATAAAGGAGGTACCACTCGAAGAATCCAACCCACCCACGACCTTGAACTGATTAGAAACAGAAAACCCACCCAAATGATCAATGTAAACAAGAACTAAAAAACAACCCAGATGGAATTGTAGCACAGAGGACTCAGAACGAGGCGATGGGTATAAAAATCTGTGGGATTGTAGATGACCCAGATGGATTCCAACAAGATAAGCTTTGCAAGCGCATGCCCTACCACAGACCTGAATCCATCAATTACAGCATATCCAGTTCAATACAGACACGGAAGGACAGCTATACAGATGTGAAAAGCATGGTAAAATTCAAACCGACCAGAATTGGACGGTTCAGGAAGAGAATCTAATGGACCCTGGGAATATATTTGTTATCCTCGCACATTGAGTATGAACGGCTGGAGCAGAGGAAGACTAGGAGAACATTTCAACCAGAATATAAAGCCATTCCATTCCACATCGCCCTTGAGCGCTCAAGAAGAATCTACAAAAGCAGTAAAGACGGAGGAGATAAAGTTGTTGTAGCAATCTTATACTATTGTCCTGGTATGGACGTGATAATATAGATAAGAATTTTGACTAAGCCCGTGGCTTCTGTTCATACTTACCAACTACGTAACCATCTTAACAACTTACATGTTTTCCTACTGGATGGAAGAAAGCAGTATAAGGACTGAATGGCATTATGAGGTTACGTTTGTTAACCTTTTTATCTCACACAGGTAAAGTATATCGATATTATGATACCTTTGTTAACCTTTTTTATCTCATACAGGTAAAGTATATTGATATTACTATAAATTAATGGCTTGTAGCTCAAGATTCCTCTCCTCGTCGCCTATTGTTTGATTGTAGGTACAATAATAACGGCCCCATCTTGGAGATGTGTGAGAAGCCTTTTTCATAAAATATTTTAAAGGTGGTGGACTGATCTATGACAATTTGGACTGATCCAGTAAAATGGTAAATCATATGCATAAAGTTAACAAATTGGCAAAACATCAAAACTATCTAGAAGATAGGAAACAAATGGTACAAATAAAATAGCAAGAAAACTAAAGAATATTGCTTTTTAGTGTCAGAGATAACTAACCTAGATATTGAGATATTTTTAGTGTAAGAGATAACTAACTTAGATATGAAAGATCAACGAATTTTATGGAATGTGTTTTTAATTTTATATTTATATTTTAAGATATTTTTCTTTATTTTCATGATGTTTTGATATTCATTTGTTTTTTTTATTATTGTTTTTATGGTAAAATATTATAATTTCAATATTTTAATACATTGTAATTAATTATTATGGTTTTCATTAATAGATCTAATGTTTTTTTTTATTAAAAAAAAATTATAAGGAGATTTAGAAGATGTGTGGTTTTTATGACAACAAATATTTAAAATAAAATTTCTACATTATAATTAGGACTCTAGTTTGTTTTTCACATTGTTAAAGAGCACATGACTATTTCAAGGTGTATTAAGATTAATTCAATCATTACAATTTATAACAAGATTACTTTTAAATTTCAAACCTATTTAATCTCCAATAACATAGTTTATATGGAGTAGACTAAACAAGCATTAATAGAGTATATACCTTGAAAAGAAATTATTGTTGGTTGGTGATGATGCACGAGAGGATGAGCAAATGGTAAATGAAGTAGCTAGGTGTGACGAGTCAAGAATGGAAAAAACAATCCAATTGCAAGAAATAATGGTAGGGTAGTGTATGAGGATAAGGTAAATTTAAGCTAGAAGAAAGAACAACCAAGAAATTGAAATACTTATTGGAGTTTATAGTGAACCCTACAACTCCCGTAAATTACCTACCACCAAAACACCTATCACAAATAAGAGATCAAAATAAATGATTTGTTATGCAACCAAGAGACTATGGTTCATCCAATAAAAGAACTATATTGTGCATTGAATTAATATGAACTCTATCTAAATGATTATAAATTATAAATGAATTCTTATAAAAGAAAAAGTTAAAACCCTAGACGAGGACATTATTATACTATGGAAAGTGTCATAATCCTATGCAATTAGGAAAATTGACCTATAAATAGCTCAATATAATAATAAAAAAGCACTCCTAAGTTTATCTTAAGTAATTAAAGTAAAAGAGGCCTAATAGTTGATCAATGATTAATTAACTACTTGGTGATTACCTATTTACTCGAACACCCCCTTAAGATAAACTTAGGGAGAAGAAAAAACCTAATGAAATATGCAATGATGGATCCATGGATGGGTCTAGGCTACAAGGTCCAATGATATAACCATGTGTAAAAAAAGAAAATCTCTTATAACAATGAGAAGAAGAAAATCGCATGGGAAAAAACTAACCTTCAAAATAGAGAAAATAATATAACTGCACTAGTGAAAAAAGGATAGAAGGAAGACTCAATGTGACCCCCCAAAGACTTATTCTATTACACAAGTACAATATATTTCTCCTTGAAAAGAGAGATATGTTAGAGAAAAATGATATACTAAGAGGGGGATGAATCAAGATATCCTACAAAATTATCCAACTCAATTTTACTAAATAAAACTTCTTACTACTACAAATAGATAAAGTATTCAAATCACAAAAACACAACCACAATACAAAATATACATGGAAAAACCTACAAGGTAAAAACCACAGCAAGAAAGTTTCTTGGAGCTACTATCCAAATCTAGCCTCACAAAATGAAACAAGATTTATAACATGTTTTATGGGTTGTAATTCAAAGGAAGATACAAAAACCTACAACATAGTTTTATGGCTTCAACCAAAGAAATTTTATGAATCCCTAAAAATTCCAAAAAATAAAGAAAGAGACTAAAACCTTAGCACTAACAACTTGATGAATACCATTGATCAACAACCATCACAACAAACAATAACTTTGTTACCTCCAACTCACTGCTTTCAGTACAATCATATTTTTCTACCTTCATCTCATGGCTTTCAACACTCTTTCTCAATAGATTTACACACACATACACTACTTCCTTTGACTCACTACCTTTAGCACACTTAAAATACTTCTTCACATACTAAAACACACTTTGTTTCCTTTAGCTCACCACTTTTAGCACATTCCACACATTACACTACCTTCGACTCACTTCCTTTAATATATCTCACACATTATTGATTAAACATTTTGAACACACCTTTGTAAAAAACATGATCTTTTATATCCTTTGCAACCTTCAAAAAGTTTCTTCTTCTTGGCCAAGATCAAACATGTAAACATGAAATGTGCAATGGCCATAATGAGTTGGTTTCAAAAAATTCACAGTGAGTAGGAAATAAATGTGGAATAAATTTTACCTTAGCACACACCTCCACACTAGCGCACACTTGAAATATTTGATGCAAATAATTGAACATTCCAAGTTGGCCCAATAAAAACTCAACCTCCAATGCATTAACTCCAAACCAAAACGTGGTACCGAAAAGACTCGATAACATTATGTGGATCACTTTACAAGCAATATATGATATTCAAAAATGTTCTCATACATTCATTTTATAACTTCGGGCTACATAATGCTGATGGAAGAAAATAAAAACTGAGCCCAACATGTCTTGCAAACCTAGAAAACATAGTCTTGAGATAGTACATTGAAAAAAAAACTTTTGGTACACCTCAACACATGAAATTAAAAATTAGAGAGCATATGTGCAATTGGAACTCATCCTCCAAATCCACATGAACACAACATCAACAGCAAATAAATGAAAATAATTCATCTGATCCTTTTTGACTGCAACAATATAAAGATCGCTCTATTAGCTCTGGAAACTTATGTGGAAAATTTTATGTTCTAAAATTAGGAACATGCTCACTTCACACATGTATCTATCTAACTTCCAAATCATATGACCATATCTTCAATGCAGAAAAATGCAAAGAATTCTCACGAGATTATTTAGTACAACATCCTTAGCCATTAACTACATGAAAACCTTTCATATATTCCTTCTGAAACAATGGAAAATAGGTAGGTGTTATGGGTTATGAAAGGGGGGTTAACCAAAATGATAATAGATAGAACTATTTTCCTTTATTTCATTATGAGATGAGATCCCCACGAAGAATTGACTAACAACCCTTAGGTAAATCAATTCAATGTGAGAATATTCATATTTCCTTATGCTTTGAGGGTGGGGGTCAGGTTCAAACAAAACTTTTAGGAGAAAACCTAAAAATATAAAAAACAACCTAATTATGCCAATTAAAACTTTAAAAACCAATATAAATCTCAATATTAGTAGAAATATAAAACTAATTGTAGATATGAGAATATCAAAAAGGTGTTTACCTACCACCAAAATTCACTTTCATGATGCTTTCTAGGACTCATTCGCACATGGGTGAATGGGTCTTTTCTCGGGGTTTTTAAGGAACTTTCAGGAGCCTCAAATGTTGATATGTAGCTTCTGATTTATCCTAGTTTCAATGTTAGAAAGTCTTAAAATAGATTTGTAGGCTATATTTCATGATTTGACAACAACTTTTACAACTTTTGCAACTTTTACAACTTCCATTCTTGCACTTCAAGAGATATTCAATTCTTCTTCAACCTAAATCTGCAACACAAGCACAAGAGAGAAAAATTGTTTATTTTTCGTGAATGAGGTTTTCCTTTGTCAAACCCCATTTTTCTAATCAGTACTTGAATTGAAATAAAGCATGAAAGAGGGAATGAACAATGAACAATGCCATGTTACCACTTAACAAAGACTTGAATGAACCATGGTAATATAGATCTTAGAGGGTCTTCAACTTGCCTGAAATGGCTTCAATGGATGTGGATCTTGATACTTGAGTAATGCTTTGAATGCTTGAACTTGAACTGGAAACCTACATCATAATGTTAGATCCAAAAACATGCATGATGTGCAAGAAGACTTTGACATGATGAATGGATCCTTAATTCTACAATAAATCTATGATATATATCCTCTTGAATTCTCTTGATCATCAACTCTTCTATAAAAATGCTTGCATAAAAACTCTAGGTGCTTAGGAAAACCTTCTAGGGTTTGAATGATGAAATAACCTTGTATTTATAGGTATGTATCCTTAATTTCCTTCAATTTGAATATAGCAAGCTGAAATTAAAATATAGATTTGTGGACCTTAAAATATCACCAAAAACATATTTTAAATTTGGGCTGAGAAACCTAGGGAGGACCCATTTTCCCATGGGTGAATGGGTCCCAGGTCCGTATTCCTAGAACACACATTTCTCAAGGTAAATTGTTATGTATTGGAATTAATTATTTTTACGTTTCTCCTTCTAAATTTTTTATTTGTATTAGGCTTGTAAATGTATAATAAGGCCCATTAAGGCATAATTAAGTCCAATTTAATTAAGAGGGAAAAAATAAGTGTGAAAGGTAAAGAGATACATTTTTCAACACTAAATTATGCATTATTAAGTTTGTTTTAATTAGAAGGGCCCAAACAAAGTGTAAAAATGTGAAGGTGTACATTTTTTATACACTACATTTAGCTTGCACTTTAATCAAGGGATAACCTTGCGTCAAACTCACACTAAAGTAGATAATCAAGATAGGTCTAATTATAAAATAATTGGAAAGCTAAGATAATAAAGGTCAAGGAGGATGATCAAAGCCCCAATATCTAAGATCTCATGGAAAAACCAACAAAGGCACAAGGAGACACATGCCTATGTTAAACTTATATATGAAGAAATGACAAGATACTCAATCATACAATGTCAAAGACTATTTGTCCAACTTGATGTGGATCAATCCTATATGTATTTGGCCAAAAATATTTACAAGTTAAATTCATTGTCCACTATGCAAATAAGCATGGATGCTTACATGAGCTAGTGAAATCTGCTATCCACTAGGTGACCCCCTAGAAGTGATAAATGAGAGAATCTTATTAGGCTCCCATAACCATACAAAATTTATACCTCTGATAACTTTAATAAGGTACCACACAATATGAACTTCAAGATTCATAAGCCCTAGCAGGCTACATTATGCTAAACATATATGAACAAACAAGGCTTCACTGGCAAGCAAGGTGTGTTATGCTTGGTGGCCATAAAAAAATGAAAATGGTTGTAACTTCGAGCTTCAAAAGTTTGGCAAGTTGCATTATGATAAATAATTATAAACAAAATGTAAACAAGATAAGACATGTTTAAAGGGGTTTTTCTTAAAGTTCATGTAAGGTCTCCTCTTAGGAAACATTGTGTGTAATGTCTCCAAGAGAGGACGAGTCTAGGATAAAAGATTCAAAACTTATGGAATGCAACACATAGCATCACCACTAAGAAGAATGTTGTATGCCAAGAATGGTCACACTCTTGGAGGAAATCAAACTGAATGACATGAACAAGAAGAAGACACATCACAAGAAGTAAGAAGATTGCACTATGAAACATAACATATAGTAAAAAAAAATCAAAATGATAATTACCAATGTATGCCCCCACTTTAAAGGAATTTCTAACACCATGCTATGACAAATTATTTTAAAGTAGCCAATGATAAACTCTAAACAAGACATGAGAGCTTATTTGGAAAGCCCTATGTCAACCATATGTTTCCAAATGAATCTACATCATGAAAAAGGGTTTTCCCCCAAATGAAATAAAAAAATCACACATAAGGGATCCATGGATTTGGGTTCAATGTATGTCTTTACTACAATATTATTATAGAGCTTAGAAACATCATCATTCCTGAAATAACTCATGGAACTGGATGAATGAAACATAGAGGGTGAAAACAAAGAATTTTTTTTTGGGTCAACATGGAAGAGATCTAAATGTATCGACACCTTGTGTCATCCCTAAAAATAAAATACACGACAAGAGAAAAGATAAAGGTTTATGATATATAGAAGGATGTAGATACAAATAGAGGAATGAACATAAAGACATGCAACACAGAATAGTACGAGGGATCACATTACGTATGTAGAATCATGCACAAAGAATATGAAAAGAGAAAAAATAAATACTAGTAAGACACATGCAAGTCAACCTATAGCAGGCAGTTAGCATCCCAATATTTCTCACCATATGTAGAAGGTGAGTAACTAGCTAGAGGGACAACATCAAGTGCCAAACTAGGGAAATCACCAAGTTCATCATGTGGTGAATCGTTATTTTTAGGACGATCATTGTTTAAGCTCATGGAAGAGGCAAACAATAAATTCAACTCTTTATGCACTTCCTCATCAATTTTTGCAATTTCATTATCATCACCAAGTTTATCACGATAGAAGGTCTAATGATAATATCCATAGAAGGTGCTTGTTCTTGTTGTGGTTGAGATTTAGGTTTTTTAATTTCGGAAAAGGAGGAGAATCATTATGCATTGCTTGAGATAAGTATAGATTTTGATTTTCTATGTTGCTCTTTTATTTTTCTTGTAAAAAACAAGAAATAGAATGATGTCGATGCCTACGCTACCTAGAATATCTAGAATTTCACTTTATTTTCATTTGGTTTTCAAGTTGTGATTGTCTAGGAGTGGGTTTATTAACCATAGGTTTATTTTCTTCCCTTAAGGGGAGAACTGGAGGAACCATGGAAGGTTGTTCCACCACTTTCTCTTTAGCTTTATAAATTTGTTTGATTCTAGGAGGCATGATGGGATTTATTTGGTTATCACACTGTCTCTTATGGGAAATAGGTGAAGGATTTGTCTTGTTTTTGTCTTGGTTACTTGGAAGGGTTTTTGGTTTAATCATGGTTTTGTCATGGATAGGAGGCTCAATCATGGGTTGAGGCATATTAGTAAGGGATAATTTTTTTATGTTATTTTCCATAAAATTTGGATAAGATTTAAAAAAGAAGTCCTCACAAGGCCTAACAAGTTCCATAGGTTTGGGCCAAAAGAAATCCAATGAGAAATTCTCATGGGAAGACACAAGATTAAAGCCACTGTGGTGCACATTAAAGATCTCTTTACCGAATGGAAACTTTAAAAATTTATGTACTACCGACGTGATAGCTTTCATGGAGTGAAGCCATGGAGTAAGTGCAAGAAGTTGAGTCCACTTCTAGTGGAAGTGTCATTTTTCAAGTTTAAAATAGGCAGTCATTCATTTTTTAGAATAGGTACCCATTCTAAAGTGGGTACTCATTCCAAAAGGTTTGAAAATCAAAATCCATGTTTCTCATTTGGATTTAGGCTGAGAAAATGCATGGTAACCTAACCCTTAGCCTTAGACCTACAAGACTACAAGTACAAGGTCATGACAATATCGAGAGAAAAATTTAACTATGTCAATATGGTTGATGGGGTAATTTTTAGAACTATTTTATGAAACTAGAACCCATTTTAGATGAGATCGTGTAGATTCTAAATATGTAAATTTTTTTCCAATTGGATTTATTTTTTTAATGAAATAGGTCCATAAACTTTAATTATCAGGGTTTTTAAGTATTTTAATAACTTTTTATTAAAATATTTTTTTGGATTTTTTTTTAACAAAAACATACTTCAAACAATTATTTTCAATTAAAAAAAAATCATCAAAAATTGATAAGTTTAGGTAATCTTATATGTGACATACATCATGATTTTTCAAAACACCGAATATGGCCGATAAAAAAGTAACAAAACATATAATATTCAATAAAAAATTACAAAAAAATAGGGAAAACATGCTTAAGTGGGTTAAAAATCTTTTCCCAAAAGGATTTTGAAAAATATGATTATTTAGGTCAAAATATGGATGATGTATGTATGTGCATGGTATTGTAAAAAAAAACAACTTTTAAACAGTGGTTTTTTGAAACGCCTATTGAAAATCAATTTGTATCATATGGGTATTAAAATAAATTACATATTTGGAAACTAGACTCTGAGTACTACATTTTAGGATTAGTGACTTTTTCCAAGATTCCATCTCTAAGTGCTTCAAATTTTAAAGTCAAATGTGAAAAATTCTGAAAATCAAGGAAAACACTTCCACTTTTTGGCCAAAAAGTGGACTCAACTTATTGCTAGCACCCCATGGGTAGCCTAACTTCACATGAAACTAGTCTGACAACGAGATGATGGAGAATGAGACACTTAATTTTTTTGGTCCAGCTTTTAAAGGAAGAGTTATCAAACCTATCGTAGGGAAAACAAAACCATTATTTATTTTGATTAATGCTTTTGATTTTTCATTAGTATCTTATAAATTTCATATAAAAAAAAAGAATTCTTCAATGATCAAATTCTCTACACAAATGGGATTAATTAATATCCCATTATTAGGCTTGTTGTTGATTCTTCTAGCTATGTAAAGAGGACCATCTGGTGCATGTTTGATTATATAATGTTGTGAGAAAGCAATGTCAAGGGGCATTTTGGTTGGGCCCTTACGAGGTCAAACTTCAATTTTTCCAACCATATGTTCCATAAGATTTTCCTCATTGTATTTCATGTTTTGATTATCCCTATCAACATTCATCCCATCATTCTTAGTTTCCTTAGCTTTGATAAATGATATGTTATAATTTGGCATATGATTACTAAAGATTTGAAAATTTTGGTTAGGAGGCTCAACTGACTTATTACCTTGATCATTAACACTAAAAATTTAAATGTTATTAGAATCAATGAGGTCTTGCGCAAAATTTTTAAGAAACTTGCAATGTTTTGTATCATGTCTATTTTGACAGTGAAAATGGAAAAATATATTTTTTCTATAGTTTGGAGGTAAAGGCCAAGTAGGATCAGGAGCTCTAATAGGAAGTTAGGAAACTAAGTTCTTGTTTAAGAGCTACAACATGGTGCTATGAAGGGTATCAAGTAGAGGGGTAAATTATCTATTTCTCTCTCCAAATGTGTATGGATTTGTTGTCTTTATAGCAGCCACTTGGGTGTAACCATGTTGAGTTGGTTGAGGGGTATTAAGTGGTAAAACTCCCTTTTTTTGTTTATTAAATGGTTGATAGTTGTTATGAGGCATGGACTTAGATTTTTCAAGACAGTTAGAGGGAGTTTTCACTTCATGAATACTAACTAAATTTTGGTAATCAGGAACCTAGTTGTACACAACTATATGAAGGAGGAAAATTTCAGCAGCCCAATCTTATCTTGAAGTTTATTTTGCAAATTCTCAATGACCATTCATTGAAGATCAAGTCAGTGACCTTTTCATCATTTTTTCCTTACATCTCATTCAATGAATTTTTTAGTGGCTAATATTCGCCAATTGGATAATAGTTGAAATTTTCAAATCCATAATTGGCTAATAGTTTGAGCTATAAAGTGACTTGAATCACCACATTTTTACAAAATTTTATTATAGTCTTATTTAAATCGCCAAAGAAATTATTTTATTAAAATATTTAACTAAAAAATTCACTACAATATTCAATACATGATTAGATCAGATTTGCCTAAACTTTATAAATTGTAGTAGAAATCTATATTAATTTGCCAATAGTATATCATAAATATTAGTTGCTTTAGGACCATATTTCTAATCTTTAGTTTCCACCATTAATTTATAGTATAATATAATGGTCCTTGTTGTAGTGCATGAGGTAAAATATACCCACAATCTGTAATGCTCATGGGGCCCACAATTTTGGGTCTTATGAGAATTATAAAATATGGGAACATTTTACCTCGAAGAGTACAATGAAGGTCATTAGATCAATTCATAAAAGCAATTTTGAGCCCCATGAGAATTAAAACTCATGGGTACATTTTACCTTGTAGAATACAATGAGGGCTATTTATTATATTTTAAAACAATGGTGGCAAGTAAATATTATTGTCTACCCCTTAAGCCCATCAATAATTTCCACCCTTGGAACCCTACTTTTTCATGAGAATTATTTTTAGATTGGATGGATTCTCCATCTTGATTAATGCATTTTCCCATTATTTTTCAATATTTGCCAAAATTTTCTACAAAATTTTAGTGATGTAAAAAAAATTGTCAATAAAATTAATATTTTTTTCAAAAAAATGAAAGATTTGCCAATAGAAATTAATATTGTTTCCTAAAAAAATGAAAGATTTGCTAGTTTTTATATCTTTTTTTGAGGGGGTTTTCTTAAAGTTATCATTGATCTCATTAAATCTTCTAAGTTCATCTTAGGGCCCATGTGCACTTGGAAATGATTAAGGAAGGCATCAATAAGTTCATTAAATGAATGTATTGAATTATTCAGTAAGGGACAAAATTGTTCCAAAGCAGTGTCTTTCAAGGATCTAGGGAAGAGTTTAGCCAACAGTTTATCCTCAAAAATGAAGTCACTATATAAGGTTGTGTAAATAGAAACATGGCTAATAGGATCTCCTTTCCCACCATATTTCTCAAATCTAGGAATATCTATATGTTGTGGCATTTGTGTTCTCAATATCTCTAAGGATAAGGGGTTTCTTTTGACATATTGTGAAGGTTGGCCATTTTGATTTTGATTCAATATAGGAATTTTTTGTTGGAGGGATGAAACACTTTGCAAGAGTTGGTTAAGAACGAGATCATTGTTTGTGTTGTGAGATGAAGGTGAATAAGGTAGAGGTGTATATGTGTTCGGAGGATAAGTGAATTGCAAATTTGTGAGGGGGGGATGGGTGAGGAGATATGAGATTTGAATGCACAAAGCTAGAGGGCTTCCTAGTAGAAATACCTCAGGTATTATGGACATTGATAGTAGGTTGTATGGTTGTAGCAATAGTTTGATTAGTGTATGTCAAAATATAGGTTATGGTTATGGAAGGAGGAGTTGAGTTTCCACCTTCACCTAGTGAGTATACCCCAAAGCTTGTGCACAACTAATCATTATAGGGACATTATTGGTAATGATGTGATTTAAGCTATGCATAAACTCTATTCTCAATTCATTATCTATTACTCTCCTCAAGTTATCTATGATAGGAATCAGATTATAAGCGATGTATTCAGAACTTACAATTTTTTACAATTTCTTTGACTCTTCATCCATTGCTCTAAGATTCTCTTGAGGGACATTGGAAACCCTTGATTCAATTGTTTTGGTAAGGAGGTCATAGGAAGTGATGTGTCAAGGGTATGGTCTATACTGAGTTGACTAGTGTCAACACTATGAGTGAAAGTGTCAGAGAACCTAAGATCCATTGCGAGTAATGTATCATGAGATGACATGAGTCTTGAACTATGTCTCACAATAGTATTGGAAATAGGACACCAAGCTGTGAAGCTCATACAAGTTTCAGAAACACAAGGTGCACCGAAAATGGAGAATAGGTAGAATGAAATCAAGTACCCTATAATGTAGAATGCAATGCAAGTATGTAAAATAGATTTCCAGATTTCAAACAAGATAATTTTTTGATAATGCTATGTAAAATCCTGAAAAATGATGCAAATTTAAATTCAAACAATGCACTAAATTTGACAAATCAACCTTAATATGAATAATTTCAACAAACATAAATTCTAGAAATTGAAACAACAAATTGAATGAAAGAATACAAAAGGAAAACATACTATTTTTTATGCTAAAAAATACAGAAAATCCTTGACCAGGGACTCATTTTCCCATGGGTGAATGGGTCATATTTCAAGGTTTTAAAAAACTAATTTGCAGATTTTTGAGTTGATTTTTATGCTTTTCATATTCTGGTTTCAAATGGGTGGTTATAGTTTTAGATATCTAGAAAATGAGATCTAAATGCAAGTGAAAAATGATGCTAAATGGCAATAAAAAAGACCTAATTTGAGATGCAATTTTGATTCAATTTTTTGATGTAAATGACTGATCATGCAATGTTATGTAAATACTATGTGAAATGACTGAGATTTTTGAATTTTCTAGATTTTAAAGAATGCAAAAATGTGAACCTAAAACTCTAAATGAGACGAAAACTAATACAAGTAGACAACCCTAAATGAGATGCAAATCAATGTCATGCAATGCAAAGTAATGAAATTACTAGATATACAGTTGAAAATAAACTCAAAAATCAAAAAGTTATGATGCTCAAAAGTCGAGTTGACTAGAATGAAACAATAGAAAATAGGTTGGTGTTATGGGTTATGAAATTGGGGTTCACCAAAATGATAACAGATAGACCTATTTTCCTTTATTTCATTAGGAAATGAGATCCCCGTAAAGAATTGAATAACAACCCTTAGGTGAATCAAGTCAATGTGAGAATATTTAGATTCTATTATGCTTTGAAGACAAGGGTCAAGTTCAAATGACACATTTGGGAGAATAAATAAAAATAGTAAATCAACCTAATGGAACCTTCAAAAATTTCAAATTTTGAGTGCCCATGATGAAAAAAGTTGATTTGCAAACTCAGAAGTGCCCTTGAAAAATCTACCCCAATGACCTACTTTGGAGAGTCATAAAATGAAGGCAGTTGATTTTCATGTCAAATCTCTTGGTGGGTGTACTCATGTGACATATGAGAACATGTATGTTAGTTTTCAAATTCCTATGATGAGTTTTGACAAGGTGTTGAAACACAAAGTTGGAGGGTTTTGGGATTGTTTTGTTGTTTGTGAACTCTCAATTCCATAAAATGGCCTCCTATTCAAGTGGATATTTCACAACTAGATGATAATCATGAAAAATTTATTCATGCCCTGCATTCCTCTCACATTCATGTGCTCTTGAGGCCATTACTAGAGCCTCGGAATCTGATTTGATATTTTTACCAAACCAAAAGCAAATGCAGTTTGTTAACTTTACATCTGCATTTCCAGAATGTTTCAAGGAGGTCAAGTTTGATCCTAACTATCTAGTGAAGAGTGTGGATTGAAGGAAAGACCTCTTGCACACATACTCAATGGAACTTAATGACCTATTGTTTCCAGTGGTAGCTTCCCAAGAGGTAATTTGGTAATTTTTTGAGATGGTGACTTGGTGAGCCCTAATTAGTTTTGAACAAGTGTTGTTACAAAACAGTCTGAGTAGGCCACTTTGGCATTGAATATATTGCACTTCAAGATGAAATTATCCAAGTTGTTTGTTATACTATATTTATGTTTTAAATGTCTACATGCTTGCACAGTTTCAAGCCTCGAGGATGAGTTTTGATGGGTTATTTAATTGTCTTTTGATATGCAACCGAGTCAAAGTTGTTGTTCCGGAAACTTTCAAACTTTTCATTTCTAAAGTTGACCCATTTCTCATTTTGGTCCAAAATGTCTCTAGCTCCATTTCCAAAAAAATCAAAGATCATCCGATGCATTATTTTGATGCATTTCAGTCATGACATAGGCATTTGGTAGGCCAGTTTACAAAGGAGGTGCTAGAAATCTCGTAGCGATACTAGTTTTGAGGAAATGGGTTTTCTATAAATAATTGATAATGTTCCTACACAAGTATTTGTGGCTCTAGGTGTCCCGACTTGCCCGTAGTGAATTTTCCTCATTTGGGTGGTAGTTGAAATTAAAATTTCACTATTTCCTAAAGTTTAACAAGAAAATGTTTCAAAATATTTAAAATGTTTTAAATGGCTTCAAAAGTGAAAAGCATCAAATTAGGGCAAATTTCAATTTTTGATATTTTGTAAAGTTTGAGACTTTATAAATTTTCCTTCATAGGAGCTTCCCCGCCAACCCGTGGAAGCTATTGCTAACGGAAACAAAGTCTCATGGGGAAGGGGGACAAGCTTGCAATAACCCATGGAGAGGGGTTAAAATATTTTTTAATAGCTTTGTCTAAAACTTTGAAAGGCAAAAATTATTTTATGAGCTCTTTTTATTGTTTCCCCGCCAGCTCGAGGAGTATGAGCTGACATCACAGGAACACATGAGGAAGCGGGCAAATGAGTAGGAAGCATTTTTTGGCCATCCTTTTGTAGGATTCTTTGTTGGAATCTCATTTTTCTTGTTTCAACATGATTTGAAGGTATTTCATCTCTGTAAGGAGGAGATTTTCATAGTGAAATGGGCAAAAATCAAAGTGCAATCCCATGTTTGGTCTTCCAGCTAATTTATCGAGGCTCTTTTTGGTCCAAATTTTTTGTCCCATGCTTTAAATCTATCCCTTGACCATTACCAATGCTTGGGAAAACATTTTAAGCATGTTTGAGATGATTTTTTGCCGTAGGCACCTGCAAAAATGCTCTCTCATTCAAAAAACCAACCCAATGATATCACCATTTCTTTGCACTCATAGAGAAAATGCATTAAAATTGTTTGAAGAAATTTTATCTTGTCGATGCACCAATTTTTATTAGATTGAGCATAGTATGGAGTAAGGCATTGGCGAGCTCCAGAATAAGGCAAGCTTTCCTCACTAGCCCATGATGGCTTGAAGTAATGACATCAGTAGAGAGTAGCAAGGGTTTCAAAAGGAAAAAAATTGTAACCAATGTTTTTAATTTTTAAATATTTTTTTGGGTGAAGGAAGGCTTTCCTGATAGCCCGTGGGTCTTCATGTTGTCGTGAGAAAAAGCAACAAGAGAGCAGGGATTGGTAGGGAGGTTTCAATGTGGGCTTGATGAAAAGTTTTAAAAGAGCATTGCTTAAATATTATTTTGATGGTGATTTAAAATGTGCTCGAAGAATAAACTGAACTCTTCACAGATAAAAAAGTAAAGGGAATGAATTTTAAATGTAAAGTGAAAATCAAATGACTCACGGGTAAGATTTACCTTTGCCTCATAAAATATTCTATTTAAATCTTTACTATTTTAATGGTGGTGAGTGAAAGTGTAAAATGGTGAGTATAAGGGTATGGGTAAAATATTTTACCGAAAGAAATTTTAAACATCTACAACATTAAAAAGGAAAGGGTAATAAATATAAAATTTCAAGTGAAAGGGGTGCATAGGTAACTGTTTTTATTGCCCGATAAATAAAGGGGGCATTCACCATTTTCTTTAAGAAAAATAAAAGCTTTCAAATATTGTGGGGCACATAAATGTATAATGTAATTATAAGGTCTACAAGAAAAGTAAAAAACAGAGAAATAAAACGGCTTTCATGAGAAAGCAAACATAATTTTCACGATCTAGGGTAAGAACGAAAGAGGAGGAAGTTTTTCATGAGAAAAGTAGTTTTCTCTTGCTGGGCAATTAATTTAAAGAGGACCAATAAAATAACATTGTAAATACATAGGTAATAAATTTTTTCCAGCCAAATGAAGGAGAGAGAAAGATTTTCACAAAGGGCTTCTAATCTTTTACAAATAGAATATTCTTTGAGTTGCAAGGCTAGGCAAATGATGAAGAATGAAGTCTTCTCGGTAGGGGAATATTTTTTTGTTGCAAGGCAAGAAAATGCAAGGGGTGAGAAAATAGATTGCAGATTGAATATTCTTCATAAGCTAGAGGTAGTTACTGATCAAGATAAGTTCTACTCAAGCAATGAGAGATCTTCCTAAGTTGATAAAACCTACTAATACTATATGCAAGGAATCTGAGTTAGGGAAGCAAACTAGAGTTTCATTCCAAAGAAAATAGCATTATTCAAATGAAGTGTTTGAGCAAGTGTGCATACTGACTTGTGTGGTCCTTCTAGAGTCAAAAGTCTACAAGGAGATAGGTATTTCATGTTATTGATGATTATTTTAGATTGAGATGGGTTACTTTCTTAAGGGAAAAATCTGAAGCTCTAGAGAAATTCAATATTTTCAACACTATGGTTGAGATAGAGACAGGTCTGAAGATTAAATGTCTTAGATCAGATAGAGTTCATGAATTTACTTTTGGTGAGTTTAATTCTTTCTATGAACAACATGGGATAAAGAGATAATTATCTGCCCCATAGACCCCTCAGCAAAATGGAGTTGTGGAAAGGAAGAATAGGATAATTCAAGAAGCTGCTAGGACTATGATGCTAGAAGGAAATGTTCCTCATATCTACCAGAGAGAAGCTGTGAGTACTACCATTTATACTCTCAACCAAGTACATGTCAAAGGTGATACTGGTAAGACTCCTTATGAGCTATGGTCTGGTCATAAGCCTACTATTAGATACTTCAAAAATTTTGGGAGTAAATACCATATCAAAAGAGATGAAGATATAGGAAATTTTGATGTTAGAAGTAACGAACGAATCTTTCTTGCTTATTCTACTAAAAGTAAAGCCTATCGGTGCTACAATAAGAGATTAAGGAAAGTAATTGAAACTACTAATGTAAAGGTTTATGAAGACACATTTAGACCATCAAAAACCTGTGGATATGATTCAGAGGATCAAAATAATAGTATAGATAAAGGATTTAGAAAGATCAGACTCTAAATCAGGAAAATTAAGATGAAGAAACTAGTGAAGGTGTAGAAGTAAGATCACAAGATCCTGAAGTTCAAGAATAGCCTAAGACTCCAAGGTATGTAAGACTAAATCATTCAAAATATTAGATTATTGGTGATAAGAATAAAGGTGTTCAAACTACGAGAAGAATTGCAGAAGAATATTGTTTGATCTCAAAGACTAAGCCTAATAGTGTTAATGAAGCATGTCAAGATGAACATTGGGTGGAAGCAATGAAAGAAGAACTATGGAAAATCGAGAAGAATGATACATGGATTCTTGTTCCTAGACCTAAGGAAAAAAATTTAATTGGAACTAAATGGGTCTTTCGAAACAAACTGAATGAGAAAGGTGAAGTTAGAAACAAAGCAAGACTAGTGTGTAAAGGATATTCTCAAATGGAAGGAATTGACTTTGAAGAAAAAAATTCTCCTATTGCTAGGATTGAAGTTGTGAGACTATTTCTTGCTTATGTTACTTACAAAAACTTCAAGGTTTATCAAATGGATGTCAAGTCAGCATTTCTAAATGGCGAACTAGATGAAGAAGTGTATATTGAGCAACATGATGGATTTAAATTGACTGATTAGGGAGACACAGTTTTTCGATTGAAGGAAGAATTGTATGGACTTAAGCAAGACCCAAGAGCATGGTATGCCAGATTGGACAAGTCTTTTTTGAATCTTGGATTTAATAAAAGTACTGCTGATAGTAACTTGTATTTCAAGATTGATCATGGCAAAGATTTGATTGTTGAAGTCTTTGTTGATGATATATTTTTAGAGGAGATGATATTTTGTGCATGAAGCTTGCTGATGAGATGCAAAGTGAGTTTGAGATGTCTATGATTGGAGAAATGAAATTATTTTTGGGATTGCAAATTGCTTAGTTAGATAAAGGGATCTTTATATGTTAGTCCAAGTATGTAAAAGAATTGCTAAAGAAGTTTGGTATGGAAGATTCAAAGCAAGTTGGTACACTTATGGTGACCAGATATAAGTTGACGCAAAATGATGATTCTCCTAAAATAAATCAGACTAGATACAGATCCATGATTGGTGGATTTATCTATTTGACTCAAACTAGACCTGATATCATGAATGTTGTATGCATTGTTGCCAGATTTCAATTTGATCCTAATGAATCTCATGTGAAAACTGTGAAGAGGATTTTTAGGTACTTGAAGAGGACAGTTGATTTTGGCCTATGGTGTCCTAAAGAAGATGACCTTACATTGAGTGATTTTACTGATTTTGATTGGGCAGTAGATGTGGATGACATAAAGAATACTAGTGGTGGTGCATTTTTCTTGGGGAAGAAGTTGATTTCATGGTTAAGTAAGAAGCATAATTTTATTTCTTTATCTACTGCAAAGGTAGAATACATTGCTCCTGCTAACAATTGTACTCAAGTATTATGGATGAAGTAGTGCTGAAAGATATCAGAGTTGTGTATGATGAACCTATTGCTATATTCTATGATAATTCAAGTTCAATTAAAATTTCTAAGAATCCGGTGTTGCATTCAAAACCAAGCATATAGCTATCAAGTTTCACTTTTTGAGAGAGAAGGTGAGTGAAAAGGAAGTCAAATTGGAGTATGTGCCTACTAAGGAACGGATTGCAGATATCTTTACCAAGCCCTTTCCTAAGGATACTATTACTAATTTTCATTATGGCTCGATTAGTTATATCTTAAAGTGGAAGTTTAGTTATTTTTTCGCTTATGCATTAAGTGATGTTTTCACTATTCTTATCAAGTATCAGTTATGCATTCTTCAAGAGAACAAAGTTTCAAAAGTATTCCTTAATGCATATAGAACAAATGAAGTGCAAAGATGAATATACAAATGATTAAGAATTCATTGCTTTCATTCTATTCCAATGGCATTGTTACATTACATATTTCATTTGATTGCAAGAATGCAAATGATTATACAAGGGTATGTGCACGATCATCATAGAAAAAACAGGCCCTTAAGTGGCAATAAAATTCAGAAAATCAAAGTTAGGTAACTTGACGTAAAAATTTGAATAATTTATCTATATTATTTCAAAAATATGTAAGAATAGAATCTATAGTAAATTGAATGTAGTTTCTGAACTACTAGGTTTTCCTTTTTTTTTTAAATCTATTTGGTGAAAATTTGAAATTTTAATGGAGTAGTACTTAAATTTTAGGGAAAAAATAAGTAGGTGTCTGTCTGACCACCCTAACCACAATAAAATGATAATATTTTTTATAAGGTTTTAGATATAAGTAGGGGACTCATGTCTCGATGTGATGCATATTTTTTTGTAATTTTTTTCCAAGTAAATAATTAATTATTAAAAAATATAAAAACTCGTATGTCTAGCCAACTTAACTTGGTCAAAAAATCATGAAATTCAATTTTATCTTTTTTAATCCTATAGTATGCAAAGCATAGAATGTGACACATGTTTTAGATTCAAAAAATGTGATACTGTTTGAAAGCTATAGATGTTTTGCAATCAGCCTATCAATCAGGACTTTAGTCCTAATTCAAATAGAAAATGAATAATAATTATTTATTAAATTCAAAGTAAAGCATAATTTATATTGGTGGAAAGTTGAGAATATCCTTTAAAAACCCTTTTCATTTCATCAATTTTGGGTAAAAAAAAATTCATCAGCCACATGGGCCATCATATCACTTAGATATCGCCACTTTTTGGCCCATCATGATCCTGTACATACCTACAAATATGCATTGAGATGCATTTTCTTTTCAGAATTAAAAGCAGAAGGAGAAATTAAGGAATCCACACAAGCCTTGGAGTTAACTATTGCAATGCATTATAAGGAACATTCTACACTACTAAAGATGCAAGAAATGAAAAAACACATAGGTATGAACATGGTCATCATTGTATGTGCTTGTGGCCGATGCAGAAGTGGTGCACCCTCCTTTGTCCTAGAGCTTCGATTGACCTGTAAGAGGAAAAGAGAGTTGTTAGAGCTCTGACTATGAACACACCTACATGAACCACTAATAGTAATGGATAATGCTACTGAAAATACACTATAACAATCAAGAAGAATACAAAAATCAAAGTTGGAAGTGTAAACATCATGATATATATTGTTTTTTGCTAACATTGTTTATGTCCTATGAAAGTATAGGAAAAGTCATGTAGTGAATCATATCTGAAGACACAAAAGCATGTGGGGTAAAACGGGCTCCCACAAGGGTAGAGCTCAGCATGTTGCCCCTTAAACTTACAAGGGGGGCAAGTAAGAAGTACATTATCAAGCTCATCTAAGTTATACATAATGAAGTAAAATAGAGTTTTAGTCATCGAGCAGTCAAGTTTATCATGCATTCATAATAGTCAGATCGAAGCAATGAAATGAAAATTACAAATGGATAATAAACTTAAAAAACTTGGTTCAACTGAAATCCATCATTTGCATTCTAGAAGGTTTAATTATTGTTGTCATATTAATTGATTTCTGCTACCTCAGGTTTGTTCACATTCTTTTATGTTGTTTCATATTATTCTATTTTGGAGCAGCGATTTTTTATGTCATGATGGTGATAGTGAACAGGCATACATAATTCCTTATCAATGGAGCACTAATGAGTAATATAAAACACAGGGAAAATTATTGCTTTATCTTATGAAGTGTTTTGAGCTGAGAATGCATATTCTTTTCTAAAAGCATTCAAGTTGTGACATAAAGGTGACAAGCACAAAAGTAATCATATAAGTAGGGTTATTCATAGTGGTGTGTGAAACATAGACCATCATATACTACCACTAATCATTGTCTGTTTGTTTCATGTTGTTTGGATGTTGCTACATGAATGATATAAAAAAAGGAGAGTTATGTTTCATCCAAATTCTAGAACAACAATAGAGCAGTTAGTGTTGTTTCCTATCAGAGGTGTTTCAATTATGAACTTAATCAGAGATATCATGATGATGGTAAATGAAAGAAGCCAATACCATAAGATTTTCAAACAAAAAAGGAAAGTGGTCATAACATCAATTCGCTATAGGATAATGAATAATTTTTTAGTTTTTATTCAGCATAAAGGTGGGCCTAAATCTGCATATTATGGAGGTAAAATGAAGCTGTAGAGAGCTTACTACATTTTTTCAGAAATTATATGGGTTTCATAGTGTGAAAGTTTTTTTCAAATGCACTTGTTCTTATCTCAGTGAATCCACATTAGGATTTTGATAGGAAATCCGAATGCTTAAAATATCATGATGGGTTAGGTCTAAAATTTGAATGCATACAAGATGACAAATTATTTCAAATAACAGAACACCCAAGTTGGGTTTTGATCAAGAATACATAAAATAAGTGATTCCATTCAAAATAAAGAAATACCCACATGGGGGTTTTAGTTCAAATATAGATTTACTACTTTTTAGCATACCCATGTTGGGTTTTCACATAAAAATGCAGAAATAAGTAAATTTCTCTCAAAATTTTGAGAACCCACATGGGGGTTTTGAACAAAATGGATTTTCCTCACTATTTTTTGAATACCCATGAGGGGATTATTACAAAAATGCATGTGATGCATCATGGGTCGAGCCCATTTATGGAGGAGTTTTAGTTACATAATCTACTGAAAGTATGAAAACCCATTTCAACTTTACTATTTAGAAGTCAAAATCTAAAAACAAAGCAGGAGAAATGCAAAGAATTTTCTTCATGAGGTTCAAGATCAATCAGACATGGCACGACCTATATATTAAGTTTGCATTTTTTTCATAAAACAACAATCACTCACTTGTATTTTAAAGCTTTTAAAAGCTTAATGATTACAAAAGAAAATACAAGAAATACAATGGAGGAACATGAACTTACTATTTTAACTATGGAGGATTAGAGTGGTGTGGCCAAGCTCATAAGAGCTTCCAGATACAAGATTCGAAGCTCACTCCAAGGGCGGCCAACAAGAATAATAAATACAAAGTGAAATGAATATAAAATCAAAGATAGAAGCACTTGTATATGGTGCGACCTTAATGGCTTTTTTCCTCTGAAAATACAGTGGAAAAGCCACAATGATGTAGAAAATCAACTTACCCATTGCCACAAGGTGAGAATCGACCAATCTGAAGACAAAATTC
This sequence comes from Sequoiadendron giganteum, assembly GCA_007115665.2. NCBI lineage: Eukaryota > Viridiplantae > Streptophyta > Pinopsida > Cupressales > Cupressaceae > Sequoiadendron > Sequoiadendron giganteum. The sequence goes on along the minus strand of CM021107.1, from coordinate 102,597,110 downwards.
TGAGACTCCAAAGCATTTCAGAGTGAAAATCAAGCTTACAATGGTGGTGATGCTTCTTCCAGGTAGAGCCTTCTTCCAAAGGTTGCAAGAGGAGAATGAAGTGAATTTAGGGTTTTGTTTAATTTTTGTCTACCATCTCAAATGCCCTAATTCAAACTTAGGGGCTATGTTTACATTTTAAATTAATGCCTTAAGTTTTATTGCCATTGTCTCACATGCCCTAGGTTGATTTTGTTTAAGGTCTTCATGTATTTATATTTACCTAAGTCTTAGACTTGTTTTGATAGAGTATTTCATAGTCTTAAGACTTTAGGTTTTAGGTGATGTCAATAATGCCTTAGTAAAAAATGAGGAGTGACTAGATGCCTTAGTTTTTTATTATTGATTTTAGAGAAAATCAATTAAAATGTGAATGTGAGTTTACTTATGCCTTAATGTCTTAGGCTTTGTTTTAATTGATTTTATAGAAATCAATCAAGTCATGGAGAAGTATGCCTTAGGTATTTTATTTCAATTGATTTTAAAGAAATCAATTAAATGTAATGATTAAGATGGCTTACTATTTTTTATGATTTTTTGTAAGAAAATCAAATAATGTATTGGAGATATAAGGTTGATATTTTACAAAATATTTTCTTTAATTGGAAAATAAAGAAAATTATAAAAGCTACATATGTGTAAAGTAGAGAATAAAACAATAATTTATAAATTGTTTTATTTCTTCTTGCTATTTTTAGCAATTTGTAAGATAAATGAGTTTGAGTTTTCCTTTGGTCGGATTTGAGCTGCATGGAGAGGAGATGAAGTGTTTTATTTGATTTTAAAACAGATTTTACCTATTTTTAAAGGTCTTATGGCATGCACATGCAAAAAGTGTGTTTTTTCCACTTTCATGCCACATTTTGGAGCAATTTTAGGTTCTTTTCCTTGATCTTTTTTCTTAAGACCAGATTAGGGTTTTGGTGATATATCTTGAAGAAAAACTTTAGATTTTTTCAGTCTAGATTATTGATTCTTGCTCTCATGCAAAAACAGAGAGTCGGGTAAACCCACAATAGTGGGTTACAATTTTTTCCATGAAGAAAAATTAGAAATTCCCATCAAAAAATTTAAAATGGCTTACCCCTTCTAGCGAAGGGGGTTCGAATGAACCCCCACTTACACCATATGGGGGGTTCATTTGAACCCCCCTTCATTAGAAGTGGGGTTCTAATGAAGCCCCTTTTTTCACCTCCTGCTCCACTGTTTCAAAATTTATGCATTTTCTTGACCATCGAAGCTAGGGAAGGAGGTGAAAATGGATTCAACTTGATAAACCAAGGTGGAGGATTGTAGTGATAGAAACGTGCTTTCCAATAACTATAAATTTAATATATTTTGTTTATATTTTATTTTTTATTTTTTAGTTTTACTAAAAATAGGTTTTTCATCAAACATAAAGTTTGGTGAAAAATCATTGTGGAAAAATAGTAAATTTGAGAAAAAAAATATTGAAAAAAATATATACCCTAGGTATTGATGTCCTTGTTCCAACAAAAAGAGAAAAAATGAATTTCAATAGATACCATAAAATTTATGTGAGACAAAGTGCACCTATGTCTAAATTAAAATTGTTTTGACTCCAAAACTTAATTAAAAGAAAAATATTCAACAAAACGTTATGAAACAAAATGAAAGCACTAGATACTAGTGTTACCAACCTAAATTCAAAAGAATCAGAATTATATCCTTTCTATAAAAAAAGTCATGTGTGTTGAAGTACACACCACTTTTTAAAAATGTTGTTTACTATTAAAAACTAGTTATCAAAGGAGATACAAAAAAAATTATAATTTAATTTCATTTTTTTTTTTAAATATATTTAAAATCTACAGACAAAATCTCACAAATCACTAGTTTACATAATTTTCAAATTCCTAATAGTTTACCTACTATAGGTGTCAAAAAGTGAAGCTTTTTTCTGAAAATGTTGATTTCAATGTCAAGTTTGGCTAAAAAGTGTAACCCATTATTGTGGGATGACCTAGTCTTATAACTCAGAAATTTGTGCTCAGAATTTGATACTCCTTCAGTTAATAGAAACAACTTTCCTATTTCCAATTTTTTGTGTCTCTTAAAGTTTTAGTTTGATGTAATAGTGTGATTTCTATTTACAGGATCCTTGTTATGTCCTGAAGTTGTAATTTTGACTCAAAAAGATCATAAATACAGGTTGCATGTTGTATTCAAAATCTGAATCTTCATACAAAGCAATGATGTGTTAAGTTTTCATGAGAAATTGTGAATTATTTTTGTTTCTAAGAAGCTATTTGTGAGAAAACCAGAGTCATCATTTAAATCATCATTAAGTTCTTAGGTCATAAGTTTAATTCAAGTTCATCCTTCTAACTCTTTCCCTCAAAAAGTCATTTAGAATAGATTTATCATTCAGAGAACCAACTCACTCTAGAGATTCCTTCTTCGTTTAGATCACCCACATCTGAAGAAGGTTTCCATGTGTCAATAGATAGTTAGATTTCTATAAATTTAACAAAGGGTGCATAGTTGATTGATAACAGATACTTTTAAGTATCTTAGAGGGAAGTTAGGGGTGACTACCCCTCCTAATTAGAATTAAGATGCAATGACTTGCATCAGTTTGTGCATTTCATAGTCATATCCTATTATCCAGATTGATGTTGTGGTGGGTACTACTCAGGGGGAGTATTCGGATGTTCAGATATGTGGTTCAAATATTATGTGTAGGAAGTTAATGTGTACATTTTTAAATGATATCAAAGGGCAAGAAGAGTCATGTGAAAATATGCGAAAGAGTTAAGGAGAAAGGAGTCAAAACCTAAGGGAGAGAAAGTGTCAAGAGAAAGTATCATTGATGGTTTTTTCACATCATGTGTTGCCATCAATGCCAAATGGGGAGATTGTTGAGATTTTTTGATATGTGGTTGTCATTGATGTCAAAAATATTGGAATTAATGTCTTTAAGGTTGTATATGTCGAGGATATTGAGAAAATTGTAATAAAATAAGTTACAAGTTGTCAATGATGTAGTGAAGTTTAATATGATGGCTAGCTCAGTATATTGAAGATAAGGAGTTGTGGATTAAAGGTTTTTTTTTAAATTATATCTAGTTTATCCACATAAATTTTCAGAGGTTTGCATGTTCAAGATTTGATCAAGTTATGAGTATCGGTGTTTCAACAATCATTTTGTTGTTGTAGCTAGTTTTCCTGAAATAAGATGATGTGATTCTAGTAATCTGAGTTGTTGTGAATTCTTTTATGGTGGTTCATGATGCTTGTGGATGTTTCTAGATTGTTCTCTATCCATGTTGTTGGTTCGCATCGATTGTTATGCTCACGATTGGTGATTTTCTTTTAAGAGTTCATGGTTTTCATGATCATGGCCGACAGGGTGATTGTAGTGTGTTGTGGATCTTTGAGGCAATTGTTTAAGGTGTTTCATGTTTGAGACATGTTGTTTTGGGTCCTTTTTATTTTTTTCCAACACTATTTGATTCGCATTGATAAATAGTTTATTAATTTGGGCCGACAGTTTGTACACATTTCATATTTTGTTGGGCCGACATGTAGTTGATATTATCCTTATTTTTGGGTATATATGATCGATTGTTTTGAGGAGAATGGAATTCAAGAAGTGAGATGTGCGAGTGCTATTTGCGAATAATATTCTAATATTTCGAAGGAAAAATAAAAGTGTGAAGAAGAGTGAGCAGAAGGAATTGTTCATGTGCTTAACCAGAACTGTAATCAGGCATTAGCAGATGTTATCTTCTCAGTTCAAAATCTCTCAAATGGATGTAATCCGAATGTGACTGTAAGATAGTGTGTCTTCCTTTGGGTAGTAAGCCTTTTGTATTTGAGTAGTGAGCTCTAGACAGTGTGCCTGAATGCATGTGCATTCCCATTTGTAATACTTTTAAATGAGTATAATATTGTGGATTAACCTCTACCATGGTTTTTCCCCTAACAAGGTTTCCACAAAAAAATATTGGTGTTATGTCTGTTTTGATGTGGTGATGGTTTATGCTTTCATGTTTATTTATTATATATGAGAATAAGTTTAATAGGTATAATTTTTGTGACAACTGATTCACCCCCCCTCTAAGTTGTTTTCCCTTTTTTTTCCAACATCATACACCCCAACTCATGTATGAGTCTTTCTTGCCTTGGACCTAATTTTCAATTCAATTCTTGGAAATATTTTATGCTCCTAGATATGGCATTAGCTTGTAGTGTTGTAATTTTGAGAAATTTGGCATAAACATGTATAAATACAAGTTCTTTTCACATAGTTTTATCTTAGAACTTCATAAGAAATCAAATCACTTTCAAAAGAGTTCAAAAGAGCTTTCAAGGACATTCAAGAGCATTCAAAGGCAGATTTGAAGAAGATTTTTGTAGCAATTCAAGCTCAATCATCATGTCAAATGCATAGTGCATCAAGAATGTTGTTGAGCTAGTGTTGTGATGTAGCATCCAAGATCCAAGTTAAGCATTTTTTCACATGTAATTCAAGATAAATATCTACATTCTATATGTTTCTTTATTTTAGATTGATAATTTACATTTCAAGACATCATTCAAGGTTTCATGTTTCATGTTCATGTTTCATTGTTTCATTATTTCATCATAAGGTTTAATTACCTAAATGGGGTTTGACCAAGCCAAACACCCATTCCCTAGCAATAAAAAAAAAATTACCCCTCTCTACATGTGTGATTTCAGATCTAGGTGTTTTGGACATCCTTTGAAGACTAAGTTGCAAGATTGAAGAAAGTTGTCAAGGTTGTCATCTTCATAGAAAGTCACTTACATGCCAAAATTCAAGCTTTCAGACTTGGAGATCTTCCATGAGAGAAGCTACAACATATTACTAGAGGATACCAAAGTTTTAGATCAATGCTAATAGTAGGACTAAATCATTACTTGTGGTGTATGAGTCCTAGTATACAAGATTTCACATATTTTTTGTAGATCCTAGTTTAGCATTTTCAAATTCTAATTCCAACTTGAAACCCTAAACTAGGACTAAATCACCCCTACTAGCATATGAGTTCTATTGTGCATTAAACATCTATATTTTTAAGATTTTAGACCCTCATTCAAGCCTCTTCAATTTCCATGAGCACCTTTATTTATCTCCAATTTACTATTCCGAATTAAGTTCATTTTCTAGATCATATCATTAGGTTTTGCATGTCATTTATATTCTTCATCTTTCCAAGCATTTTATTGGTGATGAACCCCATTTTTTTATTTAATCACACCCAAGGACACCTTATTGTAGATCTCTTTCCCTCATTCCATCCATAGATTCAGATCTCTAATATTTCCTTGAATGAAACTTGAAGGAAATTAGTTGTTCTATCTCCCAAAACATACAACGACAATTTTCTTCATTTCATTTTGGTGAACCCGGCCTTTAAAACACCCTATTTTTTGATTTGAAGTACATTCTAGTCCTAGATCTAGCTTACATTAGCTTTGCATTAGATATTGCATTAGTTAATTTACATTTAGGGCTTCTAAACTTTGCATTAGTGAAAGTGCATATAGGTTGCATTTTTGCATCTTCGTTCATTCAATTTCACTAAAATTTTATAATTAGAAATAGTATAGTCAGTATACAAGCTAGAAACCTTAGAATTAACTAAGAATTTGTTGAATTCGATGTAAAAACCCTAACTAGGACTCATTCACCTCTCTACATGATTTAGTCCCAGTACAAGTGATTTTCCTGGATTCTTGGGAATTCTATGTGGTGTGTTTTTCACTATTTGAACCCTCTAAAAACCTTAACTAGGACTCATACGCTCCTCTAGAAAATTTAGTCCTAGATCAACCCTAAAATTTCATTTTACAATATTAAAAAGCTTGTTTTGTACTTCTATTTGTTTTTGAAAAGTTAAACAACATTTACAGGGCATTGTACCCTACACAACAAGCCACTAGGGCCAAAAAAGGACAAGTCTTAAATAGCTAATATCAACAGCCGAGAAACAACTGATAGACTAGCACTAGGAGCAACTAACTAGCATCATCCCAATTTTTAATCAAGAGGTCCACCACCTCGTCTCCCACCCACTCTTTATTTTCCTGGCTATTGTTCCCCTCTAGTTCCTCTTTTATGGCATTAGACAGAGTACTCGTAACAAAGTGACCCAGTTTCATGGTGAAGCAGGTCAGCCCCCGAAATCTTTTGTCCAGAGTGTCCAATCTCTTCGCCACCTTGTCTGAATCCACCCCAACATCCATAGCACCCTGAACCTCACCAGGCTCATCCACCAGTGGCTGTGAAGAGTGTAAGCCAGAGCCATCAAAGGGGAGCTTGCTGTCCACCGAAGTAAGCTAGGGCCTCTCCACCATATCTTCTTCCACATCATCAGACTCTTCTTCCTTGTAACCCTTGTTGTCCAACTACTCCTCCTCTGAATCCTCAATGATTAAACTCTTCTTGTTGTTCTTAGCTAGCCTCCCAGATCTCCTCCTAACACTTTCCCCTCTAGTCATCTTCGTGTTCCCCACAACTGTATCCCCTCTCGAATCTTTCCTAACCACATTCTTACCCTTGCCATCTTTAACAGTCACAACCTGCATGCATTTCTCCTTACCTTTTTTCGACATAGTGACAGTAATAGCCGTGTCAGCCTGAGTGGCTTTTAGCTCATAGAGCCCTTTCACTGCACTGACATGGGCCTTGCCTAACCCACCCTTAAGCTTTTTGGTGGCAATTTTTAGTTTGCAGAGTTTCCTTTTTTTCATTTCATTAGATCTATCTTAATTTGGTTCAATTATTACATTTCTTAAACTCAAAATTTCATTTACAACATTTCATTTTCATAATTTTTCATAGTGTAATCAACAAATTACCTTGTTTAGAATCTTAAAATTGCATTTACGCATCTCATTCTAGGTCATTAAGTTTTTATAGATTAATTTTCACAAATAGTATTTGTCATTTCCAAGTTTGCAAAGAAAAACTTAGTCAATAAGCATGTTAGTCATTCATTAAATATATTTCCTAGTTATAATAGTATCTTAGTGCAAGAAAGTGAAAATGTTGATGCTTGCCTTAAATTTATACCCCCTCCTATCTCTCCTATTTTTTGGAATGATGTGATATAAGAGGACACGAGCATAGATAACCATGATGATCATAGTTGTTCTTCTCTTGATACCTCTCCTATTAGTGACAAATGTATCTTGGTGAAAGAAGATGCACTCATTGAGAATAATGAAAGTCTTTCTTTTCCTTCTTCTCATCCCCCTTTGGAATATATTATAGCACAAGAGAACAAGATCATAGACACATTTCTAAACATCGCCCTACCTAATTTCCATTCGTCTCCTGATTGTGAGAATGTTTTAGTGAAAGAGGTTGCAAATGTAAGTGGTGACAATGGGTTGGTGTTAGATGATCAAACCTATAAGATTTATGACAACCCTATTTATTTTTCCCCTACCTATCCCATTTTTGAATACATTAGGGTACACAGAGATGTAATCATTGATGACCATGATAACCACATTTTTATCTTCTCGTACTATCTCTCCTAGTTGTGAAGAAGATATTTTGGTGTCAGATGATAAAAAAAAAAGTCATGATAATATTAAGTGTCTCTCTTCCCCTTGGTAAAAGCTTATTAAACAATTGAATGCCATCATTGATAAAAAATACAATACAATGATTCATAACTCCCTTACCTATGATGAAGTCATTTTAGAAGAACCAATCTTTGAATTTCATGAAAATATAGTTTGTATTTCTCCTAAAAAATCTCCTCCTAGAGAGGATATCATGGTGGAATAAAATGAGAACATTGACACATGTCTTTCAAAAAATAGTGATGTGACTTCCTTAGATGATGGTGAAAAGATGACACTAGATCCCCCTTCATTAGAAAGGAATCGAACTAAAATCGTTGAGGTTATGAATGTACAAGTTTCCATTTGAACCCCATTTATTATTGGACCTCCTAAATACACTGTGTGACATCCTAAGAATCCTCTAATTCTTTACCCACCATCACACAAACCAAAAACTCAAAACAAACCCAAACTTATCCTTTACCCACCTAAGAACAATGTTTCACAACAACCGAATTATAATACCACTGCTCATACATATAACACTAGAAACAATCCACAACCAAGACAAAAACCTTCAACATCCTACCATTTCCCAACCTGATCTTTCCTAATCCTCCTCATTTTCCTTTGCAAAGTGAAAAGGAGTATGATCTTGTTGAACAACTTAAGAATACTCCTACTAAAATATGTTTATGGGACCTTATTCAAGCATCCCATCATTATCATAACATGATTCAAAGTTATTTACAACAAGTTCCTATCCCTTCTGATGTGCAACCAAATGACATAGCATCCATGATTCAAGGAATGCATGCTAACATTATTTTCCACCAAATTGGCCTCCCTCCTTTAGAAGTGCAAAAATAAAATGATGCTTTAACTGTAATAGTTCAATACAATAGAACATGCATAAAGTGAACCCTTTTTGACAATGGCACGACTCTTGATGTGTGTAGTATAACCCTTTTGGATAGTCTTGGCAGGGATAAATCAATAATTCAACCTAATTATTTATCTATTCGGGGATTCGACAATGTAGGAAAACAAACGCTTGGTGTGATCACTTTGCTTATTACAACTGCAAAGGCCACATTAGAAACACTGATCACCATATTTCATATAACTTCTTGTAGGAAGACCATGCATTCATGCAATGAATGGGGTTCCCTCTACTCTCCATTGTATAATGAATTATGTCTACAACAACAAACTGTACACACTCGAAGCTGACCCTGAACCAAACAATTGTTTAAACATTGAGAAAAATAAGGAAAACAATTTGAAAACATTAACACCAACTACACAAGTAGAAACTGTGCAATAGAAATACAAATAAAAGCATATTGAAAATGGAAAATAAAAGTTGATAATGTCAACACAAAATTCGAACAACCCTTCGAAATCATCCACATCAAACACTTAAGAAGAAAAGAAAACATGCACGACAAAATTTGATGAAATTAATTATGAGCAACCACCAAATCTGAAAGAAATGAAAAATCTTTATGGAAAATTTTATGAACTTATGAAAAAACTTCGATATAGTGGAAAAGGATGTGGTACTAGAGAACAATGTATTTGTGTCCCTATAGAGATTAACACCCAAGGAACAACTAATGGTATTGGTTATTGTCCCTCAAAAGAAACAAGCAAGCCTTCACTTAATATCAACACTACTACAAAATATTCCTCTAAGCCAAATTGAGAATTAGTGCATCTTGAATTGATATATACTAGTGGTCTTGATTATTATCCTTTGAAAGAAATGAAAGAAATAGAGAAATCCTTGCTTAATATCAATTTCATCATGTAAAACACTAATGATTCGAACTCGTTGGATTTTACACCTTCCTTTAAAGAAGATTACAAAATCTCACTAGCTTAAGAGTCTTGTGTATGTATACAACTTTGTTCTAAGAAAGAGATATCTATATCACAAAATAAAGCAACATCTTCTACTTTTGATCAAGAGGGAATCTTGTTGAGACTCCTCCAAGATTATTTGATATCTCTCCCTCCAAGAACTCAAAAGAAATTTTACTACAAGAATTCATTTTGTGCATATCATAGAGGTCATGGTCATTCTACTAATGAATGTAAGGCTTTGAGTATCAAAATTCAACATCTTAAGGATTTTGATACTCTTCCTTGTGTTGAAGCACCTAGTTCCTCTAATTGATACTAATTTTTATGTTCCTCATCAATCATCTTGGCTCATTCTTGTCTTGAACTAAGTGGGGGCAAGGGGTTAGGTTAGCCTTGTCCTTGTATGGAACTTGTCGTTGTATCTTTTGGCTATTTGATCACCTTCCATATATATATATATATATATATAAGAGCAAGCTTGGGATGTAGATGACATGTCTTAAGTTGGTTTGCAGGTGACGTAATAAGTTTTGGGGGCTCCCCCTTATTCATGATGTAGTTTCATTCGGGAACATATGACTTGGCATAGGGCTTTCCAAATAATCTCTCGTGTCTTCTTGTACTTTAAAGAAATTCCTAACAACAATGGTGTTGACAACCACTTTAAAGTAGGGGCATACATCGACAATCATGTTTCACTATGCGTTTTTCTTTATTCTTGCAACACATCCTTTTACTGGTGGTATCTTTGGGTGTGATTTCCTTCAAGATCATGATCTCTCTTAGCATATTATATTCCTCTTAGTGGCTTGATGTGACACACTACATCCCCCAAGTTGTGAATCTTATATTCTTTGATTGGTCCTCTCTTGGAGACATTAGGCACAATGTTCCCTAAGTTAAGAATTTACATGAACTTAGAAGAAAAACTCCTTTGAATTTACTTTACACTATTTTGCATTTACAATATTGGTTATATGGCCACCTTACATAACAAATTTTGCTTGCCTATGGGGCCATCCTGTTTGTTCATGAGTGTCAAGCATACAAATTTTTGCTTGCCTTGTGAATCCTAATGTTCATGTTGTATGGCACCTTATCAAATTTATCAAGAGGTATAGCCTTGATTTGGCTATACATATGGGAGCCGAACTTATGTGTGACTCTCCCATAGCCACTTGCTTGTCTATGTGAGCGAATATCAGTTGTGTGCATAGGTGTCTCGCTGGGGGCTCCCTTAGTGGATGGCTTGGGGCTAAACTAGCCCATGTGAGTGTGTATTGGTTTTCATAGTGGACATCATGTTCTACTTGTAAATTTTTTTTGGAAAAACAACCTAGATCTGATTCATAGCATGCAAGACAACAGTTGAAGCTTGATCCACCCCCTTTTGTTTTTGTTCTCTTTGTCTTTCGCAGTGTATGTCTGTACCTTGTTGCTCCTTAGACCATTTTCATGTGTGTTCTCTTGTGCCTATTTTGGTTTTCCATAGGATCTTGATTGTGGGGGCTTGATTATCCATCTTGGTCATTGTAGTCCTATCTCACTAGCATTGGTACACTTGGACCTTTCTTGATGTAAGTTTTTCTACTTTAGTGTGAGTTTGAAGCAAGTTCCTCCTCTCACTAAAGTGGGGGATAAATGTAGGGTAGAAAAATGTAGCCCTTTATATTTTCACATTTGTTTGGGCCCTCCCTGCTAAAATTGAGCTTCTTTAAGCCTTATTTGGTCATATTTTACATCCACAAGCCTTAATTAATGCATCTTTCTAAGTATAATCCTGACATATATGAAATGACCACTCATAATTTAATGATTTTTATTGTATGTGTAGTGTAGTAAAATGAATACCTCTTCATTTTCACACTTTTTTGGGCCCACCTTGCTTTATTTATCCCTATCTATGTATTAATTGGTCCTATTTTGCATCTACAAGCCCTATGAATTAAATATTTTTTCTGGCTAATCCCAACATTCTCCAATGCATAAATGATACTTTGATGTTTTTATTTGAGTGCCCCTAATTTTTGGGTTAGGACTAAAACAACACCTAGGGAATCTTTGTCCCCCAAAGGTCTTGGGACCCTAATTTTGACACATCTTAATTGGGCCCCTTTTCATGTTTATGCCCCAAGTTTCATGCCTTGGGACTAAGATGCCACCTAGGGCATCTTAGTCCCCCTTAAGGTATTTTTAGGATTTAATTTCAAATATTTGTGGGATTTAGCCTCCTTTATTTAATAAATTCATATGTCAGCTTCATGTGATGTAATTTTGAGATATTAAGCATAGATACATATAAATACAAGGTTCTCTTCTCTCATTTTCATATCTAAGCAATCCAAGTCTTTTGTGAGAACATTCCTAATAGAAAATTAAGTTCACAAGAGAATTCAAGAGGATTCTATCAATCATTTGGAGCCGTTTTCAAGATTCAATCATCATATCAAATATCTTGTATCATGTGTTTTGTTGTGCTAACATTTGTGATGTACAGTTTGTGATTCAAGCAAGTGTTTCAATCAAGATCAACATAGTTTAAACAAGATTCAAGAACCACATCCATTGAAGCCATTTCACACAAGTTTGAAGACTTTAAAACATTTGTTTGGTGATTTATAGCATTGCATGTTGTTCATTCATCATTTCCCTTCATTATTCTATTTCATTTCAAGGTTTAATTACCAACAAGTGGTTTGACTAAGGAAAACCCTCATTCACTAACAATCAACAAGTTTTTCCCCTCTTGCATGTTTGTGATTCCTGATTTAGTTTCAAGACTTGAAGATCGTTTGGAGTGAAAAGTTACAAATTTGCATTGCAAAATTGTCATCTTCATGGAAGCTCACGTATAGGCCATATTCAAAAGTTTCCGAACCTAAGATCGAAGAAGAAGGAACTGAAGACCTTAGACCTCAAGAACACATTTAACTATCTATGAAATTCTAGATGATACTAAGTTGCCACCTAGGGCATCTTAGTCCTCCCGAACATATTTTTTAGAAATTATTTCAGATCCAACTCTAGCATCCAAAGATTCTACATCTGCCCTGAAAAACTATAATGGAACTAAGACAATAGTAAGGGCATATTTGTCCTCCATAGCATATTTTGATAGCTTCTTTGCATTTCCAAAATATTTGTTACATCTCTAGACTTCCTAGGTACATACATCATAACTCTCTATAACTTAATCTCATCATTTGCATCTCTCATTTAGCTTGCATAACTAGGTTTTGTGAGTCAAATTTTTATTTCAATTTTCCAATCATTTTCTTTGTGGTGAACCCCAAAAATCTAAAAGAACCCTCTCCTAGGTCCTCATTGAGAATTGAATAACCTCATGAGGTTGTATTGAGTGATTTATTAGAGAAAAGGGCGGCATAATACATCCTCATTTTTCACCATTAATTAGTATGGCTCACATTTAGTCATCTAGGATTCATATGCCACCTTGGGTGTATGGGTCCCACCTAAGTTTCAGGAGCCTAAACTAGAATTTAACATAAAACTAAACAGTTCTTGAAATTTGTGTCCCAAGCTTAGCCTATTGGGACTCATACGCCCTAACTATTGTATGAGTTCTACTTAGTTTGGACCTAATTTTGAATTCAATTCTTCATGGGATTTTATTCTCCTAGATCTAATGGCAGCTTGTATTGATGTAATTTCAGGAAATTTGGCATAAAAAAGTATAAATACAAGGTTATTTGACATAGTTTCATCCTATAACTTCATAATCAATCAAGAGCACTTTCACAAGAGTTAACAAGAGATTTCAAGGACATTCAAGAGCATTTCAAGAGCATTCAAAGGTAGATTTGAAGAATATTCATGAAGCAATTCAAGATCCATCATCATGTTAAAGACATAGTGCATCAAGCATGTTGTTGAGATAGTGTTGTGATGTAGCATCCAAGATCCAAGTTAAGCAATGTTTCACACCTGGTTCAAGATCAAGATCTAGATTATGCATGGCCACTTCATTTTAGATTGTTGATTTATATTTCAAGACACTATTCAAGGTATCATTGTTCATGTTTCATGTTTCATATTCAAGTTTCATTGTTTCATCATAAGGTTCAATTACCTAAATGGGTTTTGACCAAGGAAAACCTCCATTCCCTAACAATCAAAAAAAATTTCTCCCTCTCTACATGTGTGATTGTAGATCTAGGTGTTTTGGAGATCCTTTGAAGACTAATTTGCAAGATTGAAGAAAGTTTTCAAGGTTGTCATCTTCATGGAAAGTCGCTTACAAGTTGGAATTCAAGCTTTATGACTTGAAGATCTAGTAGGAGAGAATCTACAATAGATTACTAGAGGATACCATACTTTCAAATCAACCTTAATACTTGGAATAAATCGCTACTTGTGGCATATGAGTCCTAGTATACCATATTTTAGGATTTTTTTGTAGATCCTAGGTTAGTAGTTCCAGATTTTGTTTCTAGCCTGAAACCCTAAAGTGGGACTAAATCGCCCCTACTAGTGTATGAGTCCTAGTGTTCATTAAAAGTCAATATTTCTAAAATTTTAGACCCTCATTCAAGCCTCTTTAGTTTCCAGGTCTACCTCTATTTATCTCTGGTTTACTATTTTGATTTAAGTTCATTTTCTAGATCATATTATTAGGTTTTGCATCTCATTTATATTCTTTATCTTTCCAAGCCTTTGCTTGGTGGTGAACACCCTTTTTTTCTTGAATCACAACCTAGGACACCTTATTGCAAATATATTTTGCTCATTCCATCCCTAGATTGAGATCTCTAAGGTCTCCTTGAATGAAACTTAAAGGAAATTGGTTGTTCTATCTCGTAAAACATAGAGCTCTACAATAATTTTCTTCATTTTAGGGACTAAAGCGATTGGTAGCATGAAATAAAGTTAGTAACCTTTTCATCATCTTTTTTATTACATCTCATAAAATTTTCTAAGGTCATATTAGGATTCATATGCACCTAGAAATTGTTAATAAATGCATAAACAAGTTCATTGAATGAACAAATTGATTTATTCGGTAACGAGGAAAACCATTCTAAAGTAGTATCTTTCAAGGACCTAGGGAAAATTTTAGCCAAGAGCTTATCCGCAAAGAAAAAATAACTACATAAGGTGGTACAAGTGGAAACATGGTTAGAAGGATCTCCTTTACCCCTATATTTCTCAAACCTAGGAATCTCTATATCTCTCGGTATCGATGTTCTCAATATATCCAAGGATAAGGGATTTATTTTGACATAGTATGTAGGTTGGCCATTTTGATTTTGGTTTATGATGGAAATTTTCTTTTGAAGGGATGAAACATTTTGAAAAAGTTGATTAAGGATGATGTCATTGGTTGTATTTTTAAATGGAGGTGAGTATGGTGGAGGTTTATATGTGTTCGAGGGGTAAGTGAATGGAATGATTATGGGAGGTAAAGTGGTAGGAGATATCATGTGCGATGCCACAAAGGTACCTAGATTGCTAGCGGAAATACCCAAGGTACGAAGACATTACTAGTAGGTTCCATTATTGTTGTAACTTAAGGGTTCATATAGGTAGGAATGAAGGTAATGGTTGTGGGAGGAGGAATTTGAGTTCCTCCTTGACTTTGGACATCATTTGAAGGTTGAGCACAACTAGAAAGTTTACCAAAAAATATGAGATAGGTTACAAGCAAGTTCTATTCATTCTTCACTTTCAATCATGTAGTGTATGTTATTTATGGTGGGAATAGTAGTGGTGGAAATGTTTCTAGTACTTAGTTGATGTTGCGGGTTTGCTAAGTCTTCCTAAATTTGAATTATGTTTTCTTGAGGAATTCTAGTAACCATTGTTTCAACAATTGTTATACTACTTGAAGGTAGGGAGTTGTTAAGGATATAGTCCATACCTAGTGAACAGTATGAACACTAGTAGTGAAAGAGCTAGATAACCCAAGTTCCATGATGATTTTACTATCATAGGGTGACATGAGTCTCGAACTACATCTTACTATAGTATTAGAAATAGGAGACCAAGTTGTAAAGCTCACACATGGGACAATCAATAAAATGAAAGCTAAATGAAATGATATTATTTAATTCCAATTCTTATGTTTACAAATGCACCAAATTAAGCTAGATTTAATGAAATTAATATAATAGAAATTTAGTAATCTGAAACAAAAATCTAATAGGAGCAAACAAAAGCACATAAATAAGATTTTTAATGTTGTAAAATGCAAATTTATATCTAAAATGGGACTAAATCACCCAAAGGGGCATATGAGTCCTAGTTAGGGTTTTTCAAGGGGTCAAATGCTAAAAAAAAGTCAACACAAAATACCCAAAAATTAGGTAAAACCACTTGTACTAGGATTAAATCGCCTAGAGGGGTGTATGTGTCCCAAATTAGGGTTTTTGCACTAATTTCAGTAAATTCTTAGTGAGTGTAAGGTTTTCTAGTTTGAATGTTGTCTAGAAAATGTGCAATTATAGATTTCGAATGAAATTCAATGATGCAAGAGGAAAAAATGCAACCTATATGTACTTTCACTAATGCAAGATTTAGAAACCCTAGATGCCAATTAACTAATGCAAAGTTAAAGTAAGCTAGATCTAGGACTATGATGAACTCCAAATAAGAAAATAAGGTGTTATAAAGGTTATGTTCACCAAAATGAAACAAAGAAAATGGTGTTTTGGACCTTTTGAAGATGGAATTAAAGGGGAGCTAGGGTTCCTCCAGCTATTTCCTTCAAGTTTCATTAAAGGAAACCCTAGAGATCTCAATCTAAGGATGTAACTAGGAAAAGAGATTTGCAATAGGGTGTCCTAGGGGGGTGATTAAAGATAAAAGTGGGTTCACCACTAAGAAAATGCTTGGAAAGAAAAGGATGAATGCAATGATATGCAAACCTAAATATGCAACCTAAGAAATAAAACTAAAAATCAAAATAATGAACTGAGAATGAATAGAGGGGCACCTGGAAGACTGAAGAATTGGAACTCATATGCTAGTAGGTGCGGTTTAGTCCTAGTTTAGGGTTTCAATCGAAATTAGAATCTGAAACTACTAAACCAGGATTTACAAAAATTGCTTGAAATCAGGTATACTGGGATTCATATGCCATAAGTGGCAATTTAGTCCCAGCATTAGGGTTGATTTAAAACTTTGATATCTTCTAGTGATCTCCTATACCTTCTCTCCTCTTCGATCTCCAAGTCTAAAACACTGAATTGCAACCTATAGGTGACTTTTTGTGATCTTGCAATGTAGATGACAACTTTGACAACTTTGCAACTTTAACAACCTTTCTCCAATATTTATGTTCAATGGATCTTCAACATAGATCTACAAATCACAGACCAAAGAGAGGGGAATTTTTTTTTTGTTAGTGGATAGGGGTTTTCCTTGGTCAAACACCATTTCAGTATTCAAACCTTGAAATGAATAGAAATAGAATGGAGGAATGATGAATAAACAAACAACATATGTTGTAGCTCACCAATCCCTTTAACAAAAGGCTGAAATATTGTATGTAATGGCTAGCATGAATGTAGATCTTGACTCTTGATTGTATGTTATGGGTCTTGACTTGAATGCTTGCTTGAATCATAAGAACCTACATCACAAATGTTAGCTCAGAAACAAACATGATGCATGATGACTTTGGCATGATGCTTGAATCTTGAATAATTCTCCAAAATGCTTGATAATCATCTCTTGCATACTCTTGAATGCTCTTGAATTTCTAGATCTTGTTAGGAGAAAATATTTGAAATAACCTTGTATTTGTACTTTTTTATGCCAAATTTCCCAAAATTATAACACTACAAGCTTACATCAGATCTAGAGAATAGAATCCCACCAAGAATTTGAATTTAAAATAGGTCCAAGCTAAGTGGGACTCATATGCTAGTTGGGGCATATGAGTCCCAGTAGGCTAACCTCATGACAAAAATTTGAAGAAAAGTTAAGTTTTATGCCAAATTCTAGATCAGGATCTGAAACCGATGTGGGACCCATACACCCAAGGTAGTGTGTGAGTCGCAGATCATTAAATCTATGCCATACAATCCAAAATCACTGAATTATGATTGGTTATTAGATATTTTTTGGGATTATCCTTAGAAAAATGCATTGAATAAGGCTTGTGGATGCAAAATAGGACCAAATAAGACATAAAGAAGCCCAATTTTAGTAGGGAGGACCTAAAGAAGTTTGAAAATGTAAAGGGATACATTTGTGTACACTACACACCATATAGTGTATGAATCTATACACCCATATAGATCCATATAGATGTGAATTTCAACACTATAAAATATGTGCCCTAGGTAGAAAAAGTTAGAGTAAAATAATTATTATTTTACTTTATTTATTCAACCAACATATGTGGCAATGTATGACTTGAAGAGGTAGTATAGCTCTTCAAGTTTGTGTGGCCTTCCTTATTTTCCACTTGGTGGAACCTTGTTGTCACCTTCAATTGAGACTCCTATAGTGACTCAAACTCATCTTCATATATGTACATCATCCTCTTTGAGGATTAAATACACACTTCTAATCAATTCCATTGTACAAATTGCATTGCATTTATTTATTCTCAAACTCATATAATTATTGATGCTAGTATTCATGTAGAGATATTACAAACTCTGACGAAAAACCAAAAAAAAAAAATCTTTGATTTTGACAAAACAATAGGGAATTTTGATGTTTTCAAGCATTTCAAAATGCAAGGTGAGGTTCATTTGAGTTCAATATTTACCACTTTCTTTTCCCAATAGTAGATCTCTTAAAAATTGAATAGAGGATTGCAAATTTGGTGCTCTAATATGATGTTGGAATTGACCCCTTAACTCCACAACTTCTAAGGATCATCGAAAATCAAAAACGTTTCATAGACCAAGAGAAATACAAAGGCTATGGAGGCAAAAGGAAAATTGATCTAGAAAAAGAAACCATATTGATTATGCAAACATCCTAAATGAGAAATAATAATACAATGAATCCTTATAAATAAAAGTAAAAAGCTAGAAAATAACCCTAAGGAAACCCTAGTTATGGATAAAACTATATCATGGCATGTGTCATCATCATATGAATTGGGACACAAAAAAGGAACATGACCTTAATAAGCATGAGAACTAAATTACTATATTAGTCTAATAGACTTCATAGTAGGACTATCAAGAACACAAGGGAACATGCTTCTACATTTGTGGTACTAGATGCATTCTCTAAAATCATGCATTTTATTCCTTGTGAAAAGACCCATGATCTTCTATATGTTGTGATACTATTCTTAAAGGAGATTAAGAGATTATATAGATTACCATGGAACATTGTCTAAAATAGGGACATGAAGTTCCTAATTTTTTTTTAAAATGTCATGAAAGAAGATGAAGATCGACCTAAAATTTAGTTCAACATTTCCCATGGAGCAATAGACAAGTAGGAGTGGTAAATAGGATTTTGGGCCATTTTTTGTTATTCTTAGTGGGAGATAAGCTAGTAAATTGAGATATTATTATACCGCAAGTAGAGTTTTCATATAACAACTCAATGAATAAGAGTACAAGGAAGACACCCATTGATATTGTGACTAGATTGCAACGTAAATATGTAATAGAACTCAAAAAAATTAGTAAGGAAATCAAAATGATTGTACATGCCAAAGAGTTTCACAATTAGGCTAGTTAGGACATGGAAACAATGAACAACAATTACAAGGAAAAACATATAAAATTGGACACAAGCAATTTGTTGTTGGGGATAAATTCATGTATATCTTAGAAAAGAAAGGTTTCAAGTAAGAACATATAACAAGGTAAAGATAAGAAAGTTTGATTTGGGAAATTCCTTTGAGGTTGAGTTACCAAAAACACTTGGTATATTACCTATATTTAGCGTCACAAATCTTTATCAATACCATGAAGACCACCCCAATGGCAACACAACAAAATTTTTCTTAAAGGAATAACTACCATATCAACCACAACTATAGATAGAGTAGATTTTGCACAATAGAATTGAATGAAACACTAGAAACATGCGATATGAAAAGTACATGGCTAAGTAGAAATGAACACCAATAGAAGACTCATCAGAGATTTCACAAATTGAGGTGGAATGCCTTGATTATCCTCTAGAACTGAGAAAGTGTGACTCATTTGTCAAACAAACTTGACTATGTGATACATGAACATCCGATTAAAAATTACCACATTTTACCGTACAATCTTACCGTATTTCTACTTATGACAAACAATCAAGGCTCCCCAAAATTTCATGAAAACTTTATTCAAATAATTTTTTTTAATCAAATTACAAAATGTATCATTGTGAGAAGATCACACTTCAAAAGAGTTAGCACTCAAATCATCAAGGAATTTTTGTGGACCTTTCAATGCCTTGTGACATTTAGCCCAACATATCTCAAAATAATACAATACTAGAAGGAATTTCAACTAGAATCACATCGAGTTTCTTCGACATCCAATGCTTCGTCAATTGATTTTTATCGACCTACATGTTACACGGAACATTGAGATTTAGAATCCCTAGTGGGTGACACAGATCATTCCTAAAGCTTGGAGTTGATATACAATCACCTCTGAAATTCATTTAGAAAACAATAAATCAAAGAATTCATCTTAGAAATCTACATAGTGGGTGAGTCAGTTCATGATAGTAGTGAAGCGATAGAGTGGCAGTAATTCTTATTGTCATACATTTACATATAAACGTGTAAGAAACCTGTGGCAGCCTGTGAGCCAATCTATATGGTAAACTGCATGTGATAGGCCAATGAGCCAATTGTAAGCATCGTGTATTATAGAATCAATGAAAAGTTATTATGATATTATATATTAATTCCATTGTGTCAACCCTTAACTACACAGTCGGACAGTCCTTTTTTGGACTCTTCATCCGTGACTCCATGAGATGGTCTCGTAAATACTTTACTGTCAGCTTTATTCAAGCCTTGTAATATATTATCTATTTCCTAAAAGTCCTACTTCTATACGAAGCCTTCTTTCAAAGAAAGAATAGTGTAGGATCGACACTCTCCATGAATTCATGGGTCGGTGGAACTTTAAGAGCTTTCCGTATGTTACACGTTCTAAAACTCCGCTCACATGCTATGTCGAAAATGTCTTCATTGTGGGCCTTCATTTGCTTAGGTCTATATTCCTAGCGACCCAGTAGCCTTTGATGCTTGTTTAACTAGTCTTTTGATCAATAGTGGGTGAAGGATCCAGAAGTTGTCAGAAATAGATCTCCAAAAGGGTCCGTCATCGGTGCATGTCAGAAATGTCAATTGATCAATGGTGATAACAATTTAATAAAATGTCAGCTTTATTTCTTTCAATAAATACACCTATCACTATATTCTACTTTTATTAACGATGGTGGAATGCTGCAGAAAGCCTCAAATTTTTGAATGAAAAAGGGGCGCACCTCAAATCTGTTAGAATAAACAGTGTTCAAGTCTAAGGCTACACATCTGGTGGCTCAATGGATAATTTTAATAAGAATATCGTTTTGTTATTTCCACCTATCGAAAGGAGTCCCATTTGCAGAGCAACATTAAAATCTACACACCTTTGTTTCATTTGTATTGCTGATATGGTTATGTCTCTGAAACCTTTGTTATATTTGATTTTATTCAATATTTGATATTTTAAACTCGCAATATTATGTTCGATAAGTCTTATATAATATTTTAGGTATATATTATTTATGTATTATTCATATTTACATATATTTAAGGGTAAAGTAAGAGAGATTCATTAGTTTAGTGAATTTAGTTCAGTTTTTATAATAGTGAAAATTTATTTTGTGCTAGATATTTTTTATTAGAAAATGTTTTTTCAAATGAAAATATTGTATATATTATTTTTACTTCTTATTAGTCTATTTTCTTTTTCAGATTGTATATGCACAACTTCTATTTTACATTCTATTATGCTGTTTTTAATTTCAAATCCTATAAACACAACTATTGTTATGCAGATTTATCAGACTTTTTTCGTTACACATTATAAATGACTTCATGCAAATTCATGCGAGCAATTCACTGTAGGAAAATTCATCGCATGAAAATTCACCACCATGACAAATTCACCTCAAAAAATTCACGAACAAAAAACATTAATCGCATTAACAATTTTTTATTAAAAATCCTGACAACACTTAATTTTTTATTAAATAATATAAATAACAAATATTTGAATTGTCTAACCTCTACTGGTTCAACTCTAACCCTTTTACTTGAATCAGACATGATCTTTTCTGTTTTTCTTACCAACATCAATGTAACTGAAGAATGCCATAAAGCCTTCCATGATTCTATTTATTCTTCCTCTAACTTATCCTATTAAGTTTTATACTGATTTTCCAGTTCAACCACAACATCATCCTTACTTCTTAAGTTGGGAAGCTTATCATCTTGGTCCGCAAGTTTAGCTTTTTTTCCTCTTGATTTTTCAACCTATAAATTTTTGGATAGCTTATAAAACTTAACATATCACTTACCTAAGTTCTAATCTGATAAAACTTAACATGTTCCCCTATCTAAGTTCTAATTTTATAAAACTTAATCAAGTTTGACAAAATCAAATTGGACAATCTTATATGTGACACTGTAAAAGTTCAGTTGCTGGTCAACATAATTGTATTTCTTAATGCCCATTATGCTACTTGGGTCCGGAGAGTAATTTGGTCTTAGTTTAATTACTTCTATCAATAAGTGTCAGTCTCCATTTGAAAAACACAAAGAAAGAAGTAGCTATGTCCATTGCTGGGCTTACTATTTTGTTTTGATTGATGGTTGGTTTTAAAGATGGAGGGAAGTGGTGGAAATGGAGCAAATTTTGGGGGCTTATTTGTGGAGCAGGAAACTAATTCAAGACTATCATGTGTGCTTGAATGATAATTAAGATGAAGAGTGGTAAAGCGAAACAATATTTAATTAGTATAGTATTTTAAATGGGCATGGAGGGCATCGAAGACAAACATGGAAAAGGTGGAGGCGGTCAGTCAAGCCTCAAAAGTAATGGAAAGTGGACAAATAGGCGACAAAATATTTGTATCAGGAATCAGAAGAAAAGAGGTTGCTAGTCATAAATAAATCATTTTGTACGAAGGAGAGATTGAAAGCAATCACAAAGGAAAAGGGAAGATTACCTCCGTGTGAAACATTTATAGCGGAGGGGGACAATTCAGAAAGCTGGAATAGGACATAGAAGATATAATGTAGAGGCAGTAATATAGGGATATATATTATTATAATTGTAATGAAGGAGCTTTTGTTTTCTTGAGCAATATATTGTTGAAATTTTTTAATAATTTTTTATTTGGACTTTTATCATCTCCACTTAATCTAGAAGATCTTATGATTGTTATCATAATCTAAATAGTGAATTGAGTAGTTTTAATTGTTTGTTGTGAGTTTTGTACGTCTTCCTCAATTTACCTCCTTAAATCTACATAATTCTTTGTGCATCTTTAATTATATTTATATTAGACTACTCTGCTATCTCTTAATTAGTAAGAGGCCAGTTATTCACTTTATTCACATCAAATAATGTAGTCATAAAATATTCCATATATTCTTGATACTTGCTTCTTTCTATCATTGTGACTGTAGGTGTTCTTACCATACTATTTATTGACATGCCTATCTGAATATTTTTATTTTATTTTTGTATGTCAAAGATATAGAGGAATGTTAGATTTGGTGCCAACTCCCTTCTTTGTCTTTTGGGTCAGAAGACAAGCCAAAAATAGATCACTATCAATGTCTTGAATTCTATCTCTTAAATCAACTCCTTGATATCCCCTATTCTTTTGATATTTATCAAATGTTATAATGGAATATGATCAATGGTAGTGAGGTAATTGTGGGGGACACTCTATTATTAAGATTAACTCTCTTGTTGAAATAACCTCCTCCATCATACTCCTACAACTACCACTTTTCAAAGATTTGATCATCTCCAAAATCTATCAATCATTATTTTTTTCATCCTTTCAATTATTTTTGTCTTCTAAATTTATTTATTATTTTTTCATCCTTTCAATTATTTTTGTCTTCTAAATTTATTTATTATTATTGAATGTTATTTTCAATGATCAAATAATTTAATTGTTAAACATTTTTTTTTTTAAATTTTTTTACTGTTTTGGTGTACGAATAAGATGACCGGTAGAATAATACACTTTTTTCTGTCTGAAATCAACAAATCTTAAGTCAAAACTGTATGTTTTGACTGTCAAAATGCACGAACCATATAAAATTTAATAAAAGTTTCTTTTAATATTTTCTCTCCCTGCTTAAAATCAGCATATCTAAAAGTCAAATTTTCCTACAGTAACAATCAAAATACACAAATCTTGTGATATTTAAGAAAGAATACGTATTATTTTTATCCATATAGAACTTCTCCTAGGCAGACAACATACATGCTTTTTCTTTTTAACTGTCACAGCTAACTCTTTCTACGCACCGTGTTCTTCTTAGCCTTTCACAAATTTCTCTAATGTTCAATTTGGCATAGGTCATGTGTACAAGTGGTTTTCATATTATACTTAAATTCATATTTTTTGGAAAATCCCCACTAGGGTCATAATTTCATTTCTCATTTATTCATGGGAATGCCAACTTCTTTCAACACATTTTCTATTAATTTTGATGTCTTTCTCTTTAATAGAATCTTGTTGAAAGGCAAATGAAAATAAAAAGAAGTATGAGTTGTTCTTATTAGCCATAAAGATCTGATTAATTATATCATATTTTGAGCATCTTAAAAGAAAATATTTGCGTAGAGACATCTTTTGGGAGCATAAAAGCATGACCTCTATATTTATATAGTCTGATGAATTTACTGTCTGATACAAAATATCAATCCCTAATTTTTTCATAATTGTTTTAGTCTTGCAGGATTTAGGACATTTCAACATCTTTTCTTAGTCAATTACCTAACATTAACAATACAATTTTCACACAATTAAATATTAGCATTCAATATGTTTGTCTAGTCTACAAAAAGAGGTGGGGACAACATTTTCAATCATGATATTTGGTTATAGAATTAAAATTATTGGAATTCTAATTTTAAAAATTAGGAAGAGAAGGTATCTATAATATCTAAATAAATTATGGTCTATAAATATTTTATGACAAAATTTTTAATTTTACATAGGAAAATTACTTATATTAATAAGTAGTATGTTTTCAGTCACACAGATTATATTTCTAAAGTATTTTTTTCTTCTTTTGAAATGATTTTATTTTTGATGTATCTCCACTATTAATACCTCCAACAAATTCTCCTTCGATGTTTCAATACATCCATTCTATTATCAACTAAACTCTTTATTTATAATATATGAAACAAAAGCATTGGTACAAGTTCATTCACTTATTTTTTTGGTAGAATTTTTTGAGCCTTGTCTTTAGTTCTTTGAGGACTCATTTTCCATCCACCATTAGATATAGTAGCATAGATATTATATTTATAATGTAGCAGGGTAAGTGCAAGAAGTTGAGTCCAAGAAACATGAAAGTTTTTGCCTTAGCCAAAAAAACGAAATCAACATTGCAAAACGGGATCCCGTTTAGGCTCGGGATTCCGAGCCTAAAATCAAAAAACAGGATCTTGTTTTGAAAAAATTCCATTTTTGGAAAGTTTTCAAAACGAGACAATTTTTGGAAAGTTTTCAAAATGGGATGAAAACTTTCCAAAAATAGAAATTTCCATTTTGGTAACTTTTCAAAAGCAGATCCCGTTTTGTGAAGTTTTGTTTTTGAAACTATCCATTTTTGAAAAAATTCAAAAGCGGATCTTGTTTCGTAAAAGCATTAAAAAAATATTTTTTTATAAAACAGGATCCCGTTTTAGAATGGGATCCCTTTTTAAAAAAATTCAAATGTAGGTTGGGTTTTTGCTTTGTTTATAGGTTCAAGAAATGGTTTGGGAATCCGAACCTAAGCCCTAGACTTGGTTTGACCTGCAAGTTGAAGGTCCTAGCAATGTCACAAAAAAATATTGACATTGGGCATATGTCTAAAGACTTTCTTTGTAGAGTTATTCGATGAAATTAAAACCCATTATAGATTAGACAGTGTAGATTCCAAATATGTAAATTTTTTTACAATTGGATTTTTATTTTTTATTTTTCATTTAATTTCTAATTAAACCGGTCCATAAACTTGAATTATTAGCGTTTTTTAGTATTTTAATAACTTTTTATCAACATAACATTTTTATGAACGGATTGCACGAGAACAAAATTTAGACAATTCTTTTCAATTTAAAAAAATCAAAATCAAAAAATGATAAGTTTAGGTCATCTTATGTGTGTCGTACACAATGATTTTTCAAAATGACAAATATGCTTAGTAAAAATTTAACAAAAAAAAAAATTCAATAAAAAATTACAAAAAAATATCAAAACAAGCTTCAGTGAGTCACAAATCTTTCTCCAAAAGGGTTTAGAAAAATACAATAATTTAGGTCAAAATATGGATTTCGTACACGTTCATGGTATGGTAAAAAAAAGTGACTTTTAAACAATGGTTCTTAGAAATGCCTATTGAAACTCAATTTGTACAATCTGGGTATTGAAATAAATTATATATTTGGAAACTAGACTCTGAGTACTACATTTTATGATTAGTGACTTTTCCAAAGATTCCATCTCTAAGTGCTTCAAATTTTAAGGTCAAAGTGTCAAATTCTGAAAATCAGGGAAAACACTTCCACTTTTTGACCAAAAAGTGGACTCAACTTCTTGCCAGCACCTAGCATACTTTTTCTATGGGCCCCAATCAAGTGGATTTCTAGATCAAGGGAAAATCTATTATCGCTAGAAATAAAGATAGGTGTTTCTAGGGCCTCACGGATAAGGAAATAAGTAGGACTACATAATGAAGAGTACTCTTAAGAGAGAATGTGCATTGAACATGAGAAAAGTTACAAGTTGAATGCACTAAAAACAAAGAGGGTGCCTAAATGAAGTATTTTATGTGAAAGCCTTGCACATAAAATAGGAATGTACTAAATCAAATGTGTAGAGGAGTGTAAAGAGAACCACAAACAAAGGGACACATGCAAAACAAAATGACAAAGGGAACACATAATGGCATATTTGATTTTTTGGAAATAGATAGATTGTTCAAGTGCAGCATGAGAGGTAGTTTTGAAATTCCATTCACATGTCACTTAGAAAGATGCCAAAACAAATATAGAACATTAGGATAATCAATGAAAAACTCAATTTAGATAAAATTTAATTTTATTAGGGAAAAGAATTAGCACCAAAATGGGTGAGAAATAAATATAATTGGATTATCATGTAGTATTTGTAATTGATAATGGTTGTTTTAAAGTTAATCAACTTGAAAATTAATTGGCCAAGTATCGAAAGTATTCTAGTTAGTAATATGAAAGAGGATTGGTGTCACTAAAACCAAGCCATTATAAAATTATGTGCAATATGATCCTTTAAGAAAGGTTCTAATCTAAAGAACTTGATTTAAATCGATAAAGTCTTGAGATTTTATAATTTCATGTCATATTTCATCATTGTGTGTTTAATTTTCCACTATGTGCTCTATGGGCTACATGATTAGGCCTCCCTTTAATAGGACCCTTGGTTATGTCTACATCATTTAGTATCAAAGAAAGGTTATTTCCTTAAGCTAGTAGCATTTCTTTTGTAGGTTTAAGGATTCTTGTAATATAGGAAAAATACTAGAAAGTAATTGGGTTAAGCATATACAAATCAAACTAACCTAGATTAAACAACAAAGCATGAAAGAATAAACAAAATGATAATTGAGACACTCTCATCAATTATTTGTACACTCCTTCGAATTATCTCTATTGTCCTCCATTTCGCCGTGATAGTATTCTTGCCCTCAAATTTTCAGTATGTGTGCAAGTATAGCCTTGATGTATGTGATTATAGAAAAATATCAAAGATTAACAAGTTGCTTCCAAAAGTATATCAATTTTAGGATGAGTTGAAATGATGAAAGCTAGGTTAATTTATAGAAAATGGGTTTTCGAACGATTGGCTCAAATTCAAAAGAGAGATCAACGACCGAGATTGATGAATGCCATGCGATGTGAGACTTGTGGCAGTTAGAACATGAGTTGGAAAAGTCTGCATGATAAATATTAAATTAAATAGTAATTTAATCTGATGTTAAGACTATTCGAAAATTAGAAGAATAAGAGTTTGAATGAAAAGGATAAAGATAGAATTTGGAGAATGATTTGTTCGAATGCACACATAAATTAGTTAATTAAATAAAGATATTTAATTAATAAATATGTTCATGCATAAGAGTCTAAAGTAAACGACTGACTGGTTATGACAAAGAGTCTCTTTGCAGAGATGACTAGATGTTGAATGAGGAGATAATTGATTGCTTCAAATAGATCTCAAGTCAAGTGAAAAAATGAATAATCAGATAACTTAAATGATTATCTAAATACAGAAAAATATGTTACAAATAGAGTTTTATGAATTAAATGATTTCTTTAATTCAAAATTTGACATTTAAGGAATAATTAAATAAATAAGATTTATTTAATTGAGTGATGAAAAGGTTAAATGAATAATTAAATAATTCGAGCACTTATTTAATTTAAGAAGTAGGGTAAAGTTAATTAATGATGTAATTAAATAAAGAACATTTATTTAATTAATCGAGATAGAAATAAAGGCAATGTGAATTAACTAAATAATTAAGACTATTTAATTAATAGATGAATAAATGTTAGAGTGAATTTATTAAATAATTAAAAGTTATTTAATTAAAAGATGAATATATGTTAAAGGGAATTAATTAAATAATCAAAATTTATCTAATTAATAGATGAGAAACGACTTTAGCAAGTAATTAAATAATTAACATTATTTAATTATGACTAAGAAAGTACAAATTATGAAGAAATTGAAGTCATAGGCTTAGACCAAATTTCGGTGTCTACATTTTCCCCTCTTTGATATAATGTCATTTTGCCATTGTGTCAAATAAGATCGATTAAAAACATGCCCCAGTCATGCCCCAATGTAAAATAGGTGAAGGTATGCCCCCTCGGGAAAAATGATAAATTTTTAATAAATCCCAAAAAAAATGGAAATAGTCTCGTTAAGTCAATTTGATAGCCAAAAATGCAGTGGAGTTAACAGAAATGAATTTGGAGGTGTTAGGTGCATGTACAGGTCGATTGAAGATGGAAGTTTATGTAGCCAATAGACAATGTCAGAGAAAATGCCACCTAAAACCCTAGGTATATATAGAAATGAGGAGAAAATGCAATTCATTTTCACCCTCCAAGTTTAGAAATTTGAGGTTTTTCTCTAGATGCTGAGTGAAGATTTCGCTCGTAGCATATACTGAGCATCACATATATCGGATATGGACCTTCAGATGCCTTGCAGATGCGGGACCCTCGGTACGTACCCTCAAACCAACCTTTGAAACAAAAAATTACACGTATTTTTAGGTATGTAAAGTTATTTTTTTCAAATGTGTCGCTTCTAGTTCAACACATATGCATTAATACGCGACACATTTTCTCACAAAATGATGCATTTGCGAAAAGACCTCCAAGTCATTTGTAAGTCAATTAGGAAATCAACGCATTTGAAATTTTATGGATCACATAGGACATTAACATAGTGGTATATAAGTTTGTGAAACACATTTTTTTAAATGCATCGCATTTGCATGATAGATAGGGCAATAAAATGCACCGCATTCGCAATTTGTTTCACGCACATTTATCCGATAATGAGCTGATTTGATTTGTGATGCATTTGATTTAGTGTAATGCAAATGCATGTTTGTACAACACATGTGTGATTATGCACCGCATGTGTAGAATAGAATGACACAAATTTGAGATTGTGCACCGCATTTGATGTTCAAGCGACACATCTGACTGTCAAAATTTTTGAAAAAAAATCATGATGGAAAGATGAATGATTATTGTCTGACACATAATATTTGATGCCCTTGTAGGTTGTATTATATCCAGTTTATACCTAGGAGTCACGGTCATTGGCATACGATCTCAAAGATGATTTGCAGATTGCAGAGACACGGATGATTTGGAGATTAGGGTTGCATCATGTATGTACCATGCCCACCATTCGAGCGAATAGAGGTATGCTTACTACGCTTTGTGAGAGGTGGCACTCGGATACCTCCTCATTTCATTTTCCTACTGGAGAGGAGACTATCACATTAGAGGATGTATATAGGATATTGAGATTGCCTATTAGAGGGGAGAGAGTGATATACGATACACAAAGAGGTTATAGTGAGATTACTAGGTTTTATGTATATGATGATATTAGGCAGCTAGGTATAGAGAATTATGAGATTAGATGGCAGGTTTTGGTGGATAGATATGAGAGGATAGACTACATGTTATGTGCATTGACAGCTGGTATAGTTCTTCCTGACCGTCGAGGTCATGGATTTCCTATTGGGCAGGGGGAGATGTTAGTTGGTATGCTAGAGAGAGAGGTTTTCTACGCATGGGGGCCATGTTATACTTCCATCTTCATGATATTAGGTATAGAGATGCCCAGTCGATGAGCTATGACACTACCCTTCTTATGGTCTAGGCTTGGGAACACATTGATGTGTTTCGTCCCCTAGTTATTGTTGATCGGGATGTTAGGTCCCCTTGTGTTTTCTATTATGCAAGAAACATTACACAAATCCATGTTGGTGATACTAGGTATTGGAGGTACGCACTTGATACATTGGTTTAGTATACATGGAGACCATATATGGATTGTGGTCGTTGGTCAGTTGAGGATAGGCACCTACCTTTTTGTTGAAAGACACAGTATTTGATAGGGAGAATAGTTTCTAGTATACATATTATTGAGAGACACCTTCTAGATTATGTTTTGAGACAGTTTAGAGAGGTTCGGGATGAGCCTCGAGGGTGAGTAGAGTTTTCTCATTCTTCTAGAGAGGTTCCATTATGGGGGCCTATGATACCTATGGCGACAACAGAGGCATACATTTAGGCATTGCAGTCGATGCGGTGGAGATGGAGGGGTGGTGTGGAAGATCATGGGACCATAGTATCTTATGATACCTGGTGGGAAGAGCACTATCATGTACCTTATACAGATCCAGATCAGCTGACACTAGTGGAGAGATGGGGGACAGGGCCTCGAGGTCAACATAGAGGAAAAGGTGGAGGTAGGGGTGGTAGAGGAGGTAGGGATGATGGCAGGCTATGGGGTAGATGATGATGATGAGGAGGTAGTGATGGGGGAGTAGGAGAGGGAGCTCTAAGATAGGATAGTGGAGGGTTGGGATGCCGAGGTAGAGGAGAGGTGAGGACATGATGCAAAGGCTCCTAGGGGCATCAACACAGATCTCCAGGCATGAGTAGAGGCCTTGGAGGAGAGAGTCAGGGTTTTGACTGTAGAGTAAGATGCTCTGCAGATGGAGAGGGATAGTGCTATGTTGGAGAGGGACCATGCAGTCGCCAGGAGGCAAGAGATAGAGGGTCATTTTGTTGAGATGAGAGCTTTATGTATAGGACCAGCTGCAACATTTTCTTAGGAGTTAGTCCGAGCTATTTCTATGCAGAGATACTATAGGGACCTATATGAGGCAGAGGTTCCTCCCGAGAGACAAGATCCTAGCTACTCATAGGCACATATTAGTAGGTCATAAAGTAGGACTCATACAAGGATAATGAGTATAAAGGGGGTAGAGGGGCCTCACAAATCTGGACCATATGACAGGCCTCCCACTGCACAGAGAGTACCTCAATGACAATCACCTCCACATATGCCACATGGTAGTAGTGGTAGTGCTACATAGTGATATGTTATATTTTTAGACATCATATTTTGATTACAAAGCCTACAATCTCCCATTTAGATTGATACACTTTGACATTGGATTGTGACACATATTATTTTGAGCGATATATATCATTCTTGGTGGCATTCATATGATATGGAGTTCTATTTATGATTATGCAGTCTTTTTCTTATGCATGTGTTCTATATGATATGTTATTGTCTATCTGATATGTACATGTTGTGGATGATCATATCTACATTATGATGTGTTTATGCAGCCTATGATGTGATGTTGATTCTATATGATGATGGATGCATGTACCTTTTATGGTATCACCAGATGTTATGTATGCATTTTATGATTATGCAATGCAATGTGATGTTTATATATACAATGCTATCTACATGTGATGCTTCTATGTTCACAATTGTTGTGTACATGTAATGATTTCATTATGTACTCTATGATGATTGAATGCCTATTATGCCATGATTTCCTAGATATGATAGATGCCTATATTTTTTTTTTTTTGAAATGCAAGATATATATGATTTATATGTATGTTATTTACATGATGTTTCTAACATGAATGCATATGCAGGATGCTTTACATTTTTGTATGTCACAGGATTGTGTCTTAATGCAAGAAAGAAGAAATGTTAATGTGAAAAGAAATATGAACAAGAAAAGATATTGATGTTAGTACTAGCAATCTTTGATATTTTGTCGAATCACAAAAGGCTTTTCACTTTATCATCATTGGGTGGTAACTAATACAAATGGTGACAAAAACCATGATATGACATAGATTAAGGTGTGCAAGGTCATCCACCTACTAACAACAAACAGTCATAGACAAGGATTGTCTTAACTCATACTAAGGGCATAGTTGCCCCAGTCTTTTTGTCAAGACAAACCGCAGACAACAAACAAATAAAAGATGGGTCATGAGATGTCATTGCTCCTCTAAATTATTCATGGGACATCCTCGAGGAAACTAGTAACATGACTCAAAATCCAAAGTTAAAAGACAGTCGACAAAAAATAGTCAAAGAAAATGGAATTCCGATACATCATTGCTTCTCTAAATCCTTCAAGGGACATCCTTGAGAAAGCTAGTAACCGAACTCAATGAAAAAGTCAAATTCAAATAAAACCAAGTAAGCTATAATTGTCAAAAATTCAATAGAAATATTTTCCAAAATTTGATCTATTGTTGATTGTTTGGCATAGCCTAATGTCAAGGATAACACATACCATATAAGATGTTGAGTTTGGTTTCGAATTTGTGACTATCTGTGTAAGGCATGACAAAGCCTAGTTTCAGAAAGATATGTAGTGTATAAGTTGTTGAGCTTGAGGATGTTGATGTGACAAGCTACAGAAGGCTATGATGATTGATGATGTCCACTATCAAGAAAGACACATCTTGCATAGGACATAAGTTTGATTTCCTTGGAAATTAATTTGATTTGACTTGATGAAATTGCTAACATGTTTGGCTTGTTGATGTGTGACTTGTCTTGATATTTTGACTATTATGTGTGTGTGATGATAGTGTATGAATTAGTTTACTAAAATGACATACCCTAAAGGACTAACCTAGTGCGGCCTCAGGGGCTCATCGATGGATGGACTTGCCTACGTTATACACGTAGAGACTTCATAGTTCAACTAACTTTGATTGACATGAATGATTGATAAATATGAACTCAACTTGGTGATATGCCTCGTGTGTGATGTGAATGTGATAAACCCTAATGGACTGACCTAGTGCAGCCTCGGAGGCTCATCGATTGATGGCCTTGCCTATGTTATACATGCAGAGACCACGTAGTTCGACACGACCAATCACTTTGACATGTACAAAGAATGAGTCATGATTTGATATGTGTGATATGTGACAAACCTAGAAAGATAGACCTAATGCCTCGGGAAAACATCGATTGATGGTCTTGCCTACGTCCAATCGCAGAGGCAACATAGTTTGACTATGTCTATGATTGACTTGACACAACTCACTCTGACTCTGTTTTTGGGATTTTTGACATGTTTTGATTTTGATTTTTGTCTTTTTGGAGTTTTTTTGATGTTTTTGAGTTTTTTCAGTACATTTTTTGATGTTGGGATGATATGTACAAGGTCTAATTGACATAGGTCAAGGATTTTCCCCCAGTTGGGTATAAGAACTACGTGATGGAGTGGGGAGACAAAGTGGACTTGATGTCAATCATTCCAAGTTATGGATAGGACAACCATTTATTGTGGGTGATGGTGGAAAAGTCTAAGTAGAATGATGGTAGGCGAAGGAGCAAAGTCGACTACACATGGTGCCTATTTGCTAGGTTTTCACCATGGTGCTTATCCATAGCACCACGAAAGTGGTTTTCACTATTGGATAGATTATTTTTCTTTACTATTTTATTGATTTTTTTGGTTTCACAAAGATGCCTATTTTCTAGGTTTTCATCAAGGTAACAATTTTTTTGTTTTCTCATTGATTTTATTTTATTTTATTTGTATTTTTATGATTAAGATAGATCTCAGAAGCTAAGCATAGAACCTCTTGAAATGAAGGTTGTTGATTGGTGATAAAAGTGGTTCTCCTTTAGGGGTTGAGAGTTGATACGCTCCTCATCCAAATGCTTCTATAACAATATAAGGCCCTAACCAATTTGGTTCAAACTTGTCTGAATTTTCTCTTTTAGCTTGATTCTTAGGGTTCTCCATTAAGACTAAGTCACCAATGTCAAAAATGTTGATTTAGAAAAAAATTCCTATTATAACTACAATGGAGAGAGTTTTGATATGCTTGAAGATAATCTAATGCCTTTTGTCTTCATTCATGTAGGAATTATAACTCATGAAGTCATGACACATGATACTCTTCATCATCAATATGAACTTTCAAAGATACCCTTAGGGAAGGAATTTCAACGTCAATAGGTAAGATAGCTTCAAAACTGAATACCAAGGAATATGGAGTGGCACAAGTGGGAGTACGGGTGCTTTGGCGGTAAGCCCATAAGGCAGGATTTAGCTGTAAATGCTAGTCACAAACAATGTCATTGGCAGTCTTTTTGAGGATTCTGATGATTGTTTTGTTAGATACCTCTACTTGGTCATTACCTTGTGGATAATATAGAGGAAAAGTGATGTTGGATATGG
This sequence comes from Sequoiadendron giganteum, assembly GCA_007115665.2. Taxonomy (NCBI): domain Eukaryota; kingdom Viridiplantae; phylum Streptophyta; class Pinopsida; order Cupressales; family Cupressaceae; genus Sequoiadendron; species Sequoiadendron giganteum. Next base: position 102,562,624 of record CM021107.1, on the reverse strand, counting down.
AATTCTTCATAGAGATGGCAGACTTCTTGGTTTTTGAATGGATGGCCATTATCCATGATGATGGATTGAGGAACACCATACCGAAAGATTATGTAGTTTAAGATAAACTTGGAAATTTGTGTGCCAATAATATAGGTCATAGGAATAGCCTCAATCCATTTGGTGAAGTATTCGATGGCGGTTATGATGAACTTATGGCCATTGGAAGATGGAGGGTGTATCTTACCTATGAGGTCAAGTCCCCATTGGGAAAAGAGCCATGGTGAAGTGATCGATCGGGGTTCATGTGTTGGTGCATGTATCAGGTCTTTGTTTACCTAAAATTATCAACATTTCTTGATGAAGACATATGACTCTTTCTCCATTGTAGGCCAATAATAGCCTAATCTCATAATCTTCTTAGCTAAGGTAGGACCGCTAGAATGGGATCCACAAATATCTTCATGTACCACATATAATGTTGCTTGTTATTCTTTAGCATTGAGACATCTCAATATGGTATTATCTAAGGCACGTCTATAAAGGGTATCTCCGATGATGGTATATTTGGAAGAATTTCGGATAAATGTCCTACATTTGTTATTTGACAGGTCTAAGGGTAGGATTTGGGCATGGAGGTAGTCATATATTTCCTTGTACCATGGGGAAGTAGGACCAAAAATTGTACACACCATCGCAGAATTAGGGACATCATAGGTAGGGACTAAAAGTTGTTCGACCAAAAAATCGAATTTAGGCATGTTGCTAGGAATATCCAATAATGAACCCACGATTGCCATAGCATCTGCTGCCCTATTTTGAATGCGGGGTATTTGTTTAAAGGTGATGTTATTAAATTATTGCTTAAAACTGTCTGCCATGCACTTGTAGGGGGCAAGTTTCTCATCTTTATTTTCATACTCATCTTTGACTTGCCAGACTACTAGCTGAGAATCTCCATAAACATGTAAATGTATAATATTCCATTGGACTACCATTTTTAATCTTGTCACAAGGTCTTCATATTATACTATGTTGTGTGTACAAGGAAAAGTAATTTTGAGTGACTTGGGAATAGTGTTGCCTTGTTGTGTAACAAAAAATATACCTGCTCCTGAACCATGATTAGTGTGAGACCCGTCAAAATATAATTTCCATGTGGTTCTTTTGTCAAAGGTGAAGATGAACTCATTGGGAAAATCTACAGCTAGAGGATGGTCATCCTTAATTGGTGTGTCTACCAACTGATCTGCAATAACTTGCCCTTTTATCACTTTCCTTTCCACATACTGGATGTCATATTCACTAAGTATCATTACCCATTTAGCCAATCGACATGTTAGTGTTTCTTTACTTAGGAGATATTTCAGAGGATCTATCTTGGCGACCAACATGGTTTGGTGGTTTACATATATTACCTAAGTTTTTGAGTAGCAAAAACTACTGCAAGACATGCACATTCTATGTTGCTATATTTTAGTTCATATCCCACCAATGTACGGTTGATGTAGTACACTACCCTTTCATGACCTTCATCATCATTTTGTGCAAGTAAGGCTCCTAGTACTGACTGAGTTGCTAAGATATAGAGTATCAAAGGTCCATCATTTGTAGGCGACATTAACACATGCAGTGTAAGAAGGTAATCATTGATCTTTTGAAAATAATCTTGCCATTTGGGTGTCCATAAAAATGGTACCTCCTTCTTGAGAAAATGTTGGAACAAATGCATCTTGTCTGCTAACTATACTATGAAGCGTCGGATAGACTGTAGTCTCCCTTGTAGTGTTCCTAGCTAACCAATGTTGGCTAGTGGAGGCATGTCCATTATAACTCTTACTTTTGTTGGGTCCACTTCAATGCCTCTTCTAGAAATGATATATCCTAGAATTTTTCCTGATTTTACGCCATAGACACATTTTTTTGGATTTAGCCTTACTTTATAATTTTCTAGTATTTGGAATATCTTATCTAAGACTTTCAAATGATCTGTCGTTGTTAATGATTTGGATATTAGATTGTTGACATAGTCTTCCATGAGAGTATGTACAAGGTCATGAGGGATAGCATCTCATATCCTATTGTAAGTTCTAGTATCATGTCAATGTTCGGTAAAGGAAAATCATCTTTAGAACATGCCTTGTTGATATCTCTGAAGTCTATACAAATGTGGATGCCCCTAGATGGTTTGGATACTAACATAAGATTATAAATCCAATCTGCATAGTCTATGGATCTATTGAATCCGACATCCAATAGTTTCTTAAGTTCAACTTTGACTAGTAGAGCGATTTGTGGATGCATCTTTCTTAGTTTTTGTTTGATGGGCTTAACACCTAGCTTTAATGGTAGATGATGCAATATGAGGTATGGATCTAGCCTAGGAATTTTGATATATGACCATGCAAATTTTATTTGTCTTTTTGTAAAGAATTCTCAAAACTTTGGTTTCTTTGTCTCTATCAAAGATGTTGCAAAATATATTACCCAAGGGTTGTCTTCAGTGTTTATGTTGATCTTGACAGACTCTTCTACTAACATTGGTGATTTTTCCTAAGCAACTGGGAGAATTTTCAAACTCCATCCTTGGGTTGCTCAAGGAGGTTTTTTCCCTTGGATGCATCCTTTATTTTTACTATTTCTTTGTCCAAAGGCGCCTTTCAGTTTTCACCTAGGGACTTGTCATTTTCATCATTTTCATTGTTTTTCTTTTTGTTTTCATTTTTACAACTGGAGGTGTGAACAGACTCGCCAAAATATGCCATGTCATCCAAGTCTATGGTAAATCCATCTTTATGATCCCATCTAGGTATTCCTTCTTGAAGTCCCATGAACTCATCTATCGCTTTGTCATTCTTGAATATGTCTAAGATGGGTGTACCTTGTTGATACCAATCGGTAAGTTGGGGATATACAAGGGGCATATCATCATCTAAGTTGTCAAATTTGGAGGATGACAAGCTGAAAATAGAGTGGTTAACATGGTCATAGAAGTTTTGGACTAACTCCTTTTTGTTCTTTTTCCTATGGACAGGTAGACTTTGGGATGGGACTACTGTAAGGGCTAGGTCATCAGAGGTGCCCAAGATTCAGGATCAAGGGCTTCCCAATAATAAATTTTAATCCATTCTTCTTTTGACAAGGAATTTTTAGGATTGGGGCTAGATGGATCTGGTGAAGGTTGTAGCATTTTATCAAGTTCCCCAAATAACTTATCTAGGTCCATCATGTTGGTAGAGGAAATGGAATCCCATTCATATTCATTTGAGTTAAGGGAGTCACAGTAGAATGGGTCAAATGGTTTGTGAGATATCTCGATGTCCTTGGAAGCACTTACTTCCTCTTGTGATGTTAACGAAGTACTAGGAATACTAATTCTAATCAGTTGAAACTCTAGGCCTAGTACTTTTGGTCTTTGTGAGACAATTATTGGTTCAGTCCTTCCATTTTGATGTAGCCATAAACCACTATGTCTATCATATCCTTTTCTTTGCATAATCATGAATCCTTTTCCATATTGATCCTTAGATATTTGTATAGATGGTGGAGGGTTTTCATTGTCTTCTTTATACAACTAGGAGGTGACATCTTCTTGGTCCATAACTTATTTACTTAACTCTCCCCATTTTGTGAATGTCATCATAGGAGGGACATGTATTGTGACAATTGATTGTTTCCTATATGTTGTGGGTAAACCATATGACTTAGGAGGAACCAACTGACTAACATAATAGGATGCTTTCATGTGATATTCTCCACAACTCGTATCTTGGATCTCGACCTTAGGAATGGATGATGGTGGTTATGATGGAATGGAATTGTTAAGATTTGATGGATCAATCTACAGGGATAAGGTGGAGGATGAAGCCTCTTGATTGACTGGCACATGTTGTTGTGGTATTTCATGTAGGCTTCTACAATATTGAAAAGGATCTGGATCACCATCAATTTTGATCTTTGTTCCATTGTATAGAAATTTAAGACACTAATGGTATGTGGAAGGTACAAATTTCATAGCGTGTATCCTAGGTCTAACCAAGAAAATATTATAGGGAAGGGTGAGATCCAAGACATGGAAACTAGTGTCCATAATTGTAGGGCCAATCCTAATAGCGAGTATGAGAACTCCTTTAGATGATCTTTCCTCATTGTCATATGCCTTAGTGACTATACTCTTAGTGGTTTCCATGCATGCTTTTGAGAAACCTAATGCATTAACCAATTTCAAGGTGCAGAGGTTCAACCCTGCTCCTTCTTCTACCAAGACTCGTCTGACTTTGGTTTGATGGACAAGAACTTCAAGGTGTAATGGATCACTATGATTGGTTTTCTCAATTGAATAATCATGTTGAGATAATGTGGCATGATGGGAGTTGGCTAAGTATCCTACCATTTCTTTGAAATGATTGACATCTATATTGGTAGGGATTGTTGTGCTTTGCAAGGCTTTGTCAAGAATGGCTCAATGATCTAGTGATATAGTCAATAGTTCCAAGATGAATGTCTATGATGGGGTCTTCCCCAACTGGTCAAGTAAATTATACTTAAGCTGGGAAGACTGTGTGTGGTTTTGATGAAGGACCTATAAGGGTTATCTTAGTTCTACGTGTATTGACAACACATTCAGGATGCTTATTTATGGTAATGGTATGGATATTCTCATTAGAAACTCAGATAGGATTGATGATGGTACCTAGTTTATAGTCATACTTAGAAATGTTATAATTGGCCAAGGTATTATTCTTAGTTCCCGAACTAGAGGACTTTCCTTTCCCATGGTCATGTAATGGATCTGTGAAGACCTTGTGATCACTATTTTTGGTATGTTTTTCCCTATTGACTTCTATGGTTTGGTCTTCAACAAAATCTTGTATGATGTTATTTAGTTGTTGACATTGTTGTAGATTATGTCCCTTTGTTTGATGGTACTCACAATAGGTGTTATCATCCCACAATGAGGGTTTAAACTACCCAGGATCATATTGTTTTGGATTTAGAGGTTTTATGAGGTTATCTTTAATCAGTTCTTTAAAAACTGTCTCAATTGGTTCCCCCAAGGGGGTAAACTCATGTTTAGGAAATATCCTATGTGTTCATTGTTGTTGTGAATTTTGGAAAAATTTGGTGGTTTGATCAGTGTCATTAAGCATGTCATGGGAGGGGTTGTAACCTCTAAGTGTGATGACAGGTCCTGCATGTAGGGTCTTAGCATCAACAATACTATCATTTGTTATGTTTTTGTTCCTAGACCAAATTTTTTTTCTATCTTTGGGAGGGTTTTGGTGTTGAACAACTCGATTCCTACCTGGTGTCTTTATTTCCCCTTTGTCAATGAGGGCTTTCTCAAATATTATTCCTTTTTGTACCAAGTCTAGAAAAGAGGTACAACAATGCACTCTTAAGTCACTTCGCAATTTTGGGTGAAGATTTTCAAGGAATATCATGACTTTTTATTTCTCTAGTATCTCAATAGGACATCGACTAGCTAAACTCCTCCATCTTTGGAAGAAGGTGGTGAAGTTTTCTCCATCTTCTTGTGTGGTATGGCACAAGGTAGCTATCATGATTTCATTATCTATGTTAAAGGAAAAGTATTCCACAAACTTCTCAGCTAATTCGCCCTATGATCTTATGCCATACGAAAGTTTAGAGAACCATTCCAATGCTATCTCGAAAAGGGTTCACAAAAAAAGTCTCATAAGGTATGTGGGGTCATACGAGATGTCCATGTATGTTTCAGAAAATTCTTTGATTTGTTCTAGAGGATTCCTCTTCCCATTATACTTAGGAAAATTCAATATAATGTATCCGTGTTGGAAGGGTGTCATGTGTATTGCTTTGTCAAAAGGACATGGACATAAATCTTGCATTGAGATATTTCATTTTCCTGACATTGACATAGTGTCCATTTGTTGTTGCAGAGCTTGCATTTTGTTTTGGAGAACATCTACTTGTATGTTGGTTGTGTTGTTTGGATCGATGTAAGTGTTTTGAAATGCAATATTCTATGATAGATTATGATTTGGTGAGGGAATGTCCTATTTGAATATTCTATTTTGGTATAGGAATATGTCCTATTTGAATATTCTAATTCAGTATAGGAATATGTCCTATTTTTGTATCCCCTATATGTGGAATGGCAGTACTAGTGCTAATATGGGGTATATCCTATGTTGTGTTTGTGCCAATTTTGGGTCTTTTACCAGTGGTGTTTATGCCAAAGGGGTTTGATAAGGATGCTCCCATAGTAAATGTTAGGCCCTATGTTATACAAAATGGTGTTGTGTTTACAATTGAGGCAGTTTGAGTGGGTATGCCAGTTGGTATTGTTGTGGTAATTCGAGGAATAAAGACACTTGATGTCATGATTTGCATTGGTTGGGCAGATGAAGGCTGTATTTTGTGGATGTCAAATCTTGGAGGTAGTGTGGCACCTTCTACTAGCAGATTTTTTAGATATCATTAAGGATCATTTGCCAAACACTCATCCATAAAGGATGAGAGTTCAGGATCTTGGAAAACAACGACTACATCTTCTACATATATTTGTCCATGTGTGTCTCTAGTGATAAATTATTCAAGCAAAGTTTTGTGGGGCCTCTTTGTCCCTGATGGTTGGTTTCTAAATGGATTAATGAAGTCTTATGATTCATCCATTTCTCTACATTTATTTCTAGACCTTGTTTCAGCCATGAAAATGTTGCTCAAGATGAGGTAATGCAAACTATGCCTATAATGATATGTTCTATTCTATGTTTCTGGTAATTTCTTGGAAAATAAAGGATGTCTAAAATGACGTATGCTAGGATGACAATATGAAAAATGATGGTAAATGATTCTAAGAGGATAATACCTTCTACATATGGAGTAACTAAGGCTATGACTTAACTTTATCAAGGAACTTGATATAGGATGAGGACCAAATGATAAGGTGAATTTCCAAACTAGATTGATGAGATGGAAGGATTCACTAGTAAGACAAAATGACTAGGTTCAATGACTTAGACCATCGAGACATAGATTCGTCCAATAATGTGGAAATTTGATGTATTCTAAGATATGTAAACTCTTAAGTTGGAAGTAAGACATCTATCTCTAAAACTTAAATGATACCAAAAAATGAACAATGCAAGTTTATGAGCAATTTTATGATTTCTGTCCAAAGTTGACTATGAAAAACATAGGTTAAAATGACAGTTTGTTTTCAGACTGTGATTTGCAATTTCGAGTTTTTTCTTGACAGTCAATTGCAGTTTAGTTTTCAGATGCATCGCTAAAATTGATAGATGTGTTGCGTATTGCGTATGCGACTTTCTGATAAAAACTAGTTTCGGTTTACGACAGGCAAATGCGACTTATCCTAACAAATGTGGCTAAAATTTTAACAGATGCGGCTCAAATGGTAGATGCAACCTTTATTGACAGATGCGACTCAAAATTGAAATTTAGTGGACACTATTTTGTTGATAGGAAGATGTGAGTTTTTGGCTTAACAAATGCGAGTCAAAATTACACATGTGGTTTTCTATTTGTTAGATGCGACTCAGTTTATAGATGCGGTATTCTAATGACAGGTTTTCCAGCTGACTCAGTTTTGTGATCAAATTTTGGCAATTTAAGACAAATGAAAAAAAATTGTGTTTCAGTTTCGATGTGTATGATAATGTTATAAACCAAAAAACATGTACAATTCCTAAGGTTGGCAGTGACAATATTTACTGAGTTCTCACTTGGTTTTCCCCAACTATGTATATTCAAGGCAAATGACTAGTAGCTTGACCCCACTGGTTCCCGTCCATGAAACACACTTCTCGAGGAAGCCAAGCTGCAATACCCATGAAACTCCAATGGCATACTTCTCATCTCTACAATGAACCATAAAAATGTGAGATGACTTCATAGATCTGACTTTCTACACTAGTAAATAGATAGGGATTTTGGCTTAACTACAACAAATTGGATTTTTTAGTTCAGACACCCATTCAAAGAGCCATGCGAGAGGTAATATCATCCCAGTCTACAAAGGTTACGCTTTGCAGGTTTCGACGCACCACAAGGGTATTGGGGAATCAAATGCTTTTCTGCTAGGATCTCCATAATATTGATTTTCCTCGAGCATTAGAATTTGTATACCGATTGGGAGTGGCTTGGTGAAAAATCTCGTCACTGGTTGAGTCATGTTGGTTACTCTTAACCACCAAAACATGCTTAATTTTAGAGTCAGTAACCAGTTCTCTTACACCTAGGATCGCACAAATGCGCAAGGGATGATACTTTGATATACCGAATCATGGTTCTAATCTAAACATGTACAAGAATGAAACACACTGGTTAATTTTAAAGCCCAAATGAAAATTTATCTCATCTACCAAACAAGATGTTTCTAAAATAAAATTCTTTGACATAGGTTCTACAGAAAATTCATTAGTAGTTTTGCAAATTATTTCTTCGACGATCATCTTGCAAGAGGGGTTTTCAAAAAAAATTCTTCTACGCTTTTTGGTGGAGCTTTTAATTTCTTCCCATTTTTGTGTGGCACCTTTTTATTTTATCCTTGGCTCTAATTGGGTGGGTTTTCTTTTCGAACATTGACTTATCATTAACGGTGGTCGATCATTTAAGTGTGCTTTTAAACCCTCTAAGGTCATGACTTTACTAGCCCCTCTTTGTTAAAAACCCTAGATCAGACATGCAAACCTAAACACCTTCCATAGAAGAGAAAACATAAAAAAAATAGAGCTTTGCATGCGAATGTGCAAAATGATATATTCAGGAATTTAATATTACAATGAGATGATTTGCTTTATAAAAGCAAAGTATGCAACCCTAATGTTGACCTAAAATTAGCTCAACCTAAGTAAAGTTATGCAAGTGTAATTAAATATTAAATACACTAACACCCCCCCATAAGTGCAACTTAGGGAGACTAGATAAGCATGCACCTAAAACTAAGATGAATGCAATAAAGCATGAATGGGTCCCGACAACTAGGCCTGATCAGGTACCCATGTACAAATGCAATAATGAGGTAGAGAAGGAAAACCCAGTGGGACAACCCCCCCTACAATGAGATGACTATTGCAAAGAAGCACTGGAAGAAAACTATGGATTAACACTGGAACCGCAATCCGAAAAGCAAGGAAAGATACTTCTGTCTACAAGAAACCATATCGAAATCATCATAATGTGACAGTAGACCCGATGCCACGAAACACTCGAAAACACCAAATTGGAACAACCCTAGAATCCATAAAGCAATAGTATATGAAATGATGACAAAATTTGGAAACCATGAATCTCGATGCCGATGTCAAAATAAGACTGAAACTCTTCCATGGGAAAAAGTACCATACAGACTTGGGAACAATAACCACAAATTTAGTGGCCCTCAAACTAAGATGGATCCGATGCGGATCACTAACCATAGGCTCTCAATCTAAAGTGTGAACCAAAAAGAATATGATATGTGTCAAGCTAAGACAAAAATGGTGGCAAAAATAAACTAGAAAACTAGATTACAACCCATGCGAGTTGCCATCAAAACATGATGAAGATTATTATGCAAGAAACCCCCCCGATGGAGCTTTATATCAGTTCATTTATTACAATCCCCAATGACTGCAAAAGGAGAGAATGCCTAACATGCATAAAGTGAAAATGAAAATAGACCTCATATCTGTGTAGAGGACTGAACCAAATTTCCAACACTGGGAGAATGGTGAAAAAAGTATCATCGAGTCGAAAGATATGCCCTCCGGAGTGAAAAACACAACATCTGAGTTCAAGGACCTACAAAATAAATATGGAGAAAAATCAGAAAAAACTACCAAAACCACTAGATTGGTGTCAAAATCAGCTTTCCAATTGTATCTTGTTTGTGAAAAATGAAAACTGTATGCAAAAGTTACACCCTATTTTGCCAAAGGTGCTCCAGAAAGGCCAATAAAGCCTACAGGCAGCCCAGGGGGCTAATCAATTTCGGCCCCTGGTCTTGCATGCGACCAGGGGCTGGCGGACAGGGGCTGGGGCAAAGCCCCTAGTTCTCCACGTGACCACTAGGTGTCTGGGAGGCCGGCTGGGGGCTGGGTGCATAGCGCCCGGTCCCCCATAGGACCACGGCCTAGCTGCATAGAGCCCGCAGGGGCTGGCGAGGGAAGCGGCAGATGGAGGGGGAGCCACCGATGGCGGCGGCTACTGGGTGGCCACCCGGTGGCACAGTGGTGGCAGGGACCTTAAAACTACAGGCATCAACATGATTCCCCAAAAATCATGTTTTTTCAAATTTTTTTCAAAAATCGTGCCTCGTGAAGCGTGCTGGGGAGGCCATACGGCCTCCATGGCAAAAAAAGTTTGCCCTCTGAACCAAATTCACCAAAATTGATGAAACAAAAGGTGATCTTAGGGTTTTTGGCCACTGCAAACGTAATGGTGACCTCCGTTTCTGCTCAAAATGCTTCAAAAAAATGGCGACCTCTAGAGCATGCAAAAAAACACCCAACTTGAAACCCTCACAGATCTAGCAAATCATGGCCAAAATCTACAAAATAAAAGCCAAACCTGACTTTTCCCAGTGCTCTGAATCCAATGGTGAGGCTCGATCTGATCCAAGATGCTGCATAAATGAACTCAAGGCAAAAAATCCTCGAGGAACCCCGGACGAACTCTGCAATGAAATTCTCCAGAATTTGAGAAGGGGTTGCATGTCAAGGCTCTATACCATGTTAGAAACCCTAGATCAAACATGCAAACCTAAACACCTTCCACAGAAGAGAAAACATAAAAAAAATAGAGCTTTGCATGCGAATGTGCAAAATGATATATTCAGGAATTTAATATTACAATGAGATGATTTGCTTTATAAAAGCAAAGTATGCAACCCTAATGTTGACCTAAAATTAGCTCAACCTAGGTAAAGTTATGCAAGTGTAACTAAATATTAATTACACTAACACTCTTTACCTATCCTCTCAGTCTCTTGCATCTGACTATTTTCTATTTTCCTTAGTGTTGGGTTGAAAAATGTTTTAGATTAATTTCCAAAAAATATTTTGGCCTTAAGGGTCTTTTCCTCGTCCACCTAGTCAGTTCCCCTTTTAAAAATAACCTTTTCGCAAGTGCAGATTATGTAGCCATCGGATGAAGTGACCTGCATCATGGTCATTTATCACAGACCTCACAGGGTCTCCTACTGACATTATCAAAAATATGCAAGGCATGCGAGATGCCGCCACCTATTGCATATGATTATGGAGACCACCTTTGTTCGCTAATCGATGATGGATGCTAGTGCTCACAGCTATTTCCTTACCATCGCATCATGGTCGTTCCTCTCCGACCTCGAGCAATTAAAACTTTAGTTTTAATAATGTTGGAAGGTGTATGAATTGTTGAAGTGTGGACGCTAATGTTGTACGATGGATGATAAAAGTGGGGCCCATTCCATGCTGATGTGGTGCCCGGTAGGTGAATTTCCTGTTAGCCTAAAGACTAGAGAATGGACGTGGCATTTTCAAACTATTTTGACTTAATTTGAGTCGTTCTCCTAGCCTACATTATTTTTTATCAACGACTCGCATTTGAAATAGACTGCTATTGTACTATATCCATTTTATCTTGCATGAATGAATAGTAATGGTCGAGTTCGACTCTGCTCCCATAATTAAATGCCAAAAGATCAGTGAATTTCTATTTATGTGCTTTATCTCTACATTGAGGAAGAATTGCCTGGTACCGAGTGAAGCAACTCCTTGTTGTGATTTTCTAGTCTCACTACCTTTGACATTCTATAGATGAAACCATAAGTAGCATGCACGCCATTTCTTGTGATTTCAAAAGATTTAATGGTTGCTTGATGAACAATTAGTGATTGTTTCCCATTTCGTTCCTAAAGAATTGTTTGAATAGATTTTCTTTTAGAGCTTGTCTAGATAATTATTGGGGATTCTAGAATTGTGAAGTATTTTTTTTTTAAGGCTATAGGGAGAAAATTATAATTGCTTTCCATTTGAAAATAAGAAAACACTAGCTTGAGTTATCATCTATCTGATATAAATGGCACCCAAGGCCCGAAGTTATGGTTCTAAAACCACTACTAGGTCTCTTTCCCAAGATGTTATTGATTTGTTAAAGCCCTCTACTAACAAGAAGCAGGAGGGAAATGTTTTGTTCTATGGGCCCTTACTCTTGGAAGGGTTAACAGACAAGCAGTGTGCAATTTGAGATGTCGAGCTACCATATACCGGGTGGCAATTGTTCTCCAATTGGTTTGGTAACATGAATTTGTCAGTCCTTTTGTGTAACTCATGGAGGTGGGACTTGGGTAAGTTGGTGGTGCCTAATGTCTACTTAGAAGTAGATCTTTCGAAGGATGTTGTTGTGAGATATGACCCTATGATCCGAGTTGTCAGAACTCAAGCTGGTGTAGAAATGATCAAGATAACTAGAGAAGAAATCGCATAGATTTTCAGTTTGCACAAATGGATTCGAGATATGGTTCCTATCAACCTTGAGGTTTTTAGACAATAGTATAGGGGTATGTGCAAGATCATCATGGAAAAGAAAGGCCCTTAAGTGGCAAACAAATTAGAAAAATCAGAGTTACACAACTTGACATAAAAATTTAAATTTTATCTATATTATTTCAAAAACATGTAACAATAGAATTTGTAGCAAATTGAATGTAGTTTCTAAATTAATAGGAGTATTTACAAAAAAATAAAATCTATTTGGTGAAAATTTGAAATTTCAATACAGTAGTACTTAAATTTCAAGGAAAAAATAAGTAGGTGTCTATCTGACCACCATTTTCTTTTTTTTTTGAAAAAGAAGGGTAAAAACTTTATTGAAAATCAAAAGAGAGAGTTACACCAAAACCAAGGGCTAGCCCCAGAAAACCAAAGAAACACCAAAGCAGGAACTAAAACAAAATCAACTATCTTCCAATATCTGTTTATCCTCTTCAAGGACTCTATCTAAGTCCTGACCTAACTCAGGGGAGACCTGCATCCAATCCTCAATTTTCCAGCTAGTATCATGCTCAGAAGCCCGTTTAGCCAAGCAGTCAGCAACGCGATTCCACTCCCTCAGGATATGAACAAAAGAAACTGCCTCCATCCTGGAGCAAACCTGAAGAATACTTTGAACAACTGAAGCCAACTGCCAATTAATATCAGACATCTTTCTCTCATTCAACAGATTAATCAAGATTTGTGAATCAGCCTCACAAATAACCTTATGCCATCCTAGAGCAAGGGCCCGCTCCACAGCATAAAGAATCGCCAAGCCCTCCATGAGATTGATCATCTTCTCCCCCTCATGAATAGAGAAGATAAAAATCACCGAACCCCCTGAATCTCTGCCAACCCCACCAATCCCAGCAGGCCCAGGATTACCTCTAGAAGATCCATTAGAGTTGATCTTCAAGACTCCAGCTAGAGGAGGAAGCCATCTACCTAGCCATTGCACTCTCTTGGCCCCAAGTCTGCATCTTCTAGAACCCCCATAAGAAGAATGTCTCCCCTGAAGTCCCAATCTATCAACCAACTTAGCATCCTCTTTCCCTAAGGGGAAAGACACTTCGCACTTGGCCACAACCAACTCTTGTATCATACCTAATATACAAATCCACACCTGCTTACCCACCAATTTAATACCATGGAAAACTCTACGATTTTGCTCCAACCAGGTCTGCCAAAGAAGAAAAGTAGGGCTCGCATACCAAACATCCTGCAAAAAGGAGGCCGACGAGGGGGGTCTTCCCATACTATCACAGAAATCCACCAAAGAAGAAGCATGAACACATGATTTCTTCCAAACCTCCCACCACCAATGCCAAAGTTGTACAACAAAGGGACTTCAGAAGAACAAGTGCGAGGATTCCTCTTCCGCCTTTCCACAGAGAACACAAACTGAAGGCCCCTGGAAACCCCGCTTACGAATGTTATCCTAGGTCAAGCATCTATTCCATACTAAAGTCCAAACAAAACAGTTACATTTAGGCCAAGATAGCTTACTCCACACCCTCTTCCACCACTGAACCTCCACCCTATCCAACTTTTGATCTAGCAACACTTGATAGCCCCAATCAACAAAATAACTCCCCTTGGGATTATGAGTCCAAGCAATAATATCCTCTTCCCGTAGAGAACTACAACGCCTACTACAAAGAATCGCGTTAAGCTCGGCCCTGCCTTCCTCCTCACCCACAACCAGCCACAGGGTGGGATCCTTCCAACAAGCCTTTCCCAACTGCCCATAAGAAGAAAATGACTTGAAGTCACTCACCCTCTACCAACCAACCGCAAGAAAACTTTGGCTTAATGGACTCAGGTGAGGAAACTGAGAGATAAGCAGAGGGAAACCATCCCAAGAGTCAGACCAAAAGAGAGCTTTTGAACCCTGACGACAGATCCAAAATAAACCCTCCTTAATGAGCTTCGCACCCTTCTGAAGAGTACTCCAAATCACCGACCCTTTCCCCTCAAGAGGATACCTAAGGAGATCATGCTGAGGAATGCTAGGGAAATACTTATGAGATATTATCCTAGCCCACACCTAATCCTACTCCACACAACAACGCCAGAAAAGCTTAGTAGCCATAGCCACTCCAAACAAAGAAGATTGTCGAAGTCCCAAACCACCATACTGCTTAGGACTACACACCTCTTCCCACTTGACTAGGCTCCACTTGGAAGACGACAAGCACCCAGCCCATAAAAACTGTCTCTCAAGAGAGTCCAACTCCTTAAGAAACCCAACTGGAGCCACTTGTAGCATACACCTATAAATAGGGAGAGCTTGCACAACTGATTTAAGAAGTTGAACCCTTCCAGCAAAGGACAACCATCTATGAGTCCAATGGTTGACTTTCACACGGAACTTATCAATGATATTTTTCCAAGAACCCTTGGGAAGATGACCAACAGAAATTGGAATACCTAAATACATAAATGGGAGAACCCCTATCTGAAACCTCAAAATGTTAGCAATTATTCTCTGAATGGGGGCAGGTGTATTGAAGAAGAAGATGGAAGACTTATCTTCATTAATCATTTTCCCCGATGCCACCAAGTAAACATCCAACAACTATCTCAAAAAATTAGCTTCCCTGACAGTAGCCATCCCCATCAAGGCAGTGTCATCCACAAACTATAAATGAGACTGCGGAGGCAAGTCTCCACCCCAATGCCAACCCTGAATGTTGCCTAACCCAACATTTCTTCTCAGCAAACACCCAAGAGCTTCAACAAAAAGAAGAAATAAGTACGGGGATAGAGGGTCCCCTTGGCGAAGACCCCGAGATGCTCCAAAAAGTTCAGAGTGATCTCCATTTATCAGAACTGAGAAGGATACTGACATAACACAACTCATAACCCATTGGATCCATTCAGCACAAAAACCAAAAGCACGAAGAATCTTCAGAAGGAAGGACCATCTAACCCTATCATAGGCCTTAGCCATATCCAATTTAATAAACATAGTCTTCTCTTGGGAACATGCCATGGAGTGGATGGTCTCAGTAGCAATAACAACCCCATCCAAAATTTGTCGACCAGCAACAAACCCACTTTGTTCCTCCGAGATCAACACTTTAAGCCACTTCTTCAATCTCTCAGCCATTAACTTCGCAATAATCTTATAAGCCACATTGCAAAGGGAGATAAGCCTAAACTGAGTTAACCTATCCGCACCTTCACACTTGGGAATGAGGGCAATGAAAGTGGAATTAAGAGCACGCAACATCTGCTTGTTCCTCTGGGACTCCTGAACAATCGCTAGAAGATCTAACTTTATGATTTCCTAGAACTCTTGGAAGAACTCTATTGGGAAACCATCTGGGCTAGGAGCTTTACCCCTCTTAATCTGAAACACAATCTCCTCCAGCTCCTCTAGAGAAATCTTCCTCATCAGATCCTCATTCACCTCCCTGGAAACCAATTGAGGGACACACGAAAGAAATTGTTCCTCCTCGACTGAACCTCCTTGAGAGTCCTCTTTGAAAAAAGCATAAAAATACTATGAAGCTTCATTCATGATTTCTTGAAATGAGACAACACGATCCCCTCTGTCATTAACTAACATAGAGATAGAGTTTCCATGCCTCCTAGCCTTCATAGAATTAAAGAAAAAAGCAGTATTTTTGTCCCCTTCCTGCAACCAATCAATCCGAGCCTTTTGCTTCCAATATATCTCCTCACGTAACTCACATTCCTTGACCACCTTCAAAGTTCTAGCCTCTTCTTTCAAAAGATCCTCTGTAACCCCAATATCCCGAATCAATCTTGTAACATTATTTAACTCTTCTTGGGCAGCAACCTTATCATGAAAAATATTGCCGAAACACCGATGATTCCACCTTTTAAGCTGATACTTGAAAAATTGAAGAAGCTTAGCAAAGGTATACATTGCAGTACCAAAAGCAGGTCTACCAATCCTCCACCACACTCCCACTTGGTCAAAAAGAGTAGACTCCCGTAACCACATAAGCTGGAATTTGAAGGAAGGAGAATGAGGTGCATGAGCAGAGATGATGCTAAGCTTGATAGGCCAGTGGTCTGAACCCCTCCAATCCAAAATCTTAGAGGAGGTAGACCATAAGTCACCAACCCAATAACAAGAGACCAAGAACTGATCAAGTCTCTCAGCAACACAGTCTTCACCAGTTTGCCTATTACTCCAAGTGAAATGACCATTACAAGGCTGAATGTCAATAAGATTTAGATCAAAAATGCTATCCCTAAGAAGCAGAGCAGAAGGCTCCAATCGAACAATTCCACCTCTTTTCTCAGACAACTCCACAATAGCATTGAAATCCCCAGCTAGAATCCAAGGGTGGAAAGGAGCCAGGCTATGAACATATCAAAGATGAGACCAAAGAAGCTGTTTACCCTGATACTCAACAGGCGCATACACATTGGAGAGGAGAATACATTCTCCAGTCACAGAGCAAGAGGCCACTAACGAAATAGCCGACCTTGAAGACAACCACCAGAGAGGGCAAATCCTCTACGGATTCCATAAGCAAGCCACCCCCCTGGACGCACCGTGAGCTCCAACACACTGACACTCACCATACTTCCACAACTTAGGTACCATATTCACCATACTCTCCACGAAAAGCTTAGTTTCCTGAAGAAAAAGAACATCTGGAGATTGGTTCCTAACCAAATCATGAACAACTTTTTGTTGGGGGCCACTGTTCAAGCCCCGCACACTCCAAGATATAACAATCATTTTTGGGTACACAAGAAGTGAGAATCCAGGGGCTTAACTGCCCTTGAATCCACCAGAGTCTCCCCAGTTGACTTAATCTTTTCTAAATCCTTTTTCCTACCCAGCTTGGGGTTCTTCTCACCCACCCCTTTCTTTAGGTCCTTTTGCTGAATACCCATGCAAGAAGAGGAACTGGAGCCCTTTCCAACTTCCACACCAATCTTTATAGGCAAAGGAGAACCCTCTCCCCCATTTTTCAAAGTCCCATGCATAGGATCCGATCCAGCCGAAACAATCAACTGCTGATCCGAGTCCATCTGCCCAACACCCGAGTCCTGTACAACCTGTATAACCTCCAAAGGAGGCCCATTCTTTCCTAAAACCAAAGCTCCTTGATCCAAGTCCATCAAACCTAGATTCACTTCCTATTGGTTGAGATCATCCAACACCTCAAACCTGTTAAAAGAAACATCATCTTGCCACTCCCCTAGAGTCCTCTTCTGTCCCCTATTTCTGTTGCGAGCTTTGACAGGAATAAATCCATCCTCTGCCATATCATCACCTAGAATAGACCCCTTCCCCTTCTCCGCCCTAGGTGGGTTGTGAGGAGTTTGGCTAGAATGGGTCCCTATAGGCTTAGCCTTAGGGCACCTACGCTGCAAGTGTCCATACTCATGACAAAATCAACATCGAAAAGGCAAAGTTTCATAGTCTATCTGTTGCACCCATGTATATGATCCTGCACTTACCTCCACAGAATCTGGCAATGGCATGCTTAAATCAATTTCTACACAAACATGGGCAAAAGTCATTACCTTTTTAAACTATGTCTGTTGTGAAGACCCAACTAGTTTACCAAGTAGTGAAGCCACCAAATGTAGGACATCCTCTCGCCAACATTCAACTGGAAACCATGGCAGACGAACCCACACTGGAACCCTATTCGGGAGTTCCTCAGTCGGATTGAAACCCGCATGCCACGGCTTCATAAATAAACCTACTTGGTTATAGAAATAGGGACCCCCCTCAAAGATCCTATTTTGATCGGCCATGCAATCAAATGAAACCATAAAGTAATTATTAGCTAGGAGTGTAATCTCCATTTCTCCTTCTGACAGCCAAGTCCTCTGAGCCCAAGATTCCAAAAATTGCAACGAGACCCTTAAACCTATAAACTTACAATAAAAGGAGTGTTTTGAATAATATTCAATATCCTCCTCTAGCAACTCCATCGGGATAACCAATTTCGGTCTCTCCTTACATCTTTCCAAACATCCATTAATTTTTGTAACTCTAGGTCCTCCAGACAGTCCAGAACTATTCATCTCCTGATCCGATGCAAATAGATTATTATCAAAAACCTTTGTCCCCTGCGTCGACAGTTTAGATCCAAAGGCAAGATGGAAATCCATCCCAGGTCTAACCCCAGATGAATCCCCACGTGACATGAATCCAAGACAAGAGCTCAAGAGGGCATGCAAGCCCCTGAGACAAGAAAGCACAGACAACAACTTGCACAAGGAAAACCAAATTCCCTCAAGCACCAAACCACAGCCCACCAAAATTCAAGATATATGGATAAAAAGATAGCTCCACCCCAGACCGAGGCACCACTCAGCACGAAAAACAAATGGTGCCCCACCAAACCCTACTCTCCTCACCTAACAAACTAAGCCCCACATGGGTCTTACCAGTAGACAGCACTTACCAGAGAAATGACACACCAAAACTCGCCACCACACCACCCGTTGCAGAAAGAACGCTAGACCACACCCAAATGGCAAGCAAAGAACCCCTCCGCTGCACAGCAAAGGAACCTGACCCCACAAGAAAGGAAAACCAGGCCCCCACTTCACCCCAAACATAGATAGACCCCCCCTCCAGCGCACAGTCAACAAAGCTCAGAGAGCGAGCTAGGGCACAGACGCCCTAGCTCGACCGGCGAAGCATAGATCCGCCTTCATTTTTTTCATGAGCGTTTTCATCTGTCTGACCACCATAACCACATTAAAATGATAATATTTTTTTATAATATTTTAGGTATAAGTAGAGGACTCATGTCCCAATGTGATGCATATTTTTTTGTAAATTTTTTCCAAGTAAATAATTAATTATAATTTTTTTATGACAACTTTTAAAAATATAAAGACTCATATGTCTGACCACCTTAACTTGGTCAAAACTTCATGAAATTCATTTTTCTTTCTTTTATAATCTTATAGCATGTGAAGCATAGAATGTGATGCATGTTCCCGATTCAAAAAATATGATACCGTTCGAAAGCTATAGATTTTTTTCAACCAGCCTAAAAATCAAGACTTTAGTTGTAATTCAATAGAAAATGAATAATAATTTATTAAATTCAAATTAAAACATAATTTATATTGGTGGAAATCTGAGAATCTCCTTTAAAAACCCTTTTCGTTTCATCAATTTTGGGTTAAAAAAAATTCATTAGCCACATACCCATCATATTGCCACTTTTTGGCCCATCATGATCTTGCACATACCCATAGAAACACTAAGGGTTTGTTCAAAACATCCCTTTTGGTACCTTATTTGGCTATCTCGAGAAGAGGAAAGAATCAAAAGAAGGTAGTGATTGGAAGGAATGAGATGGAACCTTTTCCTTTGGACTACTTCTCCAGGTATTTCAAGAAGAATGTTTGTGCTCTATGTCAAGTTTTTGGAGTCAGTTTAAAGACAACCCTACCTACCGATATTATGTATATGGTTGTAAATCTCCAGCACCCAGGTTTCAACCTAGTGTATGATTTTTTCACTTACCTAGTGGAGAAAATGCACTCGAGTCTAGTAGCCCTAAAGGAGGGGAAGAATTAGATTGGATTCAGGTGGTTTTCCCTATTTATCCACATGTTTCTATACAAGGGTCAGCTTGTGTTTGAAAAGGATATTGAATTAAAGAAGAAGGAAGGTAGTATTGAAATTCATGTCCAATATTGGACTAGGATCCTTGACATGCATGATCACAATTTTGATTATGTAACATTCCATAATGTTTTTGGATCCAAATAAAGAAAGGCTTTGGTTCGCTATCCCCCCAGGATTCCAAAAGAAATTCATGATTTCTTGAGGCCAATGGAGATGATACCTGAATTGAAATTAATGCACAATTGGAGACACATTATCCCTTATCATAACACAATAGTTTTCAGGGTTTTCAGCACCAATGTCAACGCAAAGGTTCTGCCAAGGGAGGTGCCCCTTACAATTGGATTTCTAGAAATCATGAGGCAGTTGGGAGGCGCTCAAGAACTCCACTTGCCAGTTGAATAGAAGAAAGGATCTTTCTTCACTGAGTATACAACATTTGCTGATTTTTTTATGGCAAACGGAAGATGGAAGGAGTTACACATATTACCTAAGCCTTATAGGCTAAAGACTGTGCACCCAAAGAATCATGATCTTGAGGGTTTTATCTCTCAAATGAAGGCAAAGCATTGGACCATAATCTTTGTCCACAATTTCTACTTTCCTGAGGACATCATCAGGAATATTTTTTATTTGGATCTACAATAGGAGAGAAAGGCAATGTATATTGCCTAATCTAAAATGCTAAAAGGTAAGCAAGAGAGAATACCTGGTTTCAATCCCATACCTAATGCCAAAGATGAGTTAAGCAGGGCGATATATGTCATTAATAATTTTGAGATTTTGGTAGGGGTTTTGAAAGATGAACGGGTTGTGGAAGAAAGGGGAAAAATCACAAATTATTGAGGAGTACCTAAAAGTAAGATTGGAGAAAAGGCCTACTTATCAACCCCAAAAGAAGGTAAAGGTTTTTTATAGAAGAAGGGGAAGTAGAGATGAAGATGTTGCTAAAAATATTGCACCATCTTTTTCAAGGTAGTCAGTGCCAAATATTATTGATTTGGATTCTCCTCAGAGGTTTTTAGAGTAGGCTTGCCAACCATCACCAAAGAGGAAAAAGGTTGAAAGAACAAGGATGGTCAATTGTGATGGTGATGAGGATGATGATATTATTGTGAATCTAGATGAAATGTATCAGGAGATGCCATCAGACACAGTTGACACTGCAACAAGTTCAGGGGCAGTTACTTTGAGGTTAGAAAAAGAATAAATCAAAGGAATAACAAGTAATGATGATTTGAGGATAGAGGCCTGCAAATAGTTCATGATGGATGACTCTTTTATTCAAAATAATGTTTTTAAAGACTTTGTATGAAGGGCACATCTCTCACTATATTCTGAGAAGGTGGCACATGAGAGAAGTCTACACCTAGAGCTCCCAGAGCAGGTAATCCAATCTAATGTCAGGTTCCAAATGAAGGAAAGATTCAAAGAAAAAACACCAGAGCAGGGTTGAGCATTGGTACAAAAAATTGGAGTACTGCTACTTCCTGAATGGGATATCACTGATGTTGTGGTGTTTGACACAATAAGAAGGGCCAATAGGCCACTTCTTGCAAATGATGAGGAGGCTATGTTGTCCAATTTTTACACATGCACCCCACTAAAAGTGGGGACCCTCTTTTTTTGCTTTTTGATGTTTTGGCCCTTCTTTCTTGGGGGTTTTTGCTTGCTTTGGGCTCGTGATTTGATGTTCATCTTGCCGGTTGAAGTGGCACATTTGTGAATTTTATTGAAAATCTTGAATTCTTAAGGCATTCCAGAGTTTTCACTATTTTCGGGAAAATTCTCCCTGTCTGGATTCTCTCGATTTTCTTTCAGAGTCCGAAAGTGACTGCCTTTTGACCTAGATCTAGGGAAATCCACCCCATCTAGATTTCTCCGAAGTCCATTGCTCTATCGAATCTCAAATTTTTTGTGGTCATGGCTATCTTGTCAACCGCATTAATGGCGATTGTGTAGATTTTTGAGGCTATGATATACTGAATTTTGGGAAGTAATTGGTCATTTGAGTTTGTATATTTGCTTATCATTTGAGTTGAATCTTGGAGCCTCTGGTGTATTGCTACATCATGGATTGTGAAGCCATTTCAACTACTGCATTTGAATTTCGAGTGCTTGGCTTGTATCCTACTTGCGTTTGAGAGTTGTTTGTTGGCATCACTAGTTCCAGTCCTTTCGCTTCATGGTATGTAATTATGCCCTCTTTCTATGATGATTACTTTGCTTCATTTGCTTTTTGGTCTTTCATTGCTTCATTATTTCCTTGGGTTCGTGTCATGAATGGGCAATTTTGGGGTTTCTATTATTGTACGAGTCCACTAGGTTGATCATTGAGTGATTATTTTGGTCTAGTATTTACGTACTATTGGGAATTTCCTTGCATTGGTCTTAAAATTCCTATCTTAGTATGAGAGCAAGTTGTGCATAGTTCTTCGTGCTTTCATGGCAAATATTTTAGAGTTCTTGACCTAGGACATAGCCAATCCTTCTTGAACTGCTGTGAGGAGGGTGTTTTAAATTCGTATTTGATTCATTGGAGGTCTAGGTTAGGACATTGTCAAGGTGCAGGCCTTAGATCCGGAGTCATTGGAATCATTTTGGTAAAGGTGGGAAAAGGTGGGCGAGTTCGGGTTTTTGAGGTCCTCATGGAATTTTGCTTCCCTCAGATTTCCCCGGCTTTCCCTATTCTTTCTCTTTTACCACTTTAAGACGGGATTTTATCTCTCTCGCTAAAATCCGCTTGGTTCGAATTTTCCCGGAGTCCGCAGTTGGGTCATTCTGCCGGATTCGTGCTTTAATGATAATCCATCTTGTTCTTGCTAAAATATGTTTCCTCCCAAATTTCTTGGATATTCGACGCCTTCTTCATTTTCTTGGGTTAGTTATAATTGTTGTTGTTTTTAATAAAATCCGTCTCTATCGGATTCTTCCGGATTTTTTGGGAAAATGTTTAATATGATGATTATGGGGAATTGGTTTATTGATGATATATTTAATTGATTAAATGAGCTTATGCTAAGTGTTTTTAAGGTTAATCTTTTGTTAAATTGATGGATTAATGTGATATTATGGGAGTTTGTGTGTTTGGTTTGCCGGAGTCCACCTGGTTTGGATTTTCCTAAAAATTCTCTCTAGTGTGGAATCGATGAAGGGGGCCAAATCCCAAACTTTGAGATATTGATTTCCTGCACTTGTTGTTTCTTTTGGATCTTATTGTGGGAATTTTTATTTGTTTGTAGGAAGGATCAGGACAAGATGTTGCTGGTTGAGGCAAAGGGAAGGCAACAGATCTAGGTGTAGGGACTTATGCCATCTCTGATGCAGAGTTGGACCAAATCATGACCCTGGTGATCAAGTACACCAAAATTTGGTTGAAACACAAGATGTTAGAATTGGAGAGTGAGGGAATCCCATGTACTTATGATCTGATGGGAGACTTAGAGTCTCATTCTACTTTTGAGGAATCACTTGAACCAGATCCTAAAGGTAAAGAAAAGGTGGATTCCCCTTTCAGAATCTAGGTTAGGGATGTTCAAGTTGAGAAGGTGATAGAAGTGAGTAAACAAAGGAAACCTATCACCAAGAAGAGGAGACATGCCTCAAGGAAAGAAGCTGAAAAGGACAAAGAAGAGGAAGAGGAGGCATAAATTTTTCCTCCATTGACAAAGAGAAGAAGACTTGCAAAGCTATCACAAAATAGGAGGCTCCCAAAACTGATAAGGAGGTTGAGCCATCAGTGGTAGAGGTGGAGAGCTCAGGGGAAAGAACCCAAGTGTACATGAGGAGGTCAAGGAATCCTTCCCCAAGGGATACTACAGTAAAGGAAGATGTTCCAGTGAATGTTCCTATTGTTAAAAAAGTGTCTCCATTCCTCGGGATACTGGTAGCACACAAGAAGAACCAAAGAAGGATGAAGATCCTAAGGATTTGGGCAAGGAATAATTTTAGGAAGGAGACCTCTATAATGAAGAGGCATAAATTGATAAGGTGATTCAATCTCCCTTGGTGTCACATGCAAATTCACCTATGAGAGATAAATTGAACAAGTCTCCTCAAAAGGAGGAGATACCAGCTAAGGTCCCTTCATTGGTGCAGGTTGTTGTGGAGGAATAGTTGCAGGATAAGGAGAATCCAATCGTGGATATCCCTAATATGCCAAGTGTTGAGAAGGACACAACTAATAACCAATAGGACAAGTAGGATATAGTGTCAACTGAGTCCACTATTCCAGATTGGCTGGATAAGGAGTTGAAAAGTAAAATGGTGATAGTAGAGGATGCCCCTCCTAATTGGGATGTCCTGATGGCTATTGTTGAACAAGGAAAGACTAAGAAGAAGGCTAGGGTTGTGTCTAGGATTGAGAGAGATGGTTCAGGCAACAGAGTGCCCCACATTGCTACCCCTACTCCAAATAAGGATAGAGACAATGTAATTGCCAAAGACTATCATGTGCAAACTGTTGACCTGGGGCATGCTTCTGTAGAAAAAGATATTGAGGATTCTGAAAGCTCCAGTGCTGTAATTGTGGGTAGGTTAAACTAGGCATGAGTTGGAGAGAGAGAATGAGAAACTAAAGAAGTATTTGTAGGAGTTGATGAAACCCTTGCAAGCTATTAGCTCTTCCTCCTCTAATGCAGGTTTCTTGCCTCAGGAGATAATCTTCGAGCTTGAAAAGATGAAAGGAACCACACATGCTATAGTTGCTTGGTTGCAGGGTGTCCAAACCAGGGTAGATGTTGCGATTAAGGATATTTTGTCGACTAGAGGAGATGCTATGAGATTGGTGGATTGATTGAAGACTGTATTAGCCCAAGAAAAGGAGGATACTGATCTCCTACTGCAGAAAATCACAATAATTATGGATTTCACCAAGGACAAGTTGGTAAAGAGTGGGATTCTTCCTTTTCCAAGGGTTTCCAAACCTTGGGAATGGTTCGAAATCCTGCAAAGGAGGAAAAAGGCCTTAAAGAAGATTCACAAACAAGCTAGGAAAATCAAGGACACTTTAAATGGTATCCATGATAGGTGTATCTCCTTCTTTGAGGTCATGATAGGAAGGAAGAAGTTTTCTCTGAAGCACCTTAATCTGGAACAACTTAGGAAATAGTGGAGAGATGTTTATTCTCCAATTTGTGAGGGACCAGTTACTGGGCATCAGGTAGATGATGCTGCAACCTATATTGCAGTTATGGAAAGATTTATAACTAATAGAGATGATTGGGATGGTGCAATTAGGCAAGAAAGAGATGACATCAAGTCTCTTGAGAGAAGGATTAGGGTTTTTCATGTGTCATCGGTTGTTGAGCTGGATAGAGTCTTGTTGCCCGTGCATGGTGAAGAAGATCAAGCTAAAGACAAGGATGGGAAGTAGTTATAAGGGATACATTGAGATTTTTGCTTCCCATTATTCACATGCATTGGGCCAACCCTTTTGGTGCCTAAGACAACTTAGATGAAATTAGTGCTAATTGCACATTTCATGGTTATGGTTGAGTATCTTTGAGGCTGACCTCTTGAAGGTCATGTATTGTAAATTATTATTTTTGGGTTGACCTATCTTAGGGATTCTCTATAAAACAGGCATGTTGCCTCATTTGAGAATATAGATAGACATATAGATAGGGAGAAAATAAATAAGTGACAGAATAGAGATTTGACATTAGAACGAATTAGGGTCTATTTTCAAGTGAATGTTGTAATAGAAAACTAGAGTTGTTTCCATTTTGGATGACTTAATATAAGAGAGATATTGTGATTTGGTATCTATCTTGTGGAGTTTCATCTGGCATGGTTCTTGTTGTTCTATCTTAAAAATTTCTTGTGATTTTATAGTTAAATGGTTTGGTGATGCTTAGGGTTTCATGTTTGGAATGTTTGCAGCGATCTCTAGTCCATAATTTTTGTGGTTAGTTGATTGTTAGCTAATTTACAAAGTTAGCATGGACTTAAAATTGTGCTTAGTTCAATTATAAGGATTTGTTCATCTCAATTGCAATAGGATTGGCTGAATGAATGTTTGTGATTTGAAAATATTTAAATACCTTAGAAGATTGCACTATTTATATGAAATTGCAGATTCATCTGGCTTAAACAAAAAGTAGTTTATGAGAGATCAGTCCATTTTAAGCATTTTATCTTTTGACATTTTCAATCTTAGGGTTAGAAGTAATCTTAGAATCATCTCTGAAACCTTTATCTTTTGTTGTTTCTTTATAGTCAGGGTTAAAACCAAGATTCCAAGTATCAATTCATTGTTTAGATTTGATAAATTGAAAATCGAGTATTTTCTTGTAGTAAGGTCCCTTTGTGATTACCAACATTTTCACATTTATCACTGAGTCGTTTTATTGCATTGTCAATACTTGACATTAGAGACCTTGGGGTTATCTCTTTTCCATAGAGATTTACCTTTCAAGAGAGAGAGGATATCATATTTTGTCTGAGTTGTTGTTGTGCAGAAAACACCATCAATAGATTGGTGCTAATAGGCAGGCCTTTGAATAAGAAAATTGGAGCATTTCCTAAATGCCATTTCTCTTGAGAGGCTTAGAAGAAGAACTAGATCTACTCCAGGAGGAGAATAATTTCAAGAGTTACAAGCCCCTACTAGGTCAAGAAGGACTAGGGAAGGGGAAGAATCATCATCTTCTCACCCACTTCCATCATCTCCATCATCTTCATCTTCATCTGACTCTAAGGGAATCCCTATTCCACAACCATGACTAGTCATAAATTAGACATTACCACCCCCACCTCCACCAATGGATTTTCTTGCTAATAATCTGTCCCCATTGATCTTTAATAATTACAATGTCATGCCCAATAACCCTGACCATTTTTGCTCTAAGTTTCATACTCATGACCCCAACAGAGTAGCAGAAGAGCATATTAGGATTTTCCAGACCTGCCTGAGGGATAGAGGAATTAACTATGAGGATGTTGCATGCAAGATTTTCCCTTATTCTCTAGGAGAAGAGGCCTTTTATTGGTACAATCACTTACCTTCTGCTTCCATCCATAATTGGATTGAATTAGAAACTGTATTTCTGCAAAAAATCAAGATTCCCATTAGTGCCAATGAGTTGTACTTATAGTTTACTGGAGTGAAAAGAGAGATTAATGAGCCCATAGGATCATTCAATGATAGGTTCCATCGATCATATACCAGACTCCAAACACCTTATGCTAGAAATGAAAATACTGCTTTAGAAGTGTACCTTGAAGCCTTGGATAGCCTCACAACCACCTTCCTTAAAAAAAGGACTAATCCTCTGAATACTTTGCTCACTGCATATGCAGAGGCAATAAAGGTTAGTACGGACTTGAGGTAACACTTATCAGGACCTCTACCTTCTCTAGGACTTGCTGCCCACCCTGGATAAATTCAAGCCCTTAACCAGGCTTTGACCAGTCATGCTCCAATAATGAATCCCATACCTTCATTGCCTTTGGTTCCTCATCTAGGTCCACCTTTAAATCAAGCTCAACCTATGACCTCATATCCTCAACAAAGAGCTAATCAACCCCTTCATTAGCAACAAGCTGGTTTCCCTACATATTTGTAGAATTCAGAGGTCTTGAATTAGGCTGTTGGTTTTGGAGGTATGCCTGGATACCCTTCTAGTGGTGTTAATCCAACACCACCTAATAGTCTAGATAAGGAGAGGTTGGATGAATTATCTGAACAAGTGAAGAGGTTTAATACAAAGGTGACTTATTTGAGAAATCAGAATAGCCAACTTGAGGTCGCTCAGAAAAATATGTAATCTAACTATGGCAGGGAGAACAAGAAATTTGAAAGAGGTTAGTACTTTGACAAAAATCAAAATTATGACAGGGGACAAGGTTCTAGTCAGAATTTTGATAGAAGACAAGGTCCTGGTTATAATTTTGATAGAAATGAACAAGGTGGACAAGGATTTGACAGAGGGAAACAACCTAAGAAAAATAGATCATGGAATACTGGACCTAATAATGGAGGGATTCCTACTCCCTTGGATCAGTCTGCTACTTAGGAGAAACCTCTGAATGGTGTATACTTGGCAAAATTAGCTTTGTCTGGTTGGTGTAAACTCCATAAGACATGTCAACACTTTGAGTTGGATTGTACCAAATTTCAGACTATGGTGTCTATCTTTCAGTATGAAGTAGAGAATAATTCCATCGGATAGAAAATTGTGCCTTCAAACCCCTATGATTCTCCAGTGCTGGTACTTAATCATGCCCCATTCCCCAAAGGTGAGGAAAATGAACCAGAAGAAGAATCCAGTAACTAGGAGGATGAGGCAGAGCAGGTGCTAAATGAAGATGAGATTTCCCAGCTATTTAATGAGGAAAATGAGAATGATAATGGCCCTTTGGATGAGGATGAAGTTAGTATTGAATAAGTTTAGATGTTTCAGTACCCAGCTAAGAAATTTCAATACTCCACCAAATCCACAAGCTAGTAATAATCCACCTTATCCTCATGTACCAACCAAGTACTTGTTGAAGGGAAACAATATTGAAGTATCCAAAGATAAGTAGGCCAATGGTTATAAGGAAGTCCATGCTGACCTAAATGTGGAGCAATTGGGTGAACATGTGACTGAGGAATTCAAGAAGTCAAGGTAAGTCTTTATTCCTTTGAGTTATTAAGAGTTCCTACTATTAGGAATGCAATTTTTGGATCATTTAGTTCAAATATAACATCACGAGGGGTATCTACCAATGAGGCTATTACTAGGTCTTCCAACTCCCAAACACTTAGGAGTCAGGTCCCACCTGTAGAAAAAAAGGAAGATAAGGATAAGGGTCAACTTGCACAAGTTGATACTCATCTGAATTTGTTTCAAGGTAATATGGAAACCCCTCATTTCTTGATATCTGTTCGTATTTTCCAAAATAATTTGCATAATTGTCTTCTAGATTCAGGAGCCTCTACAAATGTTATGCCTTTTTCTATTTCCAAATCATTAGGTATTACCCCTATAGCCTCTCAAAAGAAGGTTACTCAATTGGATAAAACAAAAGTAAGTGTAGTTGGAGAATTGAACATGATCCTTACGTAGCTTGCATCAGACCCTAGGGTGCAACAAGTGATCAATATCTAGGTTGCTGACATTCTTGATACTTGTGGTTTGATCCTAGGAAAAGATTTCACTAAGGCACTAAATGGATATACATCTACAGACCATTCTCATATGTGGTTACCATGGAAAGGAGTCCCAAATTAGATTAGAATTGAAAGAGAACCCCGAATGAAGTATGTAATCACTGAATATCAGAATGTTTTGAATGAGGTATTGGTGTCTGAGGTTAGTATGGGAAACTATGTATTTGTTGCATCAGTTACAATAGATGAAGAGGTTTTCATGCTATAGGATTCTTCAGATAAACACATTCCAGAGAGTAGTAGTCTGAAGACATTGATTGAACAAGAGGATGAAACAAGTGATCAAGAGGATAGGTAGCTGAGTTTATTGGATAACTTTCAAGAATTTATCCAGAAATGTATGGAAGATCAGATACAACTAAAAGGAAGAATGAAATTTGAAGAACTAATACTTCCAAATTGGTGCAGAGTCCATGATGCCCCTCATTCCGAGCTAGAATGTGACTTGTGTCAAACTATTTTCCAATAGATACAAAAATGCATTAATCCAATTCCAACCATTAGACTTAATATGTAGGAACAATTAAACAAAGATAAGAGTAAGAGCCCAATGCTTCCTAGAAAGCCCCCAACTTTCAATAAAGAACAAGACAAATTAAAACCAAGAGAATCTGATGGTTGTTGGATATTAAGATTTTATGGATCTAAATCTAAGCAAGGTACTAGAGCAGGGTTCGAGTTGATCATTCCTAGAGGTAGAAATTATTTTGCTGCTCATAGACTCTAGTTGTAATGCACTAATAATGTTGTTGAATATGAAGCTTTGATCCATGGCTTATTAATGGCATCAAGAAAGAATGTTAAGATATTACAAGTGTTCAGAGATTCAGAGTTAGTAATCAAACAAGTAAGAAACCAGTATTCATGTCATGATAGAAGAATGACCAATTATAGGCATAGAGTGTGTGATCTCATTGAAGGGTTCAATTCTTTTAATATCCAGTTGATCCCTCGAAACAAAAATTAGGTTGTTGATTCCCTAACACAAGCTGCTAGCACCTTGCAGCCTTTGTCACTCTCAAGATTGAAGAAATTTATAGTTGAGCTCACTCCAGTGCCTTCGGTGCTTGACAATGTTACTAATTTTTAGGTATTTGAAGATGATAAGCATATTTTGGACTTTATTACAAGTTGTGATGTGTTTGCTTCCCAAGTTATTGATGAGATAGAGCCTCAAGAAGTAGAAATTGACTTTAGAGGAATCATCAATTTGAAGACTAATACCATTCCAAGAGGTATGGTGCAGCTTGAATGAATCTTTGATTTAGATAAGATAAGAGATCAAGAGCAACAGACCAAAAGGGAGTCTCTTAGCAGCCAATGTGAAACATATAATATGGGGACATCAAAGGACTTGAAGAATGTTTTTATTGGAAAGGTATGACTCCAGAAGAAAGAAGGGGATTATTGATACCTTACATACATATCATGATATAATAGCTTGGAGTTATGAAGATTTGAAAACATATGATACTTCAATCATCACACATACCATCCCTTTGAAGTTATATTTCAAACCATTTAGGTAGAGATAGAGGCCAATCAATGCTTTATTAGAACCCATTACTTAGAAGGAGGGGCAGAAACTGCCTTCAACACGCATTATATTTCTGATAAGACATTCGACTTGGGTGGCGAATTTGGTTCCAGTAAGGAAAAAAAATAGGGAAATCAGACTATGTGTAGATTTTAGGAATTTGAATAGAGCATCAGAAAAGGATACTTATCCAGTTCCCTCACTAGATGAGGTGTTGTAGATCATAAATAGATCACAAATGATGTCCTTTTTGGACGGGTATTCAAGATACAACCAAGTTATGGTACAGTATGAGGATAGGCACAAGACTGTCTTTACTAAGAAATGGGGAACTTTTGTGTACATAAGGATTCCATTTGGGTTGATCAATGTTGGAGCTACATTCCAAAGGGCTATGGACATTGTTTTTAAGGACATAATTGGTAAATGCATCATTATTTATATGGATGATCTGACAATTTTCTCCAAGAAACAAGGTGATCACATAACAGATTTATGCAAAGTATTCCAAAGATGTAGAGATTTTGGTATTTCACTTAATCCAAAAAAGTGCATTTTTGGAGTCACTGAAGGAAAATTGTTGGGACATATTATCTCAGAACAGGGTATTGCTATTGATCTTGAGCGAATACAGGCTATCTTGAAGATTCGACCTCCTACAAGTAAGAAAGATATGAAGTCATCTTTTGGTAAGATTAACTTTGTTAGGAAATTTATCACTAGATTTGCAGAGATAGTCAATCCATTGAATGCTATGTTAAAAAAAGAAGCAAAAATAGAATGGAATGCAGAAGCTAAGGAAGCATTTGCAAAAATCAAGAAAACTATTGTTGAGGCCCCTGAATTGGTAAGTTCAGATTACACTAAACCTTTTTACATATATTCATTCGCTTATGATCACTCATGTGCTGCAATGTTAACTCAAAAGTTTGATCAAGTGATGAACACCCTATAGCCTTCATGAGTACTCCCTTAAAAGATGCAGAATTAAGATATCATAATGTAGAAAAGCAGGCCTATGCTTTGGTTAGAGCAGTGAAGAACTTCAAGCATTATATCTTGAGGAATAAATTTTTTGCCATAGTGCCTGATCCTATAGTAAAGTTATTGTTAATGCAGAATGAGCTAGGTGAACGAAGGGCCAAGTGGCTGACTATGTTGCAGGAGTATGATATGGAAATCCAACTCGTGAAATAAGTAAGAGGACAAGGACTTACAAATACAATGGTTGAGACCGGTTCTGATCACAACTCAATAATATTACCTTCAAGAGGTATCTCCGAGAGATTCGTATGATGAAATCATTTTCTATTTGTTGAATCAGCAGTGTCCTGATCACCTCAATGCAGTTCAAAGGTGGGCCTTGCACCTGAGGAGTGGAAGTTTTATAATGAAAGGAGAAATCTTGTATAAAATAAGTCATGAGGGTGTATACTTAAAATGTTTGGGAAAAGAAGAAGTTGCGAGAGTGATGGTTGAATTTCACAAAAAATATGGCACAGGCCATGGTTCTGCATCATCCACTACACACCAAATCTTGAGGGTAGGCTACTATTGGCCTAATTTGTTCAAATATGTAAACCAACATGTGAGGACTTGTCACATATGTCAAACTACAACAAGTAAGGAAAAACATGCAGCTCTTCCACTCTAGCCCGTCATAGAGGTAAAACCATTTGCTCAATGGGGTATGGACTTCATAGGTCCCATTAATCCTCCATATTCTATGGGCCACAGGTATATTCTTAACATAACTAATTATTTTACTAGATGGATAGAGGCTCTGGCTTGTAAATAGTGTACTTCAGGTGTGGTAATCAATTTTCTTGAATCAAGAATTATCAATCGTTTTGGTTGTCCACTGTCTTTGGTCTGTGATAATGGTCCTGCATTTGCATCACTGAAATTTTCTAATTTGGAATTTGATCATGGGATTTTTATTAAATTTTCATCCAATTATTACCCTCAGGGTAATGGTTCAGCTGAGTCTTCCAATAAGAACCTACTGACAGTTATCCATAAGTTGTTAGAACAAAATCCTAAGGATTGGCACACCCAGCTTCGATTTGCTCTGTGGGCTGACCGAACTAGACAAAAGGAATCCATAGGAACCTCTCCTTATCACCTGGTATATGGTTTGGAACCTATGTTTCCTATCCAATTGAAAATCCCTACCCTATAGTTTATCAACGAGTATGATAATGAAGAAGATAAATGTGAAGCTCGTTTCGCTGAATTGTTACACTTGGAAGAGAAAAGAGATGAAGCCCTAGAAAAGTTTGCTAAACATCAGGGTGTGGTAAAAATATGGTTTGACAAGAGAGCTAAGGTGAAGGCCTTTAGAATTTCTGACTTAGTTCTCTACTAGGATAAATCCCATGACCGTAAGGGAGAGCATGGTAAATTTGATAAACTTTGGCTTGGTCCTTACCAGATTTTAGAAATTCTAGGAGATAATGCTTTTTGTTTGAAAACCCTCACTAGTGAGGATATCTCGTTGCTTGTCAATGGGCAGTATCTGAAACATTATTTTTAACCTTGAAATGTTCTACAGTTCATCATGTACATAGTCAGGGTAGGTTTGTTTTTTGCTTTATTTTTATGGTTTTTCTTTGGTTTGTTTCGCTTTTTATTTTTTGTTTTTTCTTTTGGGTTCCTTGTTTTCTTGGGGTTGTTGCATCTGTATAACGAGTTATTTTTCTTGGGATTGTTCTAAGAATTTCCTTTATAAACTTTAATCATTTTTTCAGAGTCAAGTGGTGGAATTCTTTTATCTAATCTCCCTTGTACCTATAGTTGGATTCACTTGTTTTGAATATGCTTTGGAATATATTTGGGTGTCACATTTTCACACTAAAATTAAAAAATTCTGGAGTTGCATACGGTTCTTGAGTAATTTGGCCTGGTGAAAAATCTTATATTCTGCTTCAGTGCCACTATGTTCCTCATCCCTGAGCATGAGTTTCATTACTTAAAAAGGTGAAGAAGAAAGGTTCTATCATAAAAACAAAAGAAAAGGAAAATTTTGAAGATCTAAATAAGTTTCACCTTATCAGGAATATCCTAGTATCTCTACCAAGTCTATAGACATGTGAATGGCAGTAAAGCTATCCTTAAGAGGGTCACAACAATAACCTCACCGGAGCTATGGATGCTTGACTAGCTGTGAGGCTCTATCTAGGTTGCTTTTGAAGTTTGAACTATTATTTAGCTTGGTCATATTTTCTCTGGTAACCATTGCACTTACAGGTAAGAAATGAATACATAACACACACACTTGGACCCTGGTATAGAAAAAGGTCTTCCTTCTTATGGTTTTTGAAACTTTGTTCAGAGGAGTCTTGATGAGAGAATTGAAACTAAAGATTCTGGGTTCTTGATTTTAGTTTATTCTTGAAATTCTCTAGAGCATTTCCCCAGTGGAGTCGCCATTTGTTGTGCAATTTTTGCACACACGCCCCACTGAAAGTGGGGACCCTCTTTTTTTTCTTTTTGGTGTTTTGACCCTTCTTTCTTGGGGGTTTTTTCTTGCTTTGATGTTCATCTTGCCAGTTGAAGTGGCCCACTTGTGAATTTTATTGAAAATCTTGAGTAATGAAGGCATTCTGGAGTTTTCACTATTTTTGGGAAAATCTGCCCTATTTAGATCTCCCAGTTTTCTTTCGGAGTCCAGAAGTGACTACCTTTTGACCCGGATCTAGGGAAATCTGCCTCGTCCGGATTTCTCCGAAGTCCATTGCTCTATCAAATCTCCACTTTTTTGTGGTCATGGTTGTCTTGTCAGCCACATTAATGGTGATTGTGCAGATTTTTGAGGCAATGATATATTGAATTTTGTGAATTAATTGGTCATTTGAGTTTGTTTATTAGCTTATCATTTGAGTTGAGTCTTGGAGCCTCTAGTGTATTTCTGGATCATGGATTTTGAAGCCGTTTCAACTGCTGCATTTGAATTTCATGTGTTTGGCTTGTATCCCACTTGCGTTTGAGAGTTGTTTGTTGGCATCACCAGTTCCAGTCCTTTTGCTCTCATGGTATGTAATTATGCCCTCTTTCTATGATGATTACTTTGCCTCATTTGCTTTCTATTCTTTTGTTATGTCATTATTTCCTTGGGTGTGTGTCATGACTGGGCAATCTTGGGGTTTCTGTTATTGTACCAGTCCACCAGGTTGATCATTGAGTGATTATTTTGGTCTAGTATTTCCATACTATTGGGTGTTTGCTTGCATTGGTCTTAAACTTCCTATCTTAGTATGTGAGCAAGTCATGCTTAGTTTGTCATGCTTTCATGGCGAATATTTTAGGGTTCTTGACCTAGGGCATAGCCAATCCTTCTCGAATTGCTATGAGGAAGGTGTTTTAAATTCGTATTTGATTCATTGGAGGTCTAGGCTAGGTCGTTGTCAAGGTGCAGGCCTTATATCCGGAGTTGTTGGAATCATTTTGGTAAAGGTGGGAAAAGGTGGACGAGTTCGGTTTTTCGAGGTTCTCACGGAATTCTGCTTCCCCCAGATTTCCCTGAATTTCCCTATTCTTTCTCTTTTACCACTTTAAGACCGGATTTTGTCTCTCTCACTAAAATCTGCTTGGTCTAGATTTTCCCAGAGTCCACAGTCGGGTCATTCTACAGGATTCGTGCTTTAATGATAATTCATCTAGTTCTCGCTACAATCTGTTTCCTCTAGATTTTTCTGGATGTTTTTCACCTTCTTCATTTTCCCAGATTAGTTATAACTATTGTTGTTTTTGCTAAAATCTGTCTTTGTTGGATTCTTCTGGATTTTCTAGGAAAATGCTAAATATGATGATTATGAGGAATTGGTTTATTGATGATATATTTAATTGATTAAATGAACTTATGCTAAGTGTTTTTAAGGTTACTCCTTTGTTAAATTGATGGATTAATGTGATATTATAGGAGTTTGTGTGTCTGGTTCACCGGAGTCCGCCTGGTCCGGATTTTCCCAGAAATCCTCTCTAGTGTAGAATTCGTGAAGGGGGCCAAATCCTAAACTTCGAGATATTGGTTTCCTACACTTGTTGTTTCTTATTGTGCGAATTGTTAGTTGTTTGCAGGCAGGATCAGGACAAGATGTTGCTAGTTGCGGCAAAGGGAAGGCAATAGATCCAGGTGTAGAGACTTCTGCCATCTTTGATGTAGAGTTGGACCAAATCATGACCTAGGTGATCAAGTACACCAAAATGTGGTTTAAGCACAATATGTTAGAACTGGAGAGTGATGGCATCCCATTTACTTATGATCTGATGGGAGACTTAGAGTCTCATTGTGCTTCTGAGGAATCACTTGAACTAGATCCTAAAGGTAAAGAAAAGACGGATTCCCATTTCAGAATCCAGGTTAGGGATGTTCAAGTTGAGAAGATGAAAGAAGTGAGTAAACAGAGGAAAACTATCACCAAGAAGAGGAGACATGCCTCAAGGAAAGAAGCTGCAAAGGATAAAGAAGAGGAAGAGGAGGCAGAAACTGTCCCTCCATTGATAGAGAGAAGAAGACTTGCAAAGCTATCACAGAAATAGGAGGAGGCTCCCAAAAGTGATAAGGATGTTGAGCCATCAGTGGTAGAGGTGGAGAGCTCAGGGGAAAGAACCCAAGTGTACATGAGGAGGTCAAGGATTCCTTCCCCAAGGGATACTGCAGTAAAGGAAGATGTTTCAGTGAATGTTCCTATTGTTGAACAAGTAAGTGTCTCCATTCCTCGGGATACTAGTAGCACACAAGAAGAACCAAAGAAGGATGAAGATCCTAAGGATTTTGGAAAGGAAGAATTTCAATAAGGAGACCTCTATAATGTAGAGGCAAAAATTGATAAGGTGATTCAATATCCCTTGGTGTCACATGTAGATTCACCTATTAGAAAGAAATTGAATAGGACTCCTCAAAAGGAGGAGATACTAGCTAAGGTCCCTTCACTGGTGTAGGTTGTTGTGGAGGAACAGTTGGAGGATAAGGAGAATCCAATCATGGATATCCCTAACATTCCAGGTGTTGAGAAGGACACAACTAATAACCAACAAGACAAGTAGGATACAGTGTCAACTAAGTCCACTATTCCAGATTGGTTGGATAAGGAGTTGAAAAGTAAAATGGTGATAGTAGAGGATGCTCCTCCTAATTGGGATGTCTTGATGGCTAATGTTGAACACGTAAAGGCTAAGAAGAAGGCTAGGGTTGTGTCCTGAATTGAGAGAGATGGGTCAGGTAATAGAGTGGCCCACATTGCTACCCTTGCTCTAGATAAGGATAGAGATAATGTAACTACCAAAGACTATCATGTGCAAACTGTTGACCTAGGGCATGCTTCTGTAGAAGAATAGGATATTGAGGAGTATGAAGGCTCTAGTGCTATAATTGTGGGTAGGTTGAAGAAGGCTGTGCAAACTAGGCATGAGATGGAAAGAGAGAATGAGAAACTAAAGAAGTATTTTTACTAGTTGATGAAACCCTTGCAGGCTATTAGCTCTTCCTCCTCTGATGTAGGTTTCTTGCCTCAAGAGACAATGTCCGAGCTAGAAAAGATGAAAGGCATGACACATGCTACAGTTGCTTGGTTGGAGGGTGTCCAAACCAAGGGAGATGCTGCCATTAAGGATATTTTGTCGACTCAAGGAGATTCTATGAGATTGGTGGATTGGTTGAAGACTATTAGTCCAAGATAAGGAGGATACTGATCTCCTACTGCAGAAAGCCACAATAATTATGGAGTTCACCAAGGACAAGCTGGGAAAGAGTGGGATTCTTCCTTTTCCAAGGGTTTCTAAACCTTGGGAATGGTTCGAAATCCTACAAATGAGGCAAAAGGCATTAAAGAAGATTCGCAAACAAGAGGAATACTGAAGACACTTTGACTGGTATCCATGATAGGTGTATCTCCTTCTTTGAGGTCATGACAGGAAGGAAGAAGTTTGCTCCAAAGCACCTTAATCTAAAGCAACTTAGGAAATGGTAGAGAGATGTTTATTCTCTAGTTTGTGAGGGACCACTTACTGGGCATCAGCTAGATGATGCTGCAACCTATATTGTAGTTATGGATAGATTTCTAACTAATAGAGCTGATTGGGATGGTGCAGTTAGGCAGGCAACAGATGAGATGAAGTCTCTTGAGAGAAGGATTAGGGTTTTTCCTATGCCACCAGTTGCTAAGCTAGATAGAGGCTTGTTGCTTGTGCATGGTGAAGAAGATCGAGCTAAAGACAAGGATGGGAAGTAGTTATAAGGGCTACATTGAGATTTGTGCTTCCCATTATTCACATGCATTGGGCCGACCCTTTTGGTGCCTAAGCCAACAAATGAAATTGAAGCTAATTGCACATTTCATGGTTATGGTTGAATATCTTTGAGGCTGACCTCTTGAAGGTCTTGTTTTATAGTAAATTCTTATTTTTTGGCTGACCTATCTTAGGGATTCTCTACAAAATAGGCATGTTGCCTCATTTGAGAATATAGATAGACATATAGACATAGGGAGAAAATAAATAAGTGATAGAATAGAGATTTGACATTAGAATGAATTAGGGTCTATTTTCAAATGAATGTTGTAACAGAAAACTGGAGTTGTTGCCATTTTGGATGACTTAATATAAAAGAGATATTGTGATGTGGTATCTATCTTGTGGAGTTTCATCTGGCATGGTTCTTGTTGTTCTATCATTAAAATTTCTTGTGAGTTTATAGTTAAATGGTTTGGTGATGCTTAGGGTTTCATGTTTGGAATGTTTGCAGTGATCTCTAGTCCATACTTTTTGTAGTTAGCTGATTGTTAGTTGGTTTGCAAAGTTTGCCTAGACTTAAAATTGTGCTTAGTTCAGTCATAAGGATTTGTTCATCTCAATTGCAATAGGATTGGCTGAATGAATTTTTGTGATTTGAAAATATTTAAATAACTTAGAAGATTGCACTATTTCTATGAAATTGCAGATTCATCTGGGTTAAACAAAAAGTAGTTTATGAGAGATCGGTCCATTTTAAGGATGTTATCTTTTGGCATTTTCAATCTTAGGGTTAGATGTAATCTTAGAATCATCTTTGAAACCTTTATCTTTTATTGTTTATTTATATTCAGGGTTAAAACCAAGATTCCAAGTATCAATTCATTGTTTAGATCTGATAAATTCAAAATCCAGTATTTGCTTGTAGTAAGGTCCCTTTGTGATTACCAACATTTTCACATTTATCATTGAGTTGTTTTATTGCATTGTCAAGACCTAACATTAGAGACCTTGGGGTTATCTCTTTTCCATAGAGACTTACCTTTCAAGAGAGAGAGGATATCATATTTTTTCCAAGTTGTTGCTGTGTAGAAAACACCATCAACATGCCACATTAGCACTCAAAGGATCAGCCTTTAGTGAGGAATGGGATTCTTTGGAAATCTAGTCTCTGTCCATTGGGTTGAAAAAACCAATTGTTGCAGAACCATCTGATTTTAGTGGTCACTTGGTTGTGAGGAGAGTTGCTGACACCCTAGCATTGGAAGCTACTCATATGGTCGTAAATATTGCCAAATTCACCATGGCAACTATTGAATATCTGACCAAGGACCGGGATACTCTTAGAGGCCAATATAATGACATTATTATTGAATATAATAAGAGTCAAAAAAAGGTAGTAGAGTTAGAAATTGAATTGGCTTTAATGAAGCAACAAATGGACACCATGAGGTCTTAGGGGCAAGCCAGTTCTAGCCACACTATTTGCAACCCACTAGTAGAGCAGTCTCAACCTTCTGCACAAGCAGAGTCTTTGGCTATTGTTCCATATAATATGGGACAAGTGCCTATTGCAAATGATAGGGATAGTAGCCCATGAGGAAGACTCTCTAGGGATAAATTGATTCATCAGGTTGAGGAGTATAAGGAGATGGTACAGAAAATATGGGATGCCACAAGGAGAAGCAATTCAGTGATAGTGGACACTGTTTTGAAACATTTAAACAAAGTGGTCCAGGGTAAGCTAAATAGTGTTCATGCAAAGTATGTTCTAATTTTGCAAACACTAAAAATGTTTCCAAGGGATAGAAAATTGGCTATCCCATTACTAAACAAATGGAGCCCCTTAATGGAGAAGTTGAAATTCATGGTAGTAGGGGCAAAAAAAAACAGGGATAAATATCCTACGATTGTAGAAACATATCAATTT
Organism: Sequoiadendron giganteum; assembly: GCA_007115665.2. NCBI lineage: Eukaryota > Viridiplantae > Streptophyta > Pinopsida > Cupressales > Cupressaceae > Sequoiadendron > Sequoiadendron giganteum. The sequence continues at coordinate 102,522,688 of CM021107.1, read as the reverse complement.
GTCAAGGGAATTGTTGAGAAGAATTTTCCACCCCTATGGAGTCCAAGATTAATTTGTTAAAGGATGTATATGATGGAAAGGACTTGACCCCATTTCCACATATTTTGCATAGTCAGGATGAAGTCAAGCCCCTGCAGGTTTGGAATGATCAGATGAAAAATATAATGATGGCTCAAACACATGAGATATGCAAAAATGTTGACATTCGCATGTTGGAGAATACATTGGAAAAGTTGTCTTTTGTCATTAGTTTCTTAGAAAAATTTGATAAAAAGGCCACATTGATAATGGTGAAGTATGCATCCTATTGAAACAAGGTTGATTAGGTTGTGGCTTTCTAGTCGCCCTCCGAGGAGGATTTTGAATTATGGAAAAAGGTGTTCACTAATGAAATTGAATTATGAATGTTATAGTTGAGAATTGGAAATTGGTCATGTATAATACAGGTTTGGCCTTAGAAGTTATATTTGAAAAATACATTATCCTTTCGACTTCAAGTACAAGAGGCTGAGGTGGAATAAGTACTATAACGGTTAAGAAGATCTTTGGTGTAAAGTGAGCGGCCTTTAGAGCGACAGTTTCTTTCCTCCATATCAACTAATGGTGATTCTTGTCTTCTGCTTTCCACTCTTATAATATAATTGTAACTGAATTAGGAATTATTGGTCCAATTAAAAATGGACATGTGTACTCTCCAACCTAAAGTTGTGGGCTCCCTTGTTTTATAAAAGGGAATTCTGGGCCGAGAGAGAGGTATGTTGAAATATCCAATATATGAGAAATAAGAGTCTAGTGATACAAAGAGTATGAATTGTAAGTCCAGGTTTTAAAGTTTTGAGTCAGATTTGAGAACTTAGTTAATTATGGGGTTCTTGAGCATTTTTTAATCAAGTTCGTGAATATTTGGAGTTTATTTTCTCTCCTATTGTGATATTTTTGCATGGATTATTAATGAAATATTGATTCAAGATGATTTTCATTGATCTCCATTTTTTGTTTACTATGAATTATGTTTAACTATAGCTCTGATTCAAAGGATTGGTTAAATTCTTTAGGTTAACCAATAAGTTCATGCAATATAACAAATAGGATTCATAAAGAAGTAATAAGCTCAGGTATAGATCTATGGATTGTAATGCGATTCATATAGATCATAAGTGCTTAAGATGAAATTTTCCCTATAGTTCAATTTTCTCTTTTGATTTTGTGCGAACTGGGATATGGCACTGGAATTTTGATCACGTTTTATTCTCTCATGTTTTGTGTTATGGCCTCAGGATATTTTATTCAATCATTTCTTATCCATTTACTTTAGTTGTATTTGTGATTCTTTGTTAACTGGACCTAGCCTTTTCAAGGAATAACCAATTTCTTGAAGGATTTTATCCTGTTAGCATTATGGGGAATCTATCTGTAGCTTATCCTAGTGCAAATGAATCATTTAATGTTGTATGGTAGGAGCACATTTTAGGGAATACCCTCCTAGATTTTTACAAAGTTCGTAGTGTAGGAGAATTAGCCTTATCGTTGTTCTCGTCAAGTTGGCCATACGTTTCCTATACTTTTATTATTGGATATGGCAAGTTCATAGAAGTTTTTGGGAAATATGTTTGGGTTGTAGTAAAAAGCGCCAACAAAATGGTGAATCTACTGGGGAACTATCGAATGAAAATTCTCTAGTGCAGAACTGGTTTAGTCATAGTCATTTTTTACAATATACTTGGTTTACATTGTGTGCATAATTTTTCATATTCGACGCATGTGTCTAGTTTTCCTATGTTCTTTGTTAGTGTGTCGAGTAATGTTCAAACTCTTGTCTAGAGTCACGAGTGCAAAAGTGAAGTGCAATCACTTCATAATTATCAATGTTTTAGGTGGCGATGAGATATCACAAATATTCATACAAATTACAAACATCAATGTGCAAAGGAGAGTCCTCGTACACCAAATACCATGAAGAAGACTAGAAACTATGCAAAAAAGAACCTAGAGCCAATGCTAGAGCTCGGACCGGGACAAGAAAAGAGATGGGTAAAAGTAAGTGAAACCCCAAGTAAGTCTGTTTCATCTCCTATCATCTCTTCTCCTACTTTAAATGCCAAAATGAATAGTTCTTTAATCAGTGGAGATTCCTCAGAAGTTATTGTGTCTAAAATGGATCACGGTAGTTTTCCTTTTGAAATGGCTCAAGAAGTTGAAGCTGATATGTCTAAAGAGGAGGAGTGATGGGGTTTTTGGGAATAGGATATATAGTTACCATAAGCTACAACACTTGGTACTATGTCTGTTTTTACTGGACAATAATTTAAACCATGAGGGACCTCTTTGAATGAGGAAACACCTTTGCTTCAAGATGAAGATCATGCATAATAGACTTACTATACTCCTCCGAGTGAGGTAGGAGATATCCTTGAGAATGAAATAAATATAGACAAGTATATGCAAACCTTAATTGAAGAAGAAAAGAGGTTGCAAGAGGCAGAAGACAATAGGGACAAAATAAGAAAAGAGAATTTGGAGAGATTCTGTGCTAAGCAGTCTGAAAGAAATGCTGAGAAAAAGAAAGTTGAAAAGATGAGGGAAGAAGTAGCTAAGAGAAAAACCTTTGAGGAAAGGGTGGCTAAGGTAGTTGTTGATAGGGCTCATGAATTTCCTAAAGAAACAGTCTCTATGGGAACTTATGCCACTCCCACATATACCCCTGCTATATTAGCTACAAAAACTTCATATCCATTTGTTGGATCCAAGAATACAACCTTTGTAGACCATGGGAAAGGTCATGTTGATCAACCTCAGAAACATGCCTACATTTTTTCAAATTATAAAAGTCATCTTAATACTAGTGATGAAACAAATAATGAAGCTAATCCTAGGCCATCTAATTTTCCCCAAAACCCCGAGCTCCTAAGATTGCAACTAATAAATGATCAGTTGCAGGCCGATTTGAGAAAGGCAGAAATAGAAACTTCTAATGTCAAAATGGCAAGAAAGATAACTTTCCTAAAGATATCTATACCTACTTCCCAAGCTTCTGGTTCAGGAAAGAGCAAGAATGAGTCACTGAGCAAGAATTATAAGAAGAAAATTCATCAAGGTGAGGGTGGTGGTAACCAAGGTGGTGGAGGTGGAGGTGATCATTAAAAATTTAGTTGTTACTCAACGGATGAAGAGGGAAGCACTGGCAAGGATAAACAACAAGGTAGTGGTGAAAAAGATAAAAGGGGGAATGATAAGAAATATATTAGGAAAAAAAGCACCCCCATAAGTGGACGTGGTGGAGGAGCACCCCAAATTGATAAATACAAACAATTTTGTTTTGGTAATATTTGGGGGTATCCTAATCCAATCCCAGATAATGCATAGAAGCATCTCCCAAAATTCATTGGTAATAATGCTTTTAGTGGGGAAGACCATTTGAAATATTTTCAAGGCTTTGTTGAACACTTTGAGCTATGCGATGATGACATAGCAATGAAATACTGTATGCAATCATTAGTTGAAGATGGTAGGGATTCATATAGAGGGTTACCTGATGCTAGTATTGAATTTAGAGATGCCTTTTATAGAGTTTTCAAGGAACAATACGGGGACTAGACTGACCCCAGATTTAAATTAAATGATTTCAATAACATTACCAAGGGGAATAATGAACTGGTTACTGAGTTTAATGCTCATTTCAAGAAGGCTATGACAAGAGTTCCTACCTATTTGAGGCCTAATGAAAGTGCATTTTTAGTTGTGTATTGTAATGTTTATGATGCTAAAATGTGTTATTTATTAAGAGATAAAGACCCTCAAAATTTGAGGAAGGCATACAAGATGGTGATGAACATTGAAAATAATAGAAGAGCTTCTCATAAAGTGGGGAGAAGAGAAGATCCTAAAACTTTTAAAGGCACCAAAAATCAAACTGAAAAGGTTGGTAAACCTACTGCTATTGATGAGAAGATAGATTAAGTCCTTACCCTACTGCAGAAACAAGCAAAAAATGACAAGCCTCATTTTCAAAGAAATGAAAGACCCCCCAGGCTACAGGACTATCCCTATAACCCCAATTGGAATAATAGAAAACCCTTGCAAGGAAACCAAAGAAACAATCAAGTCCCACCTGATCCTTTACAGAAGAATTCTTTGAATGCCACATAAAATTTACCTTGGTGTGAAGTATGTGGAATGCCACATTCTCCAAAATAGTGTGCAGTAGCACAAAATATGGGAGAATCTTAGGATTATCAGGGAGATGCTCAATCTCCCCAGGATCAGGATACAATGTCAAATGTATTATCAGGACCAGTTGATCTAGCCTATGATGATTATACCTCAGATGATGAGCCTTGTGGCATGGATGTTTATGTTCAGAGACAAAATAATGATGTACACCACCAGTAAGTGTTTCTGAATGAAGGATACAATGATGATTGTTTTGGGAATGAACTGGAGGTGGATAATACTATTTTAAGAAGACCTTCCGATGAAGAAATTTAAAATTATATTGTTTCCTTAGTTTCTAGGAAAAGGAATAACATAAAATTGAGAAACATAACTATTCCAAGTGATTTACGTAAGCCGTGCAACCTCTTCATAAAAGAAAAGGATGTAACTGGAACAAATACTTGTTTGGAGGCTAAGAATGTTGATTCAAAGCCCAAGGAAATAAGGGAGCTTAGGATATGGGAAAATAAATTTGACAAGACCAAGAAAAAGAATGAAGTTGTACCCCAGAACACCAAGGACAACAATCAACACTCTTCTAATGGTGAAACTTTCAAGGGAAAAGAAAAGGTAATTTTTTAAAACATAAATTTTCTTGAGTTACCAAAGTACACTTCAATAGATATGTTCCAAGTACTTTCACAAGTTACGGTTATTTTTCTTTTCTTAGAAATGATGCGAATAGATGAACATAATGACCAAATTGTTTTAATTATTAACAGTATTCCTACAAGTAGAAAGAATAAAGTGGTTTTTGACTAGTCAGATTCAAAAAAGGAGCAAGAAAAGCAAAAGGTTGTGGAAGAAAATATCACATAAAGCCCTCAAATATACTTAGGAACTACTATTACTACTAATCCCAACCATGTCAATCCTTTTTTCTTAAGCCTGATAATTGATGGAAAAATGTTGAGAAATTGCATGATCGACTCAGGAGCATCTAACAATGTGATGCCAGTAAAGATAATACATGTAATGGGACTAAAAGTGGACAGTACATATGGTAATTTATATGCAATGGATTCTTGGGAAGTTCCTGTTATAGTTATTATAAATAATGTTCCATATAGACTAGAAATATTTCCTAAGAAAGAGCTACACATGAGTGTTATAATGGTGCATATTCCACATACTTATGGCATGTTGCTATCCTAGCCTTGGAGTGCTTTAATGGGTGGGAGAATACAATGTGATTTGTCTTTTTCTACATTTTCTATTGAACATAAAATTTTTAAGGTAGATAGGGAGAAGAGAGCCCCTCACATGATTGAAAATGTGGAAGAATCACCAGAACCCATCAAAATCAATTTTGTGGAAATTGATTTAGAAACATTTTGTGTTGAGAAAGATAGAACAGAAGAAAATATCCAGCCAACACCTATTGATAAAGAGATACTAAAGATATCATTAGAAGGTGACTTATGGATAATGCATTTTGATGGAGCTTGTTCCAGAGATGGCTCACGAGTAGGATTTTTCTTTACTTCCCCATAAGGTAAAACATTCAAATATTCTTTCATGTTGGAATTTTCTTGTACCAACAATGTTGTTGAGTATGAGGCTCTCATACTCAGTCTGATGATAGCTTCAAAGCATGGTATTAAAGTATTTAAAATTTTGGGAGAGTTTTAGTTAGTTGTTTCCTAGATTAGATCCCACTTTGCAACTAAAGATAAAAGACTTAGGCAATATAGAAATGCAATATGAGATACCATTGAAGGTTTTAGTGCTTTTGGTATCGAATGGGTTGAAAGAGGAAAAAATGCTAAGGTTGACTTATTAGAAAATATTGTTGTTAAACTTGATGATGTCACTTTTGGTGGCATCTCATAAATAGAAGTGCAAACTAGGCATACAATACCTAATAACATTTGTAACTGGCAAGTGTTTGATGATGACACACACATTTTGAAATTTTTGCATTATGTGGATTAGTATGAGCGCCAGGAAATTGATTTTGGCTCATTTGTAACATAAATTGATGGGAAGGAAACCCTATTTGGGAATGAAGTGATTCAGCTCAAAACAAATACCATCCCTCGGGGTTTAGTTGCTCTTGAAAGGATTTTTGATGGGCCTGATATGTAAGAAGCTAAGAAAGCACCATATCATAAGGATGATCTAGAAGAAATAAACTTAGGAACAAAAAGTGCTCCTAAGAATGTTTATGTTGGAAAGAAAATGAAGCCACATGTTAGAAGCATGTTAATTACCTTGCTTAGGACATATAGACATGTTTTTTCTTGGTCGTATGAAGAACTTAAAGCATATAGGGAGGACTTCTTCCAACATGAGATCCCATTGAAACATGATATGAAGCCTTTCAGGAAAAAAAAGAGACCAATTAACCCCACCCTACAACCTAAAATGCAAGAGGAGCTTGCCAAACTGAGGGAGGAAGGAATTATCAAACCAATTAGGCACTCATCTTGGGTTTCTAACTTGGTACCTATTAGGAAAAAGAATGGGGATATTAGGTTGTGTGTTGACTTTAGGAATTTGAATGTTGCTTCTTTAAAAGACAATTACCCACTGCCTAATATGGAGGCTATGTTGCAAAAGGTCACAGGATGTGAACTGCTATCAATGATGGATGGATTTTCTAGTTATAACCAAGTAATGGTTAATGAGTCAGAGAAATCAAGACTGCTTTCACCACCCCATGGGGGACATATGTTTATGTAAGAATGCCATTTGGACTAATAAATGCTGGAGCAACTTTTCAGAGGGTTATGGATCTAACCTTTGCTGATTTTGTTGATCTGTTCCTTGCAATTCATCGAGATGATCTTACTACCCATAGCAAGAGTGAGGAGGACCATTTTTCTCACTTAGAGAAAAAAATTATTAGAGCTTTGGGTTATGCAATATCTCTGAATCCTAGGAAGTGTTCCTTCGGGGTAAAATAAGGAAAACTATTGGGGCATCTTGTTTCAAAGGATGGGGTTTAGATTGATCTTGAAAGAGTGGTTGTTATTGACAAAATTACACATACAAGAAATGTAAAGGACATCCAATATTTCTTTGGAAAGATAAATTTTCTAAGAAGGTTTGTCAAAAATTTTGCTGAAACTATCCGTCCAATATCCAAGATGCTGAAAAAAGGAGAAAAAATAGTATGGATAGGGGAAACATCCAAAGCCTTCTAAGCTATCAAATATGTAATTAAGAAGGCCCCTTTCCTCAAGTCGCCTAATTATTCAAAACCATTCTAGTTGTTTACTTTTGCCTCTTTTCACACTATAGCTGGTGTGTTGTTACAAAAAAACAATGATGGCTTTGAGCAACCAATTGCATTCTTTAGTAAATCATCGTAGGCTGCAGAATTGAAATATGATATATCTTAAAAGAAGGCATATGCTCTAGTAAAGGCAGTTAAGAATTTCAAACCTTATCTAATGGGAGCAATTGTTGTGGCATATGTACCAACAGCAACAGTTAAAGATGTTTTCACCCAGCAAGAGACTATAGGAAGAAGATGCAGGTGGATAAATAGAATCCAATAGTTTAATATTGACATACAAATTACCAAGCTTGTAAGGGGTCAAGGTCTAGCCAAATTAATGGCTGAGGAAAATTTGGAGGTAAATAAAATAAACCAGATAGAGCAATAGAACATTGTGCCTATCTGTGATATGAAAACTTGTGGCTAGTACAAAAGGATTGTTGAGTATTTTCAGATGATGCAATGCCCTGAAGGTATGCCCCTTAATGAGAAAAGAAATCTTAACCTACAAGCAATTATATATGTCATTATTGGTGGTGATCTCTGGTGGAGGAACCCTGAAAGTATTATACTCAGATGTGTGGATGGAGACCAAGCTGAGGATCTACTGATAGAAATGAACAAAGGAGCTTGTGGAGGCCATTACATGCCTAAGAAAACGGCTCATAATATTCTAAAAGAAGGATACTGGTGGCCTACTATGTTCAAGGATGCTCACAGATATGTTAGAAAATGTGATGCTTGTCAGAGGTTTGTTGGAAAGTTAAATTTTTTTGGCAATTTACCATTGTGACTTGTGTCTATTTTGGATCCTTTTAAGAAATGGGGTATTGACTTCATAGGGGAGATATTTGATAAATATATTGGAGGACATACATGGATATTGGTGGAAATTGGTTACTTTACTAAATGGATTGAAGCAATCCCAGCCAGAAGGGCCATAAGTAAAGTTGTTATTGATTTTTTGACTAATAATATCTTAAGCCAATTTGCGGTACCTGAAAGAATTATTTCAGATAATGCAATGTGTTTCAGGTTAGAGGAATTTGTTAATTTATGTGATCAATATGGTATAACTATTTCATATTCTTCCCCTTATCACCCCCAAGGAAATTGACAAACATAATCTAGTAATAAGATCCTAATGAAGATTATTAAACACATGATTGAGGAGAACAAAAGGGCTTGGGATTGAAAGTTAAAACTAGCACTATGGGCTGAAAGGACAACTATCAAGAAGGAAACTAGTCATTCTCCTTTTAGCTTAGTCTACGGGATGGAGGCACGTATTCCTCAAAATAACTCGTTGAAGATGTATGAGTTTGTCCAAGAGTATGATAATGATGTGTCTGATGAGATACAACAAAAAATGGAAGAATTGAATGAATTGGACGAAACTAGAAGAGAAGCTCATAAGAGAAATGAAAGGCTGCAACTTAAGGTAAAGCACCTTTATGACAAAAAAAAAAGTTGAAATAAAATTTGATGTTGGAACAATGGTGTTACTCCGGAATGCTAGATCAGAAGATAAGGGAAAGCATGGAAATTTTGACCCCCTTTAACTAGGCCCATATATTGTAATGGATGCACATGGAGAAGTTTCATATTTCTTACAGTCACTTACAGGTGAAGTTCTTGAACTACCAGTACATGGCCAGTTCTTGAAATACTATTTCTCTTGAAATAACTCTTTTTCCATGTACGTTGTGCAGTCCTGTAAATAGTGCATATAGGTTTGATTGTTTTTGTTTTACTTTTCTTTTTGTCTGCTTGTCCTATCCAGATAGGTCCCTAGTTTTGGTTATCTCTATATCTGGTCTGTGTAACCATAGATTATGAGATCTTGCTATGCCCATAGGGGGCATACATCCCCAGTCGGAGCCACTGGTGGAGCTATTAATTTCTTCCTCTTTTTGTGTGGTACCTTTTTATTTTATCCTTGGCTCTAATTGGGTGGGTTTTCTTTTTGAACATTGACTTATCATTAATGGTGGTCGATCGTTTAAGTGTGGTTTTAACCCCTTTGAGGTCATGACTTTATTGACCCCTCTTTACCTATCCTCTCGGTCTCTTGCGTCTGAATATTTTCTATTTGCCTTAGTGTCAGGTTGACAAATGTTTTAGATTAATTTCTAAAAAATATTTTGGCCTTAAGGGTATTTTCCCCATCCACCTAGTCAGTCTCCCTTTTATAAATAACCATTTTGCATGTGCAGATTACGTAGTTGTTGAATGAAGTGACCTACATCATGACTGTTTATCACAGACCTCGTGGGGTCTCTTGCTAATGTTATCAAAGTTATGTGAGGCATGCAATATGTCACCACCTGTCGCATATGATTGTGGGGACCACCTTTGTTCATTGATTGATGATGGATGCCAATGCTAACAACTGTTTCCTTACCACCGCATTGTGGTCATTCCTCGCTGACCTTGCGTAATTAAAACTTTAGTTTTAATAATGCTGCGAGGTGTGCAAATTGTTGATGCATGGACGTCGATGTTGTATGATAGATGATAAAAGTGGGGCCCATTCCATGTTGATGTGGTGTCTGGTAGGTGAATTTCCTACTAGCCTGAAGACTGGATAATGGACGTGGTATTTTCAAACTATTTTGACTTAATTTGAGTTGTTCTCCTGGCCTACATTGTTTTTGATCAACGAATCGCATTTGAAATATACTGGTGTTGTACTATAGCTGTTTTATCTCACACGAGTGATTAGTAATGGTTGAGTTTGACTCTTCTCCCATAATTAAATGCAAAGAGATCAGCGAATTTCTTTTTATATCTTGTATCTCTACACTAAGGAAGAATTGCCTGGTACCAAGTGAAGCAAGTTGTTGTTGCAATTTTCTAGTCTCACTACCTTTGACATTCTGCAAATGAAACCGTAAGTAGCAAATACACCACTTCTTTTGATTTAAGAAGATTTTATGGTTGCTTGATGAACAATTAGTGATTGTTTCCCATTTCATTCCTAAAGAATTGTTTGAATATATTTTCTTTTAGAGCTTGTCTAGATAATTGTTGGGGATTCTAGAATTGTAAAGTATTTTCTATTTAAGGCTATAGGGAGAAAATTAGAATTGCTTTCCATTTGAAAATAAGAAAACCCTAGCTTGAGTTATCATCTGTCTGATATAAATGGCACCCAAGGCCCAAAGTTCTGGTTCTGAAACCACTACTAGGTCTCTTTACCAAGATGTTATTGATTTGTTAAAGCCCTTTACTAAGAAGAAGCAGGAGGGAAATATTTTTTTCTATGGGCCCTTACTCTTGGAAGGGTTAACAGACAAGCAGTGTGCAATTCAAGATGTCAAGTTACCATATACCCGGTGGAAATTGTTCTCCAATTGGTTTGGGAACAAGAATTTTTTGGTTCCTTTGTGTAACCCATGGAGGTTGGACTTGGGTAAGTTGGTGGTGCCTAATGTCTACTTGGATGTAGATATTTTGAAGGATTTCTCTGCGAGATATGACCCTGCGACCCGAGTTTTCAGAACTCACGCTGGTGTAGAAATGATCAAGATAACCAGAGAAGAAATCACAAAGATTTTTAGTTTGCATGAATGGAGTTGAGATATGGTTCCTGTCAAGCTTGAGGTTTTTAGACAAGAGTATAGAAATACTAAGGGTTTGTTCAGAACATCCCTTTTGGTACGTCATTTGGTTGTCTGGGGAAGAGGAAAGAATCAGAAGAAGGTATTCATCGGCAGGAATGAGCCAAAACATTTTCTTGTGGACTATTTCTCTAGTTATTTCAAGAAAATTGTTTGTGCTCTAGGTCAAGTTCTAGGAATTAGTTTAAAGACAACCCTGCCTACCAATATTATGTATATGGTTGTAAATATCCAGCACCCAGGTTTCAACATGGTGTATGATTTTTCCACTAACCTAGTGGAGAAAATGCACTCAAGTCTGGTAACCCTAAAGGAGGGGAAGAATTGGGTTGGATTCAGGTGGTTTTCCCTATTAATCCACATGTTTCTAAATAGGGGTCATGTTGTGTTTGAAAAGGATATTGAATTAAAAAAGGAAGGTAGTATTAAAATGCCTATCCAATATTGGACTAGGATCCTTGACATGCATGATCACAAGTTTGATTATGTAACATTCCATAATGTCTTTGGATCCAAATTAAGAAAAGCTCTAGTTCGTGATTCCCCAAGGCTTCCAAAGGAAATTCATGATTTCTTGAGGCCGATGGAGAAGAGACCTAAATTGAACTTAATGCACAACTAGGGAGACATTATCCACTATCATAACACAATATTTTTTAGGGTTTTTGACACCAATGTCAAACCAAAGGTTCTGCCAAGGGAGGTGCCCCTTAGAATTGGATTTCTGGAAATCATGAGGCAGTTGGGAGGCACTCAAGAACTCCACTTTCTAGTTGAACAAAAGAAAAGGATCTTTCTTCCTTGATTATACAACATTTGTCAATTTTTTTATGGCAAAGGGAGGATGGAAGGAGTTACACATATTACTTAGGCCTTATAGGCTAAAGACTGTGTGCCCCAGGAATCATGATCTTGAGGGTTTTATCTCTCAAATGAAGGCAAAGCTTCGGACCGAAACCTTTGTCCACAATTTCTACTTTCTTGATGAAATCATCAAGAATATTTTTTGTTTGGATCTACAAGAGGAGAGAAAGGAAATGTATATTGCCTACTCTAAAATGGTAAAAAGTAAGTAGGAGAGAATACCTCGTTTCAATCCCATACCTGATGCCAAAGATGAGTTAAGTAGGGAGATATATGCCATTAATAATTGTAGTTATTTAGTAGGGGTTTTGAAAGATGAACGGGTTTTGGAAGAAAGCAGAAAATCACAAACTATCAAGGAGTACCCTGAAGTAAGATTGGAGGAGAGGCCTACTTATCAGCCCCAAAAGAAGATAAAGGTTTTTTATAGAAGAAGGGGAAGTAGAGTTGAATATGTTGCTAAAAATATTACACCATCTTCTTCAGGGTAGTCAGTGCTAAATATTGTTGATCTGGATTCTCCTTTGAGGTTTTCAAAGCAGGCCTTCCCACCATCACCAAAGAGGCAGAATGTTGAAATAACAGGGAGTTGATTGTGATGGTGATGAGGATGCTGACATTATGGTGACTCTAGATGAAATGCATCAGGAGATGCCATCAGACCCAATTGACACTGCAACAAGTTCAAGGGCAGTTACTTTGAGGTTAGGAAAAGATGAAATCAAAGGAATAACAAGTAATGATGATTTGAGGATAGAAGCCTACAAAGACTTCATGATGGATGACTCTTTTATTCACACTAACACTTTTAAAGACTTTGTATGGAGAGCACATCTCTCACTATATTCTGAGAAGGTGACACATGAGAAAATTCTACACCCAGAGCTCCTAGAGCAAGTAATCCAATCTAAACTCAGGTTGCAAATGAAGGAAAGATTCAAAGAAATGACACTAGAGAAGGGTCAAGCATTGGTACAAAAAAGTGGAGTACTGCTACTTCCTAAATGGGATATCATTGATGCTATGGTGTTTGAAACAATAAGAAGGGCCAATAGGCCACTTCTTTCAACTGATCAGGAAACTACATTAGCACTCAAAGGATCAACCTTTAGTGAGGAATGTGATTCTTTTGCAATTTGGTCTTTGTCCACTGGGTCAAAATAACCATTTTTTGCAGAACCATCTAATTTTAGTGGTCACTTGGTTATGAGGAGAGTTGTTGACACCCAAGCATTGGAAGTTGCTAATATGGTCATAAATGTTGCCAAATTCACTAGGGCAACTATTGAAGATTTGACCAAGGACTGGGAGACTCTAGGAGGCCAATATAATGACATTATTATTGAATATAATAAGAGCCAACTAAAGGTAGCAGAGTTAGAAATTGAATTGGCTTTATTGAAGCAACAAATGGACACCATGAGGTCTTAGGGGCAAGCCAGTTATAGCCACACTATCTCCGACCCACTAGTAGAGCAGTCTCAACCTTCTGCACAAGCACAGTCTTTGGCTATTGTTCCATATAATATGGGACAGAACCCTATTGCAATTGAGAGGGCTAGTAGCCCAGGAGGGGGACTCTCTAGGGAGAAATTGATTCATCAAGTTGAGGAGTATAAGGAGATGGTACGGAAAATCCGAGATGCAGCAGGGAGAAGCAATTCAGTGATAGTGGACACTATTTTGAAACATTTAAACAAAAGGGTCCAAGGTAAGCTAAACAGTGTTCATGCAAACTATTTCCTAATGTTGCAAACACTGAAAATGTTTCGAAGGGATAGAGAAATGGCCATCCCATTGCTAAAAAATAGAGCCCCAGAATGGAGAAGTTCAAATTCATGGCAGTAGGGGAAAAATAGCACGGGGATAAATATCCTATGGTTATAGAAACATATAAATTTGTAAAGGGAATGGTTGAGTAGAAGTTTCAGGAATTTTCCCCCCTTATGGAGTCCAAGATTAAGTTGTTAAAGGATGTATATGATGGAAAGGACTTGACCCCATTGCCGTATATTTTGCACAGTCAGGGTGAAGTCAAGCCCCTGCAAGTTTGGAAGGATTAGATGAACAATATAATGATGGATCAAACATGTGAGATATGCAAAATTTTTGATATCTACATCTTGGAGAATACATTGGAAAAGTTGTCTTTTGTCATTAGTTTCTTAGAAAACTTTGATAAAAAGGCCACATCGATAATGGTGAAGTATGCACCCTATCAAAAGAAGGTTGATTAGGTTGTGGCTTCTAAGTGGCCCTTCGAGGAGGATTTTGAATTATGGAAAAAGGTGTTCACTAATGAACTTGAATTATGAATGTTATAGTTGAGAATTGCAACTTGGTCATGTATAATACAGGTCTGGCCTTAGAAGTTATATTTGAAAAATGCATTATCCTTTCGACTTCAAGTACAAGGTGCTGAGGTGGAATAAGTATTATAACAGTTAAGCATACCTTTGGTGTAAAGTGAGCATCCTTTGGAGCGATGGTTTCTTTCCTCCATATCAACTAATGATGATTCTTGTCTTATGATTTCCACTTGTATAATAGAATTGTAACTAAATTAGGAATTAGTGGTCCAATTAAAAATGAACATGTGTACTCTCCGGCCTAAAGCTTGTGGGATCCCTTGTTTTATAAAAGGGAATTATGGGCTAAGGGAGAGATCTGTTGAAATATTTGAAATATGAGAAATAAGAGTCTAGTGATACAGAGATTATGAATTGTAATTCCAGGTTTTAAATTTTTGAGTCAGATTTGATAACTTAGTTAATCATGGGGTTCTTCAGGATGTTTGTATCAAGCTCATGAATATTTGGAGTTTATTTTCTCTCCTATTGTGATACTTTGCATGGATTATTAATGAAATATTGATCCAAGATGATTTTCATTGATCTTCATTTGTTCTTTACTGTGAATTACGTTTAACTATAGCTCTGGTTCAAAGGATCGGTTAAATTCTTCAGATTAACTAGTAAGTTCATGCAATATAATAAATACGATTCATAAAGAAGTAATAAACTCAGGTATAGATTTATCCAGATTGTAATGTGATTCATATAGATCATAAGTGCTTAAGATGAAATTTTCCCTATAGTTCAATTTTCTCTTTTGACTCCGTGCGTTGGGATATGGCACTAGAATTCTCATCATGTTTTATTCTCTCATGTTTTGTGTTATGGCCTCAGGATATTTCAATCAATCATTTCCTATTAGTTTACTTTAGTTGTATTTTTGATTCTTTGTTAACTGGACCCAAGCCTTTTCAAGGAATAGCCAATTTCTTGAAGGATTTTATCCTATTAGCATTATGGGGAATCTATCTGTAGCTTATCCAATTGCAAATGAATCGTTTAATGTTGTATGGTAAGAGCACATTTTAGGAAACACCCTCCTAGATTTTATAGAGTCTAAAGTGTAGGAGAATTAGCCTTATCATTGTTCTCGTAAAGTTGGCCATACGTTTCCTAGACTTTTATTATTGGATGTGGCAAGTTCATAGAAGTTTTTGGGAAATACGTTTGGGTTGCAGTAAAAAGCACCAACACTTACATCCTCCAAAAGCTATGTTAACTCCTTAAACACACACTGCAAACCGAAAGTTAGCTAAAATAAAACAAGCAAAAAAAATGTAAATAAAAAATTAAACTCAAAAATTCACCAGTCAGATGCGTCGTTTAAAGAAGCAGATGCATCATGGATTTCATTATTCAATTGCATTGCAGGAAGCCATAGATGCATAAAATTTTGTCAGATGTGTCACTATATTTGTTAGTTGTGGTTCGTGGGGTTAGTTGTGTTGTTTCCTTTGTCAGATGAGTCATTATTTACGATACATGCAAAAATAAAAATAAAAGACTATGGATTTGCGAAGATCATGTTTTCATGTCAGGTTCACCAAATGTAACATAGGAAAAATACTGGAAATTAATTGGGTTAAGCATATACAAATAAAACTAACCTACATTAAACAACAAAGCACAAAATAATAAACAAAATGATAATTGAAACACTCTCGCCGAATATTTGTACACTCCTTTGAATTATCTTTGTTGTCCTTCTCCATTTCTTCATGATAGTCTTCTTGTCCTCATATTTTCAGTATGTGTGCAATTATAGCCTTGATGTATGTGATTATAGAAAAATATCGAAGATTAACAAGCTGCTTCAAAAAGTATATCGATTTCAGGAGGAGCTGAAATGATGAAAGCTAGGTCAATTTATAGAAAATGGGTTTTCGAATGATCAACTCATATTCAAAAGAGAGATCAACGATCGAGATTGATGAATGTCACGCGATGTGAGATTTGTGTCAAAGTTAGAACGTGAGTTGGAAAATTTTCCAAGATAAAGATTAAATTAAATAATAATTTAATCTGACATTAAGACTATTCAAAAATTAAAAGAATAAGAGATCAAGATTAAATAAATGATTTAATCTCTAGTTGAAAGTATTCAAAAATTAGAAGAATAAGAGTTTGAATGAAAAGTATAAAGATAGAATTTGGAGAATGATCTGTTTGAATGCACACATGAATTAATTAAATAAATAAAGATATTTAACTAATAAATATGTTCATGCATAAGAGTCTAAACTTAACGACTGAATGGTTATGACAAAGATTCTCTTCATAGAGATGATTGGATGTTGAATGAGGAGATAACTGATTTCTTCAAATAGATCTCAAGTCGAGTGAAAATGAATAATTATCTAAATAGAGAAGAATATGTTACAAATAGAGTTTTATGAATTAAATGATTTATTTAATTGAAAATTCAACATTTAAGAAATAATTAGATAAATAAGATTTATTTAATTGACTGATGACAAGGTTAAATGAATAATTAAATAATTCGAGCATTTATTTAATTATAGTTGAAAACATGATAAAGATAAATTAGATAAGAATTTATTTAATTTAAGGAGGGTAAAGTTAATTAATGACATAATTAAATAAAGAACGTTTAATTAATTAATCAGGATAGAAATAAAGACAATGTGAATTAACTAAATAATTAAGATTATTTAGTTAATAGATGAATAAATGTTAGAGTGAATTAATTAAATAATTAAAAGTTATTTAATTAATAGATGAATAAATGTTAAACGAAATTAATTAAATAATTAAAAGTTATTTAATTAATAGATGAATAAATGTTAAAGGGAATAATTAAATAATCAAAAGTTATTTAATTAATAGATGAGAAAGGCCTTTAGCAAGTAATTAAATATTTAACATTAGTTAATTATGACTATGAAAATATGAATTATGAAGAAATTGAAGTTGCAGGCTTAGACCAAATTTCGGTGTCTACAATTCTTATGTTGTGTGAAGGAAGCCCCATTAGTATAGAGACCTTAGGAGGACCATTTTTCCTTCCATGAAATTTGAATGTGGGTAGAAGATAATGCAATAGATGTACCCAATAGAAGGTACCATTGGGTAGAATTAATAGTAGGAATTTCTTAACATACAAAATCCATGGAAATGGGGTTACAAAAGGGGATTAAGGGAGAGACTAAACGCATATTTTCTAGAAAAATATGAATTACAAAAAAGATATGTTAGAATTTTATTTCTCTGCATTAAGGAAATATGGGTTGAAAATGAATTAGAAAGGTAGTAGATCAAGAAGAAAGCATCATAAAGGAGGGGTGCTGCCACAATAATGGGTTACACTTTTTGGGACATCGTAATTTTTGCTGAAATCACATATTTTTAGAAAATATAATGATTTAAGCCTTAAAAAGGTTCCATTTTTAGGGTTTTAATTGAAGAGGGTTTGATCAAACCCACTTATATCAAACCCCCTTGGATAGAAAGCTGCTAGTTTTAAACCATACCTATAACGGAGTCTCCTCTACACCTATCAAAATGTTGATAAGAAACCACTTTTGATTTACCTTTTAGGGGATCAAATTAATTTATTTAAATTTATTTTTTTGTAAACATGTAGTCCTTGTTATAAGCTTCCCAAAAAGTATAATTTTATTATTATATTTATTTTTTATTACTTGTGAATGTAGGTTTTTCAATGAACATCGAGGTCTTTATTTCACACATACGGAAAAATAGGAAAAGAGAGTAAAAAAATTCTTTAAAATCCATGTACACTAGATATTGATGTCCTTATTCCAACAAAAAAAGAATAAGTTAATTCAAATGAATACAAAAAAAGTTATATAGCTGAAAGTATAATATATCCAAATTATAATTACTCTGAATTAGAAAATTAATTAAAAAATATATATGCAACAAAAAATTATGAAAAAATATCCATCCCCTATATAATGGTGTGAAAACATTGTATTTAAAAAATTAGAATTGTATGCTTTCTATAAAAAAAGTTAGGTAGTCGAAAGTAAGCATCAGTTTTTGAAAATGATGTTTAGTAAAACAAATAAGTTAATAAAAACTACATAAAATAATTCATAAAAAAAAAATTAATTTTTTTTTAAAATACAATTAGATTCTCAACGCAAAATATCACAAATCACTAGTTTGTTTCATCTTCAAATTCTTAATGGTTTAGCTTCTATAGGTGTACAAAAGTGGAGATCTAGTGAAAATGTTGATTTCAATGTTAAGTTTGGCCAAAAAGTGTAACTCATTATTGTGGGATCACCCGGAGATGAATCAAGAGTTATAACTTGATGTAGTCATAGATGGAGAGTATGATTTTAAAAATAGTTTATATGTGTAACCCGAACAATAATAAGATAATACCAATAAAGTACACAATAAAAAATAATATAGAAGACTTTAAATAAGATTCCACAATAAACTATAATATTACTCAATTCTCTATGATTAGCATACATGTCACATCAAGTTCTTTGACATACTATGTCAATATCAAAGATTGGGAATAATTTATTTTTTATAATCATAAATTCTCACAAGCAATGTGCATGTATTACATAAATTTATAACTTAAATCCTATAGTCAATCTTATTCCCTCTAAGCACTAATCTTTTCCAAATATGGTGTTCTTTTATTTGTGAGGATTACTTCTAATTATAAGGAAACATTGACAAAAGAATCATGAACCATACTTTATAACATTTTTTAAACCAATTTAAAGTAATCAAGATAGTAAAATATTCAAAATTTGATGTGAAACCAAAAGGGACATTTGGATGTTATAACAAATCAATCAAGAGGACTCATCTAGGTTGAATTATATTTGTAGGGTGATTTTAAGTACTGAAATGGAATTCAATTCTAGCCACATACCTCCTTAATTCTAATAAGATTATAAATGTTGTGCAATGATACCATAAATCTTGAGTGGTTGTTGCATTGTGAGATCTTAGTTTGGGACTTAAAATTCCCTACAATAGTGATTACACATGAAAATTTGTAGACAACTCAAATTCAACCACACCACATATTTAACTAAATATTTATTTAATTAATTATTTACCATAATTCAAAGTCACGAGGATTCCTATATTTAATTCAATAATTGATTATTTAATTAATTATCGCTCTTTCTAATAATTAATTAAATTAAATTAAATTTATTATGTCTCCCTTCTCAAAACATTGGCCCTATCCCATCATTCTTAAATTCATCTAGAAACCAATTAATTAATTAATCCTTGGTCAATTAATTAATCAATCTACTTCTAATCCTCATTAAAAAATTCTCCAATTTAAAACTCACTCAAATCCCCATACTTGCAGTCATGTAACAAGTGTCCTCTAGCCCTCTTAAATTTTTGCATACATATCTCATTCTCAACCTTCCAAATCATCCTTTGAACACATTTTCTATTGGATCCTCAAAAATGTGTTAATCTTCTTTCCCATGTGGTCACCCTACACTTTCCTTTTTCTCTAACATGTAACAATCCTAGATCTACTCCATGTTATATTTATAATTTATGTTTCCACTTGTAAAGTTCTTGTTCTTCCCAATGTGTGCTCACATATGTGTGAGAATACGTAGCACTCTTCCTCATGCCAAGTGTCATATTTTTAAATATACACCTTGTGACACTTGTCACAATTCTAAGCCTTTATCCTCTCATTTAATATCAACCCTTCATTCTAGAATGCATCCTAAAACACCATATTAGCCATCAAAATTCAATAAATTGGAGCCTTCTCCATCAATTTCAATGATCAAATTTAAACTAAGTTTATGCTTTGCAAACACATCTAAACATAATCCAATTTCCATCAAGGTTATACTATACTTTTCAACAATCCACATCCATACATTTTAAGGTAATCAAAAGAGAGAAAATCCTGTGAATTGGTTGCATTACTTTAGCTTTATCCAAAGGATTAAAAGGTAGATGGAATAGTAAAATTATTTAATTGTTTTATCTATTTACTTTATGTCTTTTTCTATTTCCATATTCTCATTTTTCCATGCTTGGTGGGATCCTTATCCCTAAAACGAACTACTTTCTTTTGATTTTCTCATGATTGCAAGTTGTAGGCCCAAAATGATTCTTTGGACTATAAATCAATTTTTTTTATATAAGATCAGTTATTATTCCCTATTCTTATACACTCACATTTATTGGTTCAACACCTACATTACGAAAAAAATTAATGTTATTTTTTAGTGTTTTCTAACTTGTTGTAAAATATTTATTTCTATAGATAACTGTATATTTTGTAGAAGTATTATATTTCCTTTTAGGTCATACAACTTAGTTTAAATTTGTTCTTTCACTTCACATTTGTATCAATAGCATACATTCATGACAAATTTGTACATACAGTCTTCTATGTTTTTTTTCTTTTTAATTTTTTAATTATTTGTCGGTCATCAATCATAATTTTTATCTTTCTATTTTATTTTTCTATAAATAAATTTTATTTCTAGACCAAAACCTACACACTACATATGGATGCTTCTATTGAATCATCATGCCTACACTCTATGAAATCAAACTTCTTCTATAAAGGTTAAAGTAGTTTATTTTATATTTTCATTCATGTTTTCCTTTGTATTTTTTTTTTAATGTTTTTTTAATTATTTTTTCATCTTTTTTTCTATTTTCATGTTAATGTGCAAAACTGCTCTTGCACTCTATATATCGACACTTCCACCTTTCAACACCTACATTTATCTTGTAATTTAAATTATTTTTATTTTAGTTTGAGCTAACATATCTATATGACATATGAAATAAGAAATCAGTGCAACTTGTGTTAGTTGTCAAAAAGTGAATAGTTGAAACAACTAATAATTCTTACTTGTATATTTTAATCCAGTATCCTTTTTTTCACTAGATTAAGATTTAAAGTTATCTTAGAAGGTTAATAAAAATTTTATTGCATGTCTTTGGAAGTGTGTAGGCATATGCTCTCTTCTTACACCTAGTATGATCTTTGAGATCAAAAGTATCACATTTCATTTTTGTGTTTTAGATTATATGCAAGGCATGCTACTCTTGTGTGTATACACTCCCCTTATGCCTAGTGTGAACTTAAGGATCACAAAAACCTAGCACTTACCTTTCTAATTAGGTGTTCTTCTTGGATATTCCATTACCACAAGGGATTAGTTCATCCATGTGTTTTGGTGAGGTATAGAAAGGAGGGAGAATAAAATTTATACATCAATTTAATCACATAATGTCTAACAGGTTTTTGATACCCTTGGTGATTCAAGACAAAAGGTGAATTGTTGGTCCAAGATTTATTCTAGCTCTAAGTTGATGCTTGTAGAATAATATAGTGTTCATGGATTAGGCTTCACATATCCTTATGGTATTTTGAGGACTCCCCTAGAGAAATTTTAAATCCTAGTTGAGACCTTTCAATCATATTCCTTGTGGCACATCCTTGCTAGGGGAACTTTCTCTCATGTACCTCCATATATTGAGATATATCCCACTTTGGGAAAGGCTTTAGCCTCCAAGGTAAGGGGTGTAAGGTGGCACATGACTTTGCATTCCCTAGCTATCTAACTATATGGTAGATGGTATTAATGGGATAGATGCCAGTATTCTAATTGAGTGGACAAGGAAGTACTCATTATGATCACATAAGGACAACACACCCCTTGAATAATTTTAGGAATGTGCTCAAGTGTTTGGCATGCCTTTATGTCAAAAACTAGTACAATTCATTAATATTTAGCACCCTAAAAAGTCAATACAACCATTGTGTCTTTCTGTTTGAAAAAAATATTTTTCCAAATCATTTAGCCAAATAACTTTAGTAAATCGATGCATATGTCCTATCATTCAATTCTTGTGTTCTATAGGTTCACACCTCAGCCTTGTAAATTTGTGTTTGTGCTTATCACAATGCCTGCACTCTATACTTCAATTCTCTCACTAGTCGATGCTTGTGCCCTATTATTTTATGCGTGTGCATATCTCAGTGCCTACACTCTATCCATTGACACCTATTCCTTTAGGTGCTTACACCCAATCTCTAATTTCTTGCACCTTTATACAAAATCCAAATAGCTAGATTCTTGAGACTCAAATTTATCATTTTGTAGACCAAATTTGACATTATATAGACCTAGTATATTTATTAAATCAAAATCCATCCTCCAATGCATACTCAACCTTCCACCAAACATAGACACCTCCCTTCATCCATTTTATTTAAAATCTTATCAACAATATACTAATATAGCTTAGGCAACACATGCACAATAGTTGAATACAAAATATTTAAGAAGAAATGATTAACATTGTATTAGAATAAGACTGTGGGAACAATCTTAAACATAGAATTAGTCACACACTAAAATTAATATTAGAGATATTAAAAATAATAATTCCATTTAAAATTAGAGATGAAAAACCATACATCAAATGTGTATGAAGTTATTTTTTATATATATACATTTTCAAAAAAATTGTAAGTTTCATTCTTATAGTTATCTAACGTTATTTCCTTACAATAACTCTATGCCTTTTCACTTTAGCTCCATTAACTATACCAAAAATCTCCATATTTTCATAGAAAAATAATATGTATATTCATTATACATGCTTTTTAATCAATCATTCCATTTCCTTTATTTTTCTCTCTTTCTTCCCTTTCATTTAATTTTCCTTTTAAATTTTATCATGTACTTTATTCAAATAGTTTAAAATAGTTATATTATTAACTTAAACTTCACTCCTTAATTTCCTCCTTAATTTGTACACACAACAATTTCCTTTAGTTGCATGTTCACTTTAATAATGAAAATTTTCCCACCCATTAAAAGAAATAATGGAATTTTCTACCTAATTCAATTATAAATCTTATTTTATAGAATTTATGTTCCATCCTACATTTATATTTTATTTTTTATTTATTTAAATTTTATTGTTAGAATTTTATTGTATTTTATATTTTAATCACTTACTCATTATCAAACAACCTTATAATTGAAACTTAATATAGTTTGATGGTATAACATACAATTTAAATTAAATACTTATCTATTATATTATAGTTTTACCACTATTCATTCATCATTTTTCTATTAAACATATTTATGACAAAATTAAGTGTTTAGGAAGGAGGGTTATGAAAATTTCCCCCCAAGCATAGCAAATTCCAATAGTGTATCAACATTACCATTTGTATATACCAAAGGTGAATGTATGTTTAGGAAATTGGATAATAGATTGAAAGTTCTGCTTGCATGCTCAAAGTTGCAAGACATCTTAGACTATATATGTAGAGATCAATTCTAGGCATGTAATATGGAATCAGAGCAAATAAATATTAATTTTACAATTTTTCAAGACTCAAACAAATACAAATCTAAATATTGATTATTATAATGAATCATAGCATGTGATATATTGTGAAAATTCTTCAATCTAAAGAAATTTATCCTTTTTATCAATTTTATGATTTATTTATGTACATATTTTTATCATATTCTGAAATTCATCTACTTTATTTAAGCTTTTTATATTTTAATTGCTTAAAATAATTAACTAATCTAAATATTTATTTTATGATTATATACACATAGTTATCACAAATTCAAATACACTTAAGGAAAAAAAAAATCTTTTGGTTATATTTAGCTTTATCAAAAAGTATTTTCAACTATTAAAATACTCTTCACATTTAAATAGATATTTAATAGCTTCTCAAACCATATTATATGATATAATTTAAAATTTAAAATAATATTTTTTTAAAAATAATTGAAGGTAAACACTTTTGTTAAGAGTTATGAAGTGACAAAAACACAAACAAGGACCTCATCTCCAACACGATCACGATAACACTCCAATAGAAATTAAAATCTTAATGATAAGAATTACACGACTACACTTTAACCTTTACATTATACCAAAATTTAAAACAAAATACTCAACAAATTTAAATTCACAAAACTTAATCTACCAAATCAAAAACTGTTATTAGAGAAGTCACTTTTAGAGAACTTTATACATACCAACGAGAGTAAAACATGTAAAGTACATTAAAGCACACAGGGCAAGAGTAAGGCTCACAATCAGCTGTTGTAAAAATCGTTACCAAGCTTTGGGCATAAACAGGAATGAGTTATGAAGAAAGACAACCGTCCAGCAGCAGCTGTCGGATCACTTTTATTGCACCATATCCAGAGTCCCGACAGCTATAGAATCCAAAAAGCAACGGCTCAGAAGAAAAGAACCCAACTTCACTTGCAATATGAACATAAAGTTAAAAGCGTCTACTTAAATGGAAAGAGCAATGATGAAGGCGTCCACCTCCTCCTCTCTCTTCTCGTCGCTTTCGGTTGAAGGGACATTTCCAATATATATCCAAATGAATTTTAGACTCGTAAGGAAATACTATTTCAAGAAGCAAATGATTGAAACTATTGAAAGCAATACACCTGAGAGAGTAGTCCAAAGGTAAAGATGATAAGAGTTGATATGCAAGAATCTTCTTTCAAGAATTATGAAGGAAAGTCTGAGAAGACATGTCGCATCCACCCTTCACTTTCTCCATTATTAATAATGAAGATGGTAAGATTGAGAGAATTTAGAGCAAAGGAGTCACGGAAGGAAGCAGCCAGAAGAAGAAGAACAAGACAAACATAACAGCTCATACAGAAATGACAGCAGAAGTTCTTTCTTCGTTTAATGTCGCTTTGTTTTATCTGAGTGACTCATATTGCAAGTATGGTTTCCCCCTCCCCAAGTAACCATGAAAGACAAATATGTCTATGTAAAGTAATCATAGAAGATCTGTGGTAATTGAGCTTAGTAATATTATATTTTGATATCCTCTTCTATATTAACAAACTATTGGATTATATTTAGTTAGATCATAAATGTATGAATCAAGAAATAGTTAATTAATTTCAATGTATTTAATCTAAGAAGGGTCTTTTTAATGATAATAAAATATGAATGTTAAAGATGTATATAATTGATTCGACAATATTCAAAATATTGATATTCTTGTGGTGTATACTATCTTAAAATCATAAGGATATAAAAAATATTGTAGATCAAATGTGGACTCTTTATGATTAGAGTAATTATTGTGTAAATCACAGGATCAATCTAGTAGAGTGTTGACTTCTAGAACTAGTTTCACCTAAATTTTCACTCTTTAACTTATGTGTAAGGATGATAATATTTCACAAAACCTTTGAAGAAATTGTTAAAATTGAAAATTCAACATCCTCTTGGTCAAAACCTCTATCAAACTAGCTTTGCGAATAAGCAAATATGAAAAGACATCATTCTCAAGCATGTAAATGATATAAATTTGAATTGGGATTTTTAGGTATATGTGTTCATTTAAAACTCCAAAATGAAGTGTTCCTATAATTATTCATCCATATAGTTTCTTTTGAATTAATTGCACAATAACTTTCATTAAATACCAAGACATAAAAACATGTTATACGAATGCATGCCAAGTCATCTCCCAACAACTAGGGGAAAAGGATTAGAAGTGAACCAATTTGAATTTCAAAAAATAAATTTTAGGGTTAATTTCAAGCATCCTTGACTATCATAGGATTTTCTTAGGACATGAAGGTGTGGATCTCAAAGTAGGGACTTGGAGCAAGAGCATTGAGGTCCACAAACAATTTGTTATGAACCAAAACTATTTCCTTTTAGTTCAATTGCTTTTGTTTTATGGTAGTGTTAGTTTTTGTTAGTTTCTTACTAAAACAATGGAAAAATTAGGGGGGGTGATGAATGAGTTCACCACAAAGACCTATTTTCCCTTATTTCATTCAAAATGTAATCTATAAAATACAAATGAAGAACAACAATTAAATTTGACTGAAATAGTAATCAAAAGGTAGATTTGGAAAGGGGACAACAATGTGCACCTTTGACTAAAATTCACCTTTTGAAGCTCACTAAGGACTCATTCGCCCTATCACGAACATGGTTCTTGGCTACGGTTTATGAAAAAAAAATTGGTTCTCTTCTGTTAGGTTTGCACTCCCAGATTCTAGATGTTCACTATTAGACATCCGCAAATAAATTTTGTAGAGGATTTTCCATGATTTGACAACTTTTCTTGCAACTTTGACAACTTCACAACTTTCTTCAAATTTTCTCTTCAAAGGACCTTCAACCTAAAATCTACAATCAGACATCAAAGAGAGAAAACTTTTGTTTGTTAGGTAAATGGGGGTTTACCTTGGTCAAACCTTGTTTTGGTAATTAAACCTTAAAATTAGATAATGAAACATGAAGGAATGATGAATGAACAATACTATGTAACAACTCACCAAACCTTAATTGAACTTGGATTGTAGATCTATAAATGTTTAATACATGGACTTGATGGGAGTTTAGCCAGTTTCCTTCAGTAATGAAAGATAAAGTTCTTAAAAATAAATATGATAATGTTTATATCTTATAAGATTGAGATAAGGGATCAGTGTGGGGATATTTTAGGATTTGATGATGGAAGGGGTTCATATATTCATGATGGAAATTTTGGTATGATATATATTGTAAAGATATGGATAGGTGCAATATTTAATTTCTATATCACTCCTGAGAACACCCAAGATCACATGGTTTATTTCATTGCTATGGATTGTGTCAAATCAAAATGTTTTAATATGCAAAATTAAATTTCCCACCTCATAACTAATGATCAACTTGTAAAAATTTTGGACTCATTTATTATGAGTAAAGGAAATAATGCTAATTCTATCTTAGGAACTGTGTTAATGGTCTCGTCTTTTAGATGGTTCTCAATTGTCATTTCTAAAAGAGTTCACCATCAAAATAACCTCTTTTGTGCACTTTGCAAGGATATTTGGGTGTTTTGGTGTAGTGGTGGTATGAAGAGAGGGTTGCAAAAAAATAACTCTAAAAGTTTACAAAGTTCTAAAATGGGAGGGCCAAGAAAATGAACCAAACCTCCAAATTTCTTAGCTCTCAAACAAAATGACAACCTCTAGAGGTTGTTTCATAGGGTGGGAATGGTCTCATTCTTTGAGGTGATGAAAGGGTATAGTGAAAGCCTGATGGAGAAATTCACCAACTCTTGGAGAAAAAGGTGGGTTACTATTGGGGTAGTGAAGTTTAATGTCACTACTCAACTCATAATAGAGGCAACAAGACTAGAAAATGCAGGTAGAAAGGTTGCCTAGAAAAGGGGAGTTGAATACAAGTGTTCGTGAACAATTTTATTCATGATGGTGAGAAACTCTTGTGGTTTTAGAACAGGTATGGCAGGCTTGAACTCTCTCCACCTTTTTCTCTAGTTAGTATGTTCATTATTGTTGCATGAATGGAAAGAGGAATGAGAGTGTTGTCATTTATGTCAACTGATCAGCTGGTTATCTACTAGTTGTTGACTGTATATGTTGAGGATATTGAGAAAATTGTATAAAAAGAAGGATGCAGTCTGTCAGTTGTTGAGGATGTTGGTCCAGTACTTGTGAACTATATTTTTTGTGTTCTAACTGAGGTTTAGGAGAAGTTTTGTTGGTTTGGATTTTTCTTTATGGTTCTAGAGTTGTGTTTTCTTGGTTCTATTGAAGATGGTTTTGGCATTTGGAAGTATCAAGCTTAATTGATCTATGTGTTTTACACTGGTTTGGTCGACCATGTGTCAAGCACAATCTTCAAAACTGATGAAGTGTGTTGGATCTATTATGGGTCTTAGTGAAGCATGTTTTCAAGTCACCCTCATTCTAATTCCACCCTAGGATGTTTGACACCAACCTAATTTAAATTTGAAGTTGGATGGTCAACTTTGTATATTTTCAAATTTGTAGATGTTATAATACAAAATGTGTTAGCAATGAAAAGTGTACATAATAAAAGAAGGTAGATGATTGAAAGTGCAGATGTGACTTTGATGCTATTCTGAAAGTGTGTGAGTTATGTGTGTGGTTGATTAGTCTGAAGCCTAACACTGAGTTTTCGAATGTAGTGAGCAGAAGGAAAACTCTATCATTCATGCAAGTGGATCAGTGATTCTATTGGAATCCTTTGTCGCATTGGGATTGTTGTCTCTCTGTAACAAGTTTTATTTGTATCTTTGTGGTAGTGATCTATCTGAGTTGTATCCCTTTGGAAAATGATTTTGTATAGTGAGTCATTATTCCATGAAGTGAGCCTTATTCCAAGCAGTGAGCCTTATTTCAGGATATGATGCTTTTTGTAATTGGTTTTGATATTCTCTATACTGTGAGTTAATCCTCACCATTTTTTTCCTTCATTTGTTTCTCCATGTAAATCTGGTGTTATTGTGTTTATATATTGGAATTTGATGGCTAATCATTTAATTAGTTTATGTGTTAGTTTCAATAATTGAATTTAGGGTTAAAATCTGTGACAACTGATTCACCCCCACTGTCTAAGTTGTCCTATCCAAAAATTGGTATCAGAGCTTCATTCCTTGGTGAAGATCTTAATCGCTTGAGGAAGGTATGGGATGGATAGAAAAATGATCTATGATTATGTGAGGTTTGATGGAACTAATTATGGTATTTGGTGAACTATAGATTTTGGGGGAAAAAGCGGCTTCTCTTGCACTTCTAGGGTTTTTCACTGAAAAGGAGAGAGGTATTTCTACCTACAAACTTTGAGGTTCATTCAAGATTAATGTAAATGTGATTGGAATGTGTCTAAATGGAAGGTCCTAAATGCATTGAACTACTAAGATATATGAATGATTAATACAAAACTAATGAAATGTAGATATTTTGAAAACATGTATAATGATATGCAGAAAGATAGATTAAAGACAATATAAAATAAAATACAAGGGAAAATAGAAAGAGCACACCTGGAACCGAACAAAGGTTGAGATGAAGACTGTAAATGTCTCTAAAATTCTAGAAAATCTAATTTTATAGCCAATTGGGACACTTACACCAAGCTAGGCAACTAAGTCCTAGATTTTGGAAATTGCTCTAGATATCATTCCAACCAAATGGGTACCCATATCCACAAATATTTCTTAAAAACACATATAGTGGGACTAAGTCGCCACTGTTGGTGACTTAGTCCACCCTGGCTTTTCTAGAAATTTCAGTGGAAATGGAAGCCTACAGTCTACACTTTTTTCTCCGATTGAAATCTGGATCCAAACCTGCAAAATAGAATATAATTTGGGTTCTAATGGGGGGTTTTTCTTGGTTAAACCCCTAGTTTTAATTTAAACCTTGAAAGAGATAAATAAATCTGCATAAAACCCTATCCCTAAGTGTATCTAAGACTAGGAAGTTTGAAGTATGATGCAGCCCTATTCTAATATGTAAGAATAAGATGCATAAATGAAACTATCTAATTATGTAAGACTCATCCTAAGAGACCCTAAATCCATTAGAAATGAATCCTAATAACATGCAAACCTTCCTTAGGCTAAATATAGAGAGAAAATGGAAGATGGAATCACTTTGAAACCAAGTCTTTAGGATTGATTTGATAACTAGTTGCACCTCCTCATCTTATATTTCTCCATGATTCTCCATAGGAATCCATGATCAACCCTTTGCAATGTGAGATCTTGGACAAAAGGTGAGCTTGAAGACCTGCAAAAACCCTAGCTTGCTGCTCTAAGCTTCAACTTTGTTGTAGATAGACTAATGAATCTTCTTGAGAAAGATATTCAACACTTGACTCTTGAATGTTCTTGTAAAAATGAGGAAAGGTTGTGAAAAATGACTTAAAATATATATATTTATAGGAATCAATACCTAATTGTCCATTATTTAGACCTAAGAGGCCGACATCCATTGGGAATTTTGGTTAAGTGGGTGATTTTCCCGCTCAAAATTGATAATTCCTCCAAAAGGGACTAAGTCGCCACCTTGGGCAACTTAGTCCCGCTAGAGGTCTTTGAGGGGGGTTTTATGAAATTTTAATAATACGAATGTTATTTGTCGAGACATGTATGATATTTGAGTCGAATAAGCCTTAAAGTCCAAAATAATAAGTCTTAGGGGACTATAAATGTTTTCTTAAGGGGTGATTGATGCAAGGGTGCCAAAATGGGTCCAAATTAAGTGTGAAATTTCCTATTTCTTCAAGATTATAAAATTTCTACGTTACATTTAGCCCCCACTTTAGTGCCCATATAACTCTACATGCATATACAAGCTAAAGGACTCTAAATAGAACACTTTATTTCATAAAAGGATACTCATTCAGAAGATGGGAGAATGAAGCCCCCAGTGTAGTTATCTACAAAACCACAACATTAGGAAAATAATTCTACAACACAAATTTGTTAGTTGTCCAAAAATATCTTATGCAACTTCTAGAAATCAAATTCGAGGGTAGATGTATGCCCCCCCTTGATTCCTACTTGCTTTATAGAGGTGGAATCAAGGTAGAAATCTAGCCACATCGAAGAAGGGAAATCATATTGTAGGACATATCCAAGTATCATTCCACATAACAGTAGATGATCGATGATGTAGGGTGCAAAAACACAATTTTGATGCAACAAACGATGTCAAAAACAAAGTTCACTAGCACCTGTTATGTTATTTTTAATAAAAAGTGCTTGATTATTGTGAAGATAGGAAAAAACATAATTTCGTACATGAGAGTGAAAAAGAGTGAAAAATGAAGTAATTTGTCACTTACTTTTTCATTTTACCTTCTTATAGCTTGAGAGTGATTAGATAATAGTGAAATATGTTGAGCAGATGAGACTATACACCTGCAAGACTAGACATGTTATAAGACTAGGTGACGTGCAACAAGCAGCATCACAAGGTGAGTCAATTTTGTGACCTCCACTATTTGTTTTCGTAGCTATTTGATGATGTGTATGCATTTCTAGGTTAATTTAGGATCTTGGAAAAAAAAATTTGAAGTGTCCCTTTTTTTTGCAAAGTGTTCCATTTGTTCGCAAAGTGTCCCTTTTGTTCACAAAGTGTCCCACTTTTTTGTAAAGTGTCTTGTTTCTTCATGAAGTGTTTGAAATGGGGTCTAGAGTGTCTAGGGTCTTTAAGAAAGCACACTAGAACAACATTAGTACACTTGCATGATGAATAAGGTTAAAAATAAAGATGCTAGATGGTTTATAGAACATATTCTTGTGTTTTTGATAGGTACCCACCCATTCACATCAGTGTCTAGGGGGTAGGTAGTTGAGTTTTCTGAGAGATTTAGCCCCCACACTTTTAGCAGATGACACAGACTACCTATAGGCTATTAGGATTGAACTATAAATTTATGTTTGTTTAAGGGTGGGTTCCCCAAGTATTTCTAGGGTTTTCACCTAGAAGAAAGGGGGTTTCCTTTGTGTACATAAATCTTGGGATTCATTCAATATTAGGGTTGAATGTGTTTGAGATTCCTCTATGAAGTATTCTAAATTCTATAATCTGATAAATGAAACTAACTATTGCATGCAAGCTAATGAAATCTACATTGTTTGAAAACATATGATGTAATGCAAAAGGGGTGAAATAAAGACTATACAAGGAAATATAACAAAATAGATTAGACAAGTGGATTTGGAAACTAATGAGGACTGAAGTGGAGGTTGTAGAAGCCTCTGGAAATATCGAAAATCTGACTTTTATGCCCATTGGGACACTTACATCAAGCTGGGTGACCTAGTCCCAATTTTGGTAAACTACTCCTAGCTCTATTCCAACCAATTGGGTACTCAAATATACCAAAATCTCTAATAGAATCCTATAGTGGGACTAGGTCACCACTATTGGTGACCTAGTCCCTTTTATCTTTTCAAGAAATCTGAAAGTGGAGTTGGAAGTCTATGGTCTGCACTCTGCTTCTTCATTGAAATCTGGGTTCAGACCTACAAAATAAAGTATATTTTGGTTTCTAATGTGGGGTTTTGCTTGGTCAAACACCTAGTTTGTATTTAAACTTTGAAAGAGACAATAAATCTACATAAACCCTAGCCCTAAGTCTGTCTAGAACTATGAAAAACTGAAGTAAGACAGAACCCTATTCTAATGTGCTAGAATAAGATGCATGCAAGAGATTTGAATGATGTAAGACTTCAATCCAAGAAACCCTAAAACATTATAAATGAATGTAAGTGAAATTTAAATGGAATGCAAACATTAAATCTAAAGATAGAGAGAAAATGGAAGATGGAATCACTTTGAAAACAAGTCTTTAGGTGTGATTTGGTGGCTAGTTGCACCTCCTCAACCAAGATTTCTCCATGATTCTACATAGGCATCCATTATCAATCCTTTGCAATGTGATATCTTGTGTGTGCAGTGAACTTGAAGACCTGCAAAAACCCTAGTTTGTTGTACTAAGCTTCAACTTTGTTGTAGAGAGATGAATCTTCTTGCGGAAGATGTTCAATACTTTGTTCTTGAGATTGCTTGTGGAGAATGATCAAAACTTCTAAGAGAGACTGAAAAATGACCTAGAAATAAGTATTTATAAGAAACAATACCTAATTGTCGGTTATTTTGACCTAAGAGGCTGACGCACATCAAGAATTTTTAGCAAGTCGAACATTTTCTCGCTTAAAAAGGAAAATAACCCTAAAAAGGACTAGGTCGCCACCTTGGGAAACCTAGTCCCACTAGGGGTTTTTGAGGTGGGATACATGAATTTTGAGTGATTTTGGCATTGTTTTTCAGGATGTGTATGATTCCTTAGGTAAGATAGGCCTCAAATTCAAAGATAACGAGTCTTAGGGGCCTATAAATGTTGTTTTAGGAGGGTGATTGATGCAAGGGTACCTAAATTAGGACCAAATTAGGCACAAAATTGTCCTTTTCTTGAAAGGTATACAATTTTTGGAGACACATTTAGCCCCCACTTTAACATCCATATGACTCTACATGCATATGTAAGCTAAAGGACTCTAAACAATGCACTTTGTTTTCATAAAAGGATAGTCATTTAATGGTGGGAGAATGAAGCCCCTGGTGTAGTTATCTACAAAACCACAACATTAGGAACCACATCCTGCAACAAAAATTTGTTAGAAGTCCAAATATCCTCCTATCTATTTCCTATTAATCAATTGCGAGGGTAGATGTATGCCCCACCTTGATTTCGCTTGCTTTACAGAGGTGGAATCAAGGTAGAAATCTACCCACATCGAATGAGGACACACATGTCAAAGGGGATTTCCAAGTACCATGCTGCATAATGATAGGTAATTGATGATGTAGGGTGTGGAAACATGATTCCAACGCAACAAACAACATCAAAAATGGAGTTCACTAGCACTCGGTATGTTGTTTTGAATGAAAGCACACTAATAGGTCTAAAATGGTAAAAGTAAAAATGGTAAAAGTAGAAATGTGCTTACATGAGTATGCGAAAGATTAAAAAGAATGAATATGGTGTAAATTGTCACTTACTTGTTCATTTCCCTATTTTTTAGCATGAGAATGATGAAGATATAGCGAAAGATGTCGAGAACACATGATTTCACACCTGCAAGATTGGATGTGTTGTAAGACCAGGTGGCTTGCAATGAGCGACATCACGAGGTGAGTCAATTATGCTACCTTTGCGTTGTGATTTTTCAATTATGGGATGATTTATATGCATATTTAGGCTAATTTAGGATCTTGGGAAAAAAGTTTGCAATGTCCCCTTTTTTCGCAAAGTGTCCCTTTTATTCGCAAAGTGTCCCACTTTTTCGCCAAGTGTCCTATTTCTTTGCAAAGTGTCCCAAAAGGGTTATAACATGTCTAGGGCCTTAGAGAAAGCACACTAGAATAACATTAGTACACTTTCATGAAGAATTATAGTAAAATTGAAGATATTAGATGATTTAGAGAGCATATTTTGATGTTTTTGATAGGTGCCCACCCGATTTCATCAGCGTCTGGGTGGGAGATAGCTAAGATTTTTTAGAGACCTAGCCCTCACTTTTTCAATGACAGACATAAAGCATTTGTAGGAGGTAGGTATTTATTGGTTGTACATCATCCCCCCCATGAGGTACCATGATGTTATTATGATGACATTGTGTGAGTGATGGAATGCAGATACATGCACCTTTCACCTTCCTACTGACATTAGAGGATGTGCACTGCATACTTTGAGTTCCTATTCA
This sequence comes from Sequoiadendron giganteum, assembly GCA_007115665.2. NCBI lineage: Eukaryota > Viridiplantae > Streptophyta > Pinopsida > Cupressales > Cupressaceae > Sequoiadendron > Sequoiadendron giganteum. Next base: position 102,488,311 of record CM021107.1, on the reverse strand, counting down.
AAGGGAGTTGGTGTGCCTCTAGAGGGGTCATACCTTTCATGAAAAATGGGGAGACATGCAGTATTTCCTTGATGGACCAGCTCATGATGATAGGGTTGCAGGGTGGATTAACATGGAATTGCTACTTTATTCATGAGTGTCAGTGGTGAGACAAATTATAATGCATACCGTCACATTGGTACTCCTCCCAGATGGAAGAGAAACAAACCTTGAGGGCAAGCTAGTGCATTTGATATGGGGGATGGCAGAGCACATGACAGTGTATACCTAGGGAAGTTGCATCATTACACACTTATATTATGATTTGGGGCAGTTTATATTCTGGGAGCTAGACAGTATGGTGCATTATACGATTTTGCAGGTTTGGTGCTTGGAGCATATCACTTGCAATAGACCTACTGGCTTCCCATGTACTATAGTAGTGGGGTATCCACGGGCGTTTGGCTATCGTCTTCGATGGTTATGGTAGTATGGATATTTACACTTTTGGAGAGTGAGGTTCAACCCACTAAAGGAGGATGCTATCTTTTGGAGACCTTATCAACTTGTACTCCAGTGGATAGACTACACTAGATAGATGAGGAGATTGTAGTTGGATAGATCCAGAGACCACCTAGGGCATGGTCATCTTTCAGGAGGTCAGTGCAGAGTGCCCAAAGACCTGGTGATACAACATGGTTCACTCTGGGTGACATTTTCTAGAGTGACTCTAATTATTCTGATCATGATTAGTCACCAGTCTCCAATGTAGATGATGTCAGTACTAGATGGGATCATGAGGAGTGGTGGACAACATCACAACCAGCTCCTATTTTTCTGATTGATGAGCCTATAGAAGCTACAAGACTAGTGCCAGATGAGGGGGATGAGAGATAGGATAGAGCCGAGGAGACATGCTATAGGGTTCTAAACATATTTACCAAATTTAGTGATGAGGAGTATGATAAGGACATAGATCTAGATTATGATGGATAGGAGGGAGAGGAGGAGGATGAGGATGAGGAGCCATCCTTGAGTGAGAGTGATGAGGCAGCATTTGAGGACCGATATGAGTGTGGATAGATCTCACCTATTCATGACTACATCCCAAGCAGTGACAACAACATGCACTAGTACTCAAAGCTGAGGAGAGGCTAGCATAGCATCCATGCCACCTACACAAGATGAGGTTGATATTGCTTAGCCTACCAGAGATATAGGTGGTGATATTTAATTTTGACGTGTACACTTTATGCTTTGATGTATTATTTATGCATATATATGTATATCATGATGTGTATTGATTATGTTTTGTTTCTATCTTGCGGGGCCCATGGAGGATTGGTGAGATCTCTATCATCAGGCTACTATAGAGATAGTACCAACATCTTTCGACTAGGAGGATATGGAATCGGATTACATGCCCCCACCTATTATGGAGCAAGATCTAGAGTCACTAAGACCCTTCATGATACTACGAGAAACATACGAGGGCTTGAGGAGATAGGTCCACCAAGCTAGGACTGCATCATAGGCACAGTCATCATAAACTCCAATAGAGTTTGAGAGACTAGAGAGAGAGGTGACATGGCTTCAAGTAGAGAAGGATCGTATAGCAAGAGAGAATTGGGTGGTACTTGCACAAATGGAGAGGATGAATTTTGTGATCAGATTCAGTGGATCATGATCATGATCAAGCATGACCATCTCTCGACATCTGACTACTGATGCAACATGAGTATCAAATCCTGAGGGATATGGTAATCACAGTCCTCAGTGACATTGTATATTTTGATGACATGTACAAATTTATATATATATATATATATATATGCATTTTGATGTTGTATATTGTGGTTTACTATGTGAATGATAAATGACAATGCAATTAATTAAATAGCCTTTGTAAGATTACGTAATTAATTGCTACATAATTTAGAAAAAATTATGTGATCTATTTAAAACTTGTTAGAGTTTCTCTTAGATACGACATAAAGATGAAATATGTTATGCACTTATGATTTTAAAGCAACATAAGACACAAAAGGAAATTATGAATAGCATGAAACCTAAAGCAGTTATAAAATAAATTAAATAATCACTTTAGTGTTCAAGACACATACATAATGATTTTTCAAGATCGATGCAATGAGAAAGCATATAGGGTAGGAGCTAATAGCTATAACAACACTTCTTTATAATGCATACCATTAAAAGTGGGATTAGACATAATATCGATGTAGATGCACAACATTAATGGGGCCTTTAAGAGGATTTCCATCTCACTCGATTAAGGTGTAAGAGCTAGATCCATAATTTTTATTAACGACATAGGGGCCTAACCAATTAGGACTGAACTTTCCTTTTCAGCATAATCGATAGTAGTGTTTCATTGATTTTCATATAAAACTAAATCACCCTTGTTGAATGTCTCAGGGATGACACCAGTATCATTTTTTTGTTGTAAATGTTTAGTGTAAGCTTGAAGATGCTCGAGAGAATTAATGCGTTGTTCATCAAGAATTTCAAGCTGATGTAATCATTGTTGCGCCTAGGTGTCATTATCGACAAGGCCTTGAAGAGAAATTGGAAATGTGGAGATTTCTAACTCCAAAGGTATGATAGCCTCAGTACCATAGACAAGTTTGAAAGGTGTATTTCCCATAGAGGAGCGAACACTTATAAGATAGGCACACAACACATATTACAATTGCATCTGTCACTATTTCTAGTTTAGATTAATAGATTTGTTAAGGATTTGTTCAAGTATTTTATTAGGGCTTTCGGATTGACCATTAGATTGTGGGTAGTAAGGTGTTGAAAAGAGGTGCTGCATATGAAAGGTCTCTAGGAACTGAATTTCACATCATTATTTTAAATGGTGTGCCATTATTCGAAACTAATGTAGAAGGAATTCCAAAGTGAGTGATGATGTGTTCCAATAAGAAATGAGATATCACATTAATAGTTGTGGACTAGAGAGGAATAGCTTCTACCCATTTGGTGAAATAATCAGTAGCAGTAATGATAAACATATGTCTAGTGAAAGAAGGTGGTGATTTTTTTCCAAGTAGATCTAATCCCCACACAAAGAATGGCCAAATAGGGATTTGGGAATAGAGCTCAGAAGTAGTAGCATGAATCAAATTTCTATGTTCTTGGCATTTTTGACATCGCTTAACATACACATAACAATATTTCTCCATATTTTTTGAGTAGTAACCCATATGAAGGTGTTTTTGCACTAAGTTTTTTCCACCAAAAAGACCTCCACAAGTGTCAAAATGGGCTTGTTCAAGGGCAATATGAGTTTCAAAATCCTTGAGACATCACAGGAGAATTACATTGAAGGATCTTCTATACAATGTATCATCAAGGATTATGTACTTATTGGCTAACTTTTCTAGGTGAATGCGGGTGTTTATGCTTGTAGGCTCAGGAATGGTACCATCTTTTAAATAGTTATATAAGGCATCATACCACTCACATGAATTATCTAGGAATGTTGGAAGGACATCATTAGGTTTATCATTGATGGAGGTTTTCATGATGGGGTGGATGGTAAACATGACTTTCTCGAAAGGATCTGAAGGAGATATAAGAGAAGTAGCATTAGCCATTGCATCTTCATGTCGATTATCTTTTCGAGGGATGTAATCAATGGTGAATGATTCAAATTTTTCTAACAAAGTCAAGACAAGATCCTTATATTGTGATAATTTTTCATGTTTAGATTGATAGAGACTGTTGACTTATTTAATCACTAATTTCAAATCACAATAGATCTTAATATCCTTGTTTCCCATGACTAAAGAAATATGCAATCTAGCAATTAATGATGTGTTATTCGTACATAGGAAATTGAGGTGATACAACAAGGGGATAGGCTTACCAACATGCGAAATTAAGATAAATCCAGCACCAGAGCCTGTTCAACACTTGGATCCATTAAAGTGCCATTCCCATGTAGGAAGCTCTATGGTGAATATCTTATCATCGGGAAAAGAGTTATTGGTAGGTAACGCAAGAGGTGAAGGTGCATCGACTAAGTGGTCAGTTAAGGCTTGGACTTTGATTTATTTTTGGGAAACAAACTTAAGGTTAAACTCAGTCAAAAACATTACCCATTTAGCAAGACATCCTGAAAGGTCTATTTTATTGAAAAGATATTTTAGAGGATCAAACTTTGTCATCACTTGTATTTTTGCATTTAGTTAGTAATGTCGTAACTTACTGGTAGTGAATACAAGAGCCAAAAAATATTTTTCAATTGTTGAGTAGTGTGTTTCATAATCTATAAGATTTCAACTGATGTAATAGACAAGATGTTCTTTACCATTGTCATCTTATTGAGCCAACAATGCAGCAAGAGTGTGGGCAGAAGCAGCTATACAAAGGATGAATGGTTTGTTTGGTATAGCAGGTTATAAAATAGGTGGAGTTGCAAGATACTCTTTCAAGATCTCGAAGGACTATTTACAATCATCATTCCAATTAAAATTCATATCCTTTTTGAGGAGGTGTGTAAAAAGTAATGTGCAATGAACTAAGGAAGCGAAAAAATGACGGATCATTTGAATCCTTCCTTGTAATGTGCATAATTAGGAAATATTGCAAGGAGGTGGCATGTTAATTATAACATCGATTTTATTCGTATCCACCTCAATGCCTATGTGAGATATGATAAACCCTAAAATTTTACCACTATCTACTCCAAAGACACGTTTTTGGATTTAAGCGCATGGTATATTTATGCATGCGCTCAGAGATTTATCGAAGAACATTCTCATTGTCTTGTCAGGTTAAGGATTTAGCTAGAATGTCATCAACATAATATTCAAATATTTTATGTCTATAATCATGAAATATTAATGTCATTTCTCATTGATAAGTAGCACCTACGTTCTTTAATTTGAAAGGCATCATAACCCAACAAAATTTTCCCCAAGCAAATGTAAAGGTTGTCTTGTATGGATCTTGTGGGTTGATGAAGATTTGATTATATCCAAAAAAAAAATTCCATAAAGGATAACAAAGCATGTCCAGGCAGTTGAATCCATGATCATGTCAATGTTAGGAAGAGGAAAATTGTCCTTTAAAGAGGATTTGTTCAAGTCTCAAAAATTCATGCATGTCCTAACATGACTATCAAGTTCAGTAACTGCAACAATGTTTGGTATCCAAGGAGAATAATCGATAGGTTGAATGAAATCTATGTCAAGGAGTTTTTCAAGTTCTACTTTAACATGCAACGATATCTTAGGGTTCATCTTTCATATCTTTTTGGTGAATGGGCTTAGCGTTTTTAGAAATAACAATGTTATGAGTAACTATCTTCGGATCTATTCCTAGCATATCAAAATACTTCCAAGAAAATAGTTAAGGAAAATCATGAAGCAAGGTTTCAAGGTCCTCTTCTTCTTCATCATCAAGGCACTTTCAAATTTTAGTGACTTTGTCTTTATCATCTATGTCCATTTTTAGATCAATGGTATCCCCTAAAGGGAGTGCATTTGACAGGAATTTCTGGATAATATGGTTCCATGTTGGTGGGAGTTTCATTAATGTCAATAACGTTGAGCTCAGAACTTATCATAGCACAAGAGGCATTTCTCTTGGAGCTAGAAGTCTTATATGAAGCACCTAACAGGTGTTTCAAAGCTTCATCACCATTAACATAGGCGAATGGTGGGGAATCCATGTCAAGGAGTTCAGGATGTTTGAGCATAAGATTGGTTCTTGGTGCACATGTGATAGTGTTGATGTTGAGAGATGGTCATTGGTTTTCTTTTGTATTGAAAGAAAAGGAAAACCCTAAACCGGTCTTAGTTACTTGTGCATTAGGTTCAATGGGAACTTGAATGACTTGCTCATGTTTTCCATATCCTTTACCATTGTAGCCTAATTGTTTCACAAGATCATATCCCCGTCCATAAATTCTTTCCATTTCTTGTGGGTTAGGTGGTTGTTGATAATCTATCTCATCAAAATTTGTTGTATATGTTACATTGTCTTCCAAAGAAGATGAGGTAGGTGTGTGGGAAGGGGTTTCTTCATTCTAGGTAGAGAGGATGATTGGTTGTTCCTATTTGTCATCCTCTTTTTGTGTAACAATATAATCAACCATAAATGAAGGTGTGAATTCTAATGATCCCAAATCATCACCAAGTAATTTAAACTTGGATTAGTCTTCTTGTTGACTCTTCTTACAAGGGGAAATTCTGGAGGTAGGAATTAATGTGTTGAGAGGACTTGATGTTCCCTTTTCAAGTTGTAAGCAACTCTTAGGCTCGGGGTCAATGTCAATTTGATAAACTTTAATATTATACACATATTTCATTTTGTGATGAAGGGTTGAGGGTACCACGTGCATCTCATGTATCCATGGTCTTGCCAAGAGGAGATTATAAGAAATTTCATAGGGTATGACATGAATAGGAGTTTGCAGTGTAACCATTCCGATGGTAATAGGTAAAGTAATGACACCAAGCGATTTCTTTGTAACATTGTCAAATCCTCTAATTGATAAGGAATCGGATTTGATTTGTGATCTATCCACACACTACACACGTTAAGGGTAGAGCCATTTTTAATGAGGGTCCATTTGATGCCTATCCAATCATATTGGGCTATTATCATAAAGGCTTCTTTTTTCTATCTTAACTCTAATGGAGGGAGCTCATGTTGGTAGAAGGTAATGTCTACATTGACTATATGCATTTCTTGTATTAGATATACCACATCATTATCATTTGTACTAGGAGGTACCACAATCTATTGCAATGCGATTTGAAGCATAGAATTATAGTTGGGGGAGTTTTAGAGAAGATCCCGAAGGGATATCTTTGCAGGAGTATTCTTAAGTTGTTTAATGAGATTGTACTCCCTAATTTGTGAGTTTAAATGAGATACCATAGGTAAGATGGAGTTGGGTAATGGTAGGGGTGTTGAGGTGGCTTGTTGGGGATGTGGGTTATTTCGAGTATAATGAGTATGGGCAACATTATTATGCTTGGGTGGGTAAAGGGTAAATTCGGGTTGGGATGGAGTTTGGTGTTTATGGGAAGGTGGGTAGAGAACAAGTTGAGGTTGAATTATGTTGACATCTTTTGTTTGGGGTTTCTCACAACAAACCTTAGTGGATGAGTTATGTGAGATGAAATCTTGAAGAGCTTCATCTAACATACCCATATCATCACAACTAAAAGATTTAGGAGATAGGTTATCGATGGTTGGTTGAGGGTTTTCATTACAAACCTTAGTGGATGAACTTAGTGAGAGGAAGCCTTGTAGAGCTTCATCTAAATTATCCAACTCATCACTACTAAAAGGTTTAGATGATATAATTTTCCTATAGTGAAGAAGTGTGTATTTTTTCATGTGATGTTTCTATGGTATTGATGTCATGTTTCGATGAAATTTCTTTAAATGAACTAGGAATGGATGCTGAAAAAGAAACTTGTAAAGATCTCATGCTATTCACAAAGGCCATAAAAGTAAAATATGTCTACGCTAATGATAACCATATAACTAGAAAGTAATTGACAGTAATTAGAGAAACCACTGAAACAAACAAAAAGTTTAGAAATAGCAAAGAAATACAAAAACGACTGATGTAAAATGAGCACTGGGACTAGGTCGCCCAAGGTGGCAAATTAGTCCTAGTAGGGAATTTTTAACCTTTTTTTTTTCTAGTTTTTCTGGTGAAAAATGTTGTATTCTAGACCATAAAGTGCAAATCTAAGGTATATATGTAGAATTTCTCTATCATGCAAGGAAATAAGATCCAAAAATTAACTTTTCACTAATGCAAAGAATGAAAGCCTAGGATGCAAGTTTAAACAATGCAACATGCAATGCAAGGTTAATAGAGGAGGTTCCTAGGATGCAAATGTAGACTAAGTCAGAAGTAAGATGTTTCTAAATGCAAGTTCACCAAAATGTAATGAATATTTTGGCTCCTGAATGCTTTCTTACACTTTTAGGGTTTTTCACCTAAAAGGAGAAAGATGGGCCAAAATGTCAATGTTACATTCAATATTATGTGTTAATGGGGGTGAATTATATCTAAATAGAAGGATCTAATTTTCTGTAAATGAATGAAAATGATTGAATACTAATAAAAAACCCAAAAAATGAACTATGTTTGAAAACACCTTCAGATATGTAAACATATACAAAATGACCTAGAAATGTAAACTTTAAAAAAATAGAAATTCGGAAATGAAAGAGGTGAACCAAGAGGTGTATTATAAACTTGAAGCCCTAAACAAGTCTTCAACACATTCTTGAATGATCTCCAAGCTTCCAAGATACCTGAACCTGCAAACACACAAAGAGAGAGAAGGAAATGTTGATTGTTAGGGCATGGGAGTTTTCCTTGGTCAAACCCCTTTTAGATAATTAAATCAAGTGAATAAACAAGATAGTGTAGCATGAAATATGAGACAAATGAACTAATACCTTGTCATGATGATTGATCTTGAGTTGCAGCACCAATGAAGAAATATTCAGCCCTTGAATGCTTTGGAAATATGCCTTGATGACTTAGAATGCAAAAAACCTAGCTTGTTTGAGAAGAGTAGTGGATTGAGTATTGAATAATGAGTGATATGTTATGAATTAGGGTCTAGAGGCTTGTCTTTAGGAAATCCACCTAAAAAACCTGTCATTTGATACTCAAGGTCAACATGAAGGAGAAATAAACAAAAACCCTAACTTTTCCCACTCAAAACCCCAAAAATAGCTCCAATGGGACTAAGTTGCCACCTTGGGTGACCTAGTCCACCTGGATAGGACTAATTTGCCCAGAAGGGTGACTTAGTCCCACAAGGACCCTTTTGCAAGCTAGATTGTCGAGGAGTGAAGAAATCATGTTTATATGATGATTTTGTCAGATATTTGATCAAATGAAGCCTTGGGATACACAATAAGGGGTCATAAGGGCCTATTAATGATGATGAAAAGGGTAATTAAGGGCTAAAATTCCAAAACAGGATCAAATTAGGCACAAAATTATCCTTTTCTTAAAAAGTATACAATTTTTGGTGACACATTTAGCCCCCACTTTAGTGAGAGGATGAACTTCCTTCAAACTCACACTAAACTAGAAAAATGGTACCAATGCAAATGGTGAAGACTGACAAAGATGAAGGAGATAGTCAAGCCCTTAAGATTCATGATTCTAAGTCAAATCAACATAATTGCAAAAGGACGCATTCAAGGGTGAATGATTTGTAGAAAGAAAAATGCAAGATCATGCGATGACAAGAAATAGAAGGAAGAGAAGGATAAGTGCAGAAAGATGGTTCCCAAAAAGGGGGTTTAAGTCACCACCTTTTTTCTAAAATCAAGAAATAATGACCTTGGACGTGAAATTGAGGATAGTTACAATCAAAATTTTGAGATTGAACAAAAACAAGGATTGAAGTGCTCTATGTCTACTTTCTAAATTACTAATTTATTTTAAAAATGGTTGAGATTAAGGGGTTAAAAAGAGGGATGTACACCAATTATTATTTTTTTTGTTAGAAAAACATAACATAGTAACTCTTGTATGACCCTCATACGGTGAACCTTTTTTTAGTATTTTAAAAATCACAAGATTTAGAAGTTAGCTAACAATATGTAGTTGATGCACAATTTTTCTGATAATTTTTTAATGAATATTTGATTTTTTACTAATTTTTGAAGTGGACACTTCCTGAAAAATAGAATTTTGGTTGTGCTACCCCTACAAATTTTGGAAACTAATTGAATTATTATTATTTATTTTTTTCAAATTTGTAGAATGGAGTCTAGTTTCTAAAAATATAATTTATTTAAAATTTTGATGAACGGTTAATTTGTAACGAAAAAACACTAAAAAATATTTTTTTTCCAAAAAAGAGACATACAAAGAAAAGAAATTATGGATGAAAGTCTTAACATTGTCAGAAAGGGAAAAATATTATATTGTTGGATACCTAAGAGAGAGCCTAACATTACCCTGATGTTTGATTTCTTTGATATTGAACCACGTGTAATCCTATTGGTGAGCACAAACTCGATTATGTGAAATATTGTAGAATTTGAAAAAACACCTCTCTGGTCATTGGGAATTCCCTCCAAGCCTTTGAGTTGGTATTCCAAGGAAAATACCAATCCCAAGGCTTAGGGATTCCCAAAGAAATATATAACGTGTTTGCATTATAACGTGCTCGCGTTATATCTCTATTTTGACACAGTTTTTTGTGTTTGTGGGGAACATGTCTAGCAAGACATTTAATTTGAGTGTAGTATAACATGCTCGTGTTATGTCTTGCTTTATGTTAAATGCTACTCTATTAAATTTATGTTTATATATTTATATGTTTGTATGTCATGTATGTATGTATGTATGTATATATGTATGTATGTATGTATGTATCAATGCATGTATATTGTATGTATGCCTATATGTATATAAGAGTGTATCTACACATGTACATGTATGCAAGTATGTATGTAGGATTTTATGTACATATGTATTATGCTTGTATGTATGTAAGTATGTAAGTATTTATGTATATCCCTAGAGGGAGGAAGAATTTTAAGAGAGAGAGAGAGAGAGAGAGAGAGAGAGAGAGAGATGTAGAGTTGTCTAGGTAGGGTGGGAGGGGGAGAGGGAGAGGGTTAGAGAGAGTCTGGAGAGAGGGAGATGGGGTGGAAGTGAGAGTTTAAGAGAGAGGGAGTGGGAGAGAGAGAGAGACAGAATTATCTAGGTAGGATTGGAGGGATAGAGGGAGGGAGAGAGAGAGAGGGGGGTCAGAGAGAGATAATTGAGAGAGAGGATGGGGAGAGAGACACAGAGAGAAAGAGAGAGTTATATAGGTAGGGTGCTAAAGGGAGATACTTGAGAGTGTGAGGGGGGTGAGATGGAGAAACTTCAGAGATAGGGAGTGAGAGGGAGTGCGAGAGAGACGAAGTGTGTGAGAGAGGAAGTGTGAGTGAGAGATGTGAGAGAGGGAGAGGGTGTGGGAGGGAGTGACCTGAGAGAGGGAGAGAAAGAGTGGGGTGCAGTGAGAGGGACTTATCTAGGTAGTTTGGGAGGGATAGATAGAGAGAGGGAGGAGAGAAAGAAGGGGGTGGAGTGAGAGGGACTTATATAGGTAGGTTGGGAGGGATAGATAGAGAGAGGGGGTAGAGAGAGAGATAGAGAGTTACCTAGGTAGGTTGCCAAAGGGAGAGACCTGAGAGAGAGGGAGAGAGAGGGAGTGGGTGAGAGCGGGAGGGATATAGAGAGATAGATAGAGGGAGTGAGATAGGGTGGTAGGGATTTATTGAACAATAGGTATGTAGAAAGAGGGAGAGGGTAGATAGAGACAATTAGAGAGAGTAGGAGAGAGGAAGGGAGGGAGAGGTGAGATGTATAGATAGAGATAAAGTGATAGGGGTGGAGGGTATAGGGTTGAGGGATTAGAGTGGATGACCTATATGGTTGATGGTTTCTAGGGTATTAGGGTTTAAGGGCTGAGGGTTGATGGGTTAGGGTCGATGGTAGAGGGTATTGGGTTAAGAGTATAGGGTAGAAGGTTTAAGGGTTTAGGGTTAAAGGGTTTAGGGTTGAGGGTAGAGGGTTTAATGTATATGGTTGAGGGTATATGGTTGAAGGATTAGGTTGAGGGTCCAATGTAAAGGGTAGAGGGTATAGGGGTTGAGAGTTTAGGGATTAAGGGTTGAAGGTTGAGAATTGAGGGTTGAGGGTTTAATGTATAGGGTAGAGAGTAGAGGGTAGAGGGTAGAGGGTAGAGGGTTTAAGGGTTGAGGGTTGAAGGTTGAGGGTTTAAGGTTGAGGGTAGAGGATTGAGGGTATAGGGTATAGGGTCGAGGGATTAGGGTTGAGGGTCCAATGTTTAGGGTAGAGGGTATAGAGGTTGAGGGATTAGGGTTTAAGGTTTGAGGGTTGAGAGTAGAGGGTTGAGGGATTAGGGTTGATATTTTTGGGATTAGGGTAGATATTTTTCTTGGATTTAAGGGTTTAAGGGTTGAGGGTAGAGGGTATTAGGTTGAGGGTAAAGGGTAAAGGGTAAAGGGTAGAGGGTAGAGGGTTTAAGGGTTTAGGGTTTAAAGGTTGAGGGTTGAGGGTTTAGGGTTTAGGGTTGAGTGTTTCAGGGTTTAAGGGTTGAGAGTTTTGGGTTGAGGGATTGGAGTAGAGAGGGACAAATGGATGGATAGAGAGATGTAGGGAGAAGTGACATAGAGAGAAGGAGAGAAAAGGAGGGTGGGACATAGATATATGAGGGTTCAGGATACAATGTATAGGGTAGAGGGTTGAGAATAGAGAGTATAGGGTTGACAACCTATAGGGTTGAGGGTATAGGGTTGCAGGATTAGGGTTAAGGGTACATATGGTTGAAGGATTGGGGTTCAGAGTCCAATGTATAGGGTAGAGGGTATCGAGGTTGAGGGTTTATGGTTTGAGGGTTGAGGATTGAGGGATTAATGGTTGAGGGTTGAGAATTGAGGGTTGAGGGTTTAATGTATAGGGTATAGGGTAGAGGGTAGAGGGTAGAGGGTAGAGGGTTTAAGGGTAAAGGGTTGAGGGTTTAAGGTTGAGGGTAGAGGATTGAGGATATAGGGTTGGTGGATTATGCTTTAAGGGTTGATGGATTAAGGTTCAAGAGGATTGAGGGAATATGGTAGAGATTTTATTAAGTGGGTTTAAGGGTTGAGGGATTAAGGTTAAGGGTAGAGGGTAGAGGGTTTAAGGGTTTAGGGTTTAAGGATTGAGGGTTTAGGGTGTAGGGTTTAGGGTTGAGTATTTAAGGGTTTATAGGGTAGAGGGTAGAGGGTAGAGGATTTAGAGTACAGTGTTGGAGGATTAGGGTTGAGGGTCCAATGTATATGGTAGATGGTATAGGTGTTGAGGGATTAACTGTCAAGAGGGTTGAGGGTAGAGGGTAGAGGATTGAGGGTAGAGGGTTTAATGGTTTAGGGTTTAAGGGTTGAGGGTTTAAGGTTGAGGGTGGAGGATTAAGGGTATAGGGTTGGGGGATTATGGTTGAGGGTCCAATGTATAGGGTGGAGGGTATAGGGGTTGAGGGTTGAGGGTTGAGGAATTGAGGGTCAAGAGGGTTGAAGGATTAGGTTAGAGAGTTTACTAAGTGGCTTTAAGGGTTTAAGTTCTTAGGGATTATGGTTGAGGGTAGAGGGTAGATGGTTTAAGGGTTGAGGGTTGAGGGTGTAAGGTTGAGGGTTGAGGGTTGAGGGTATAGGGTTGGGGGATTAGGGTTGAGGGTCCAATGTATAGGGTAGAGGGTATAGGCATTGAGGGATTGCAGTTTAAGGGTTTAGGGTTGAGGGATTATGTTTGATGGTAGAGGGTATTGGGTTGAGGGTATATGGTAGATGGTTTAAGGGTTTAGGGTTTAAGGGTTGAGGGTTTAGGGTTTAGGGTTTAGGGTCTAGGGTCTAGGGTTTAGTGTTTAAGGCTTGTTGATGGATTAGGGTTGAGGGTATTAGAGTTTAAGGGTTGATGGTTGAGGGATTAGGATTGAGGGTATAGGGCATTGGGTTAAGGGTATAGGGCAGAAGGTTTAAGGGTTTAGGGTTTAATGGTTTAAGGTTGAAGGTTAAGGGTTGAGGGTAGAGGGTTTAGGGTATAGGTTTGAGGGTATATGGTTTAAGGATTAGGTTTAAGGGTATAGATTTGAGTTTATGTGGTTGAAGGATTAGGTAGAGGGTAGAGGGTTTAGTGTTTAATGATTTAGGGTTGAGGTTTTAGGGTTGAGGGTAGAGGTTTTAGGGTTTAGGGTAGAGGGTAGAGGGTTTAGTGTTTAAGGGTAGAGGGTAGAGGATTTAAGTGTCAAGGGTAGAGGGTAGATGGTCAATGGTAGAGGGGAGAGAAATAGGAGTGAGAGATAGAGTGAGAGAGAGTGAGAGAGAGAATTGAGGTTATAGGGTTGATGACCTATAGGGTTTATGGTTTACTATATTGGGTTGAGGGTAGAGGGTAGAGAATTTAAGGATTTAGGGTGTAAGGGTTTAGGGTTGATGGTTTATGGTTGAGGGTATAGGATTGAGGGTAGAGTGTTGATGACCTATAGGGTTGAGGGATTAGGGTTGAGGGTACATATGGTTGAAGGATTAAGGGTTAAGGTTGAGGGTAGAGGATTAAGAGTATAGGGTTGGGGGATTAGGGTTCAGGGTCCAATGTATAGGGTAGAGGGTATAGGGGTTGAAGGAGTAGGGTTTAAGGGTTGAGGTATTAAGGGTCAAGAGGGTTGAGGGATTAGGGTAGAGAGTTTACTAAGTAGGTTTAAGGGTTGAGGGAATAGGGTTGAGGGTCCAATGTTTAGGGTAGAGGGCATAGGGGTTGAGGGATTAGGGTTTAAGGGTTTAGGGTTGAGGGTTGAGGGTTGAGGGTTGATGGATTAAGGGTCAAGAGGGTTGAGGGATTAGGGTGGAGAGTTTAATAGGTGGGTTTAAGGTTTGAGGGTAGAGGGTAGAGGATTGAGGGTAGAGAGTAGAGGGTTTAAGGGTTTAGGGTTTAAGGGTTGAGGGTTTAGGGTTTAAGGGTTGAGGGTTTAGGGTTTAGGGGTTAGGGTTTGGGTTGAGTGTTTAAGGGTTTATAGGGTATAGGGTAGAGGGTTTAAGAGGCTATGGTTTAAGGTTGATGATAGAGGATTAAGGAAATAGGATTGGTGAATTAGGGTTGAGGATCCAATGTATAGGGTAAAGGGTATTTGGGTTGAGGGATTACGGTTTAAGGGTTGAGGGTTGAGGGTTGAGGGATTAAGGTTCGAGAGGGTTGAGAGATTAGGGTAGAGAGTTTACTAAGTTGGTTTAAGGGTTTAAGGGTTGATGGATTAGGGTTGAGGGTAGAGGGTATTGTGTTGAGGGTAGAGGGTTGATGGTGGGGGATTAGGGTTGATGGTAAAATGCATAGGGTAGAGGGTATAGGGGTTGAGGGATTAGGGTTTAAGGGTTGAGGGATTAAGGGTCAAGAGGGTTGAGGGAATAGGGTAGAGATTCTACTAAGTGGGTTTAAGGGTTTAAGGGTTGAGTTATTAGTGTTGATGGTAGAGGGTAGAGGATTGAGGGTAGAGGGTAGAGGGTTTAAGGGTTGAGGGATTAAGGTTTAGGGTTTAGGGTTGAGTGTTTAAGGGTGTATAAGGTAGAGGGTAGAGGGTAGAGGTTTTATAAGGTAGAGGGTAGAGGGTTTAAGGGTTAAGGGTTTAGGGTTTAAGGTTGAGAGTAGAGGGTTGAGGGTATAGGATTAGGGGATTAGGGTTGAGGGTCCAATATATAGGGTAGAGGGGTTGAGGTATTAGGGTTTAAGGGTTGAGGGTTGAGGGGTTAAGGGTCAAGAGGGTTGATGGATTAGGGTAGAGATTTTATGAAGTGGGTTTAAGGGTTTAAGGGTTGAGGGATTAGGGTTGAGGGTATAGGGTATTTGGTTTATGGTAGAGAGTAGATGGTTTAAGGGTTGAGAGTTAAGGGTGGAGGGTAGAGGGGAGTGAGATAGAATTAGGGTATGGGGGTTGAGGGTATAAGGGTTAATGGTAGAGGGGAGAGGGGAGATAGATAGAATTAGGGTTTAAGTGTTGAGGGTAGAGGGTAGAGGATAAAGGGTATAAGGGTTAAGGGTAGAGGGTAGAGGGGAGATAGGAGAGAGTTGAGAGAGGAAGAGGGGGCATGAGGGAAAGACTTGAAAGTGAGAGAGACAAAGGGAGTGGGAGAGAGATAGATGGTAGAGGATAGAGGGGAGATAGATAGAATTAGGGTATAGAGGGTATAGACAAAGATATATAATTACGGTTTAAGGGTTGATGGTAGATGATAGAGGGTATACGGGTTAAGGGTAGAGGGTAGAAGGGAGAGATAAAATTAGGGTTTAAGGGTTGAGGGTAGAGGATAGAGGGTATAAGGGTTAAGGGTAGAGGGTAGAGGGGAGAGAAGAGAGATAAAATTATGGTTTTAAGGGTTGAGGATAGAGGATAGAGGGTATAAGGGTTAAGGTTAGAGGGTAGAGGGGAGAGGGGAGAGAGGTAGAATTAGGGTTTAAGGGCTAAGAGTAGAGGGTAGAGGAGAGAGAGACATGAGGATTGAGTGAACAAGAGAGAGATATATAGTTGAGAGAGGGAGAGGGGTTAGGAGGGAGAGAATTGGGAGAGAGAGAGAGAGATGGAGGCAATGGGAGAGAGATAGAGGGTAGATGGGAGATGAGAGAGAGGATAGATATAGAATTAGGGTTTAAGGGTTGAGGGTATAAAGGTTAAGGGTAGAGGGTAGAAGGTAGAGGGTAGAGATATAGGAGTGAGTGAATGAGAGAGAGAGAGAGTTAAGAGAGGGAGAGGGGGTATGAGGGAGAAAATTGAGAGAGAGAGAGAGAGACAGAGGGAGTGGGAGAGAAATAGAGGGGAGAGATATAGAATTAGGGTATAGATGGTTTAAACAAAGAGAAAAAATAAATCTATTAAAAATCCAACTTTCTCATAATGCAAGCATGTTTTGAAGAAGTAGAGATTGTTAGAGTAAAGGTTTTAACTTAATTATGTTAATTAAGTTACCTTTATTCTCTCTTAAGATTTCACTTTGGTTTGCATAATGTGACATTTAATAATTATATTAATTATTAAATGTTTACCTATTAGGGTTACATTTAGGTTTTGCACGATCTCCTTTCTTAAGGATTGATCCATTGTATACTTCATTAATTCTATTGTTCTAATAATATAAATCTCTCCATATTTCAAAGCCTCAAACTCCTTTTTTCTTTTTCGTCCATTCTCTTCCCTGTGACAGGTATCCTTTTGCATGCAGGTGTTCTTGGACTCTAAAGTTGGTTTTGACAACTTTTACATGGTATCAGAGCCAACCTACTACATGCCTATTCTTGTTTCAATAATTTGGAGCTACAAGGGTTGGATCAGGCATTCATAGTTTTGTTGGGTGATTTTTTGTGGATCCGACATATTTCATTTTTTGGGTTCACTTTGGACCCAAACAGACCTCATCGTTGGATTCACACCATCCAAAAACCCCTAAATCGATTGTTCATTCATCGATTTTGGCCATAGTTGTTTAGGGAGGCAAAACATATTTTCCCAAAGGTCGTATGGCCCTAGGGCATGCCTTCCAAAGCAAGAAAAAGCTAAAAAAAATTTTAAAAAACCAAAAAAATAATAGTTTTTAATTTTTTGGGTGTTGTTCATTCAAATAGGTCATGCCACCAGTGCATTGCCTGACGGACACTGCCCAGCCACTGCTGGTGGCCAGTAGCCACCATCGCGCCACCGGCTAGCAGCATCACCCATGTGCTACCCGTGCTCAGCACGTGCGTCACCCACCATCGGAGTGCCACCAGGGAACCATGAGGCCCCTCCAAAATTTGTTTTTAACCTCCTTTCACTCAAATGAGCATATCTTGGCCGTTTTGTCTCAATTTTTTGAACAAAAAATAGGCGTTGGAAAGTTGGATCCAATGCCATCATGATGGTGTAAGATATTTTTCAAAATTTTGTAGTTTGTCTATATTTTTTTGCAATCAAAGTCATATGATTTTTCTACACTCCGGAGGGAATAACTTGGTCATTTTTGCTTCATTTTTTGAAAATGAATAGGTGTCAGAAAGCTGTGAATGCGCTCTATTAAGATATTTTGTTCTTTCTTTTAGAAAATTTATCAGGTACAAAAGATTCAACCTAAAACCTTTTTTGCCTTTTTCCTATTTTTCGCTGAAAAATCTCTACTAGGGTTTGGTGTTTTGTATTGTGGGGGGAGTCTTTTTTCTTGCTTTTTGTCATTTACTTCAGAAAACTAGAAACTCTTCACAGTAAAGAATTCATTAAACCTCTCCAAACATGGCCGAAAACACTTCTATTGTTGACCTTCTCACATCGCATAACTACCATACATGGAAGGATCTCATGACACATCTTCTCAGATCAAAGGGGTTGTGGTATTGTTTAGATACGGTTCAACTAGTTTTGACCAGGCCATTTGAGGTTATGTAGCATAGAAATAAGATGGATGAGGCTATGGGTTTGATTTCCTTACATGTTTCAGATAGCTTGTTTTTTCATCTTGATGGGTGTGACAGTCCTCTTGAAATGTGGACCAAGTTCAATGATCTATTTGGTACCATAAATCAGTTTCATGCACTCTAGATTGAGGCAGAGTTGAATTCACTTGTACTTGATTATTTTCCCACTATTGAGGATTTTTTGATGAAATTCAAACAATAGAGATCTCTTTTATAGGGTTGTGGTAAGGCTAAGACTAATACAGAGTGTATTTACCTAACTTTTTCAAAGCTTCATGGGAACTTTCAAATATTCTCATCAACCTTCCATTCCACTATGGATGCCTTGGGGAATCGATTCACCATGCCTACTTTTGAGGTGTTTTGCGATCAGTTGACTCAAGAGCAAGCCAAGCTCACATAGTTGGATTCTCTCATAGGATCAAAGAGCCATGCATTGGTTGCTTAGACATCAAATGGAAAGAAGAATTAGAAACTGAAGACCAAGACAGATTCAGTTGACAGTGAGACTTCCTCCAAGCCACCTCCAAAGTCAGATTCAAAACCAAAGTACAATCCAAAAAAAGGAAAATCTTCAAATTCTAGTGAGTCTTCCTCCAAGGCTAAGAAGTATTCAGGTGATCCTTGCAGTTTTTGTGGGAAGGAAGGACATCCAGTTTCTAGGTGTTGAAAATGATTAGAGGCTTTAGAGGAAGCTATGTAGTAGCATCATATCTCCTCACCTTCTCCTCCTCCCTCTTCTATAGGAAAAGGACAGGCTCTTTCTGCTCGAGTTGTACCTTTAGGATCCACTTGGATTATTGATTGGTGCTTTGCACCGAATGACTCACTCACAGGAGATGGTCACCATCCTTACCCACAGTGATACTTCATAGATTGCAGTTGGTGACTCAGCACAACTTTCAATTACAGGTTCTGGTACTGTTTCTTTGGATGGTGGTTATCTACAAGATGTTCTTTTGGATCCTGCTATTTCTACAATTCTCCTTTCCATTTATCAGATTTTTCATTTTAGCACTAGTAAAATAGTAGAGTTCTGACCGCATGATGTGGTTATTCAAGATCTCCATGATCCTGATTTGGTTGTTGCTACTGGGAGTGCAGATCTTGAGACTTGCTTATACAATTTTGATGGATTTGAGAGTTCAAATAGTTCAAGCTTCTCTCTTATAGCTCATGCAAACAGAGTGAGCAAGCTTTGGCATGAGTGTTTTGGCCATGACAATTACAAATATCTTCAATAGATGAGTACACAGACACTAGTGATTGGGCTTCCCCAGATATCTTATACTGATGGTGTTTGTCGTGGATGTTCTCTTGGAAAGAATCACCGAGATCCTTTTCCTATGGGTAGAGCCTCACGTGCTAAGGCACCTTTGGAGTTGGCTCACAATGATCTTATGTCTTTCTCCACTCCTTTTTCTGGTGCCTGATATGTGCTCACATTTATAGATGACTTTTCTAGGTTTACATTGGTTTATTTTTTGAAGTACAAGTTTGATGTCTTTAATTCATTTCAGATTTTTAAGACATTTCTGGAGAAGTAGTCAGGACTTTCTATCAGGAGGATATGCACCAATAATGGTGGGGAATATGTTAATCAGGCTTTCAGGGATTTTTTCACTGAGCATGGTTTACAACATTAGTTTATAGGTCCCTCAGCAGAATGGTGTTGCTGAGTGAAAGAATAGAACTTTACGAGGGATGGCCAATTGTATGATACAGTCTCAAGCTATGGATGCTTCCTTTTGGGCTGAGGCAATCAATTGTGCCAACTACATTCAAAATAAAATGCCTCATAAGGCATTATGAAACATGAATCCTGAGGAGGCTTGGACTCATGTCAAGCCTGATATTTCTACATTCCAATTTTTTGGTAGTGAGGCTTGGGAATTTATTTTGGATGCTTAGAGGAAAGCCATGGAGAGGAATATACGACCACTCATATTTGTTGGCTACTGTGAGGATGTTAAGGTGTATAGGTTGTTTGATCCTGATTCCATAAAGGTCTTGTTTCGACGAGATGTCTAGTTTGATGAGCACTATGGATCCTCCATCACCAGCTTCTCCCTCACTGCCTCTTACTTCCTCTCCACCTCTTGAGGATTACATATCTTCTAAGGATGATACAAATGATGACCCACCATATCCACCACCACTAGATACTCAACATTTTCCCAAGTGGGCCCATGTTACTATTGAGGCAGCTAGACCTTTGGCAGGTGATCCTTCTGATACTTGTCATACTCATGCTCAGACAACTGGTACTAGTCTTTTGAGTCATGCCATTTCAGATGATCCTTAGAAGTTTTCAAAGGCGATAGGTCACCATGAGTGGGATAGGGCCATGGATGAGGAGTATTCTTCTTTGATGAATAATAACACTTGGGATCTTTGTTCCCTTTATAAAGGGATAAAGTTGGTTCGGTGCAAGTGGGTGTACCATACCAAGTATGTTGCAGATGGTTTGATTAAAAAGTACAAGGGTCATCTTGTTGTGAAGGGGTTTTCTTAGGTAGAGTGTATTGATTACTCTAAGACCTTTTCTCTTCTTGCCAAGATGAATTCTATTCACCTTGTACTTTCCCTTTCAGCTTCTCAGGGATGGACAGTGTTTCAGATGGATGTGAAGAGTGCTTTCTTGCATGGGGACCTACAAGAGGAGATCTATATGGAGTAGACTCAAGGTTTTGTGCAAGACTCTTCTTTGGTTTTCAAACTTTAGTGGTCATTGTATGGTCTCAAACAAGATCTCAGGGCTTGGTATGAGAAGATGGACTCCTTTCTACTTGCTTCCCACTTCACACGCTGTCATTCTGATCACATAGTGTACATTCAGCATCATGAGGGTAAGCTTTTGATATTTGTGATATATGTTGATGATCTCATTATTATAGGTAGCTCATCCTCCATGATTCAAAGAGTTCAAAGAGCTTTCATGGAGCAGTTTGAGATGATAGATCTTGGTCTTCTGCACAATCTTTTGGGCCTATAGGTTATTCAGTCTTCAGATGGGATTTCCATACTTCAGCAAAAGTATGCTCTTGATATGCTCCAGTGATTTGGCATGCTTGATTGCAAGCTTGTCCCCACTCCTTTTTATTCAAGTGTTGTTTTTTCTACTGCTTGCTCTACTCCTTCAGTAGATCCCACTTTATATAGGCAATTGGTTGGCAGTTTTTTGTATCTAATGCACACTCGTCTTGATCTTTCCTTTGTGGTTGGACTTGTCTTTTGATTCTCAAATGATCCTCGTGAGATTCATTGGAAAGCTACCAAATGTATTTTCAGGTACATTCAGGCACCACATTTTATGGCATTCACTATACATTAGGAGATCCTCACATTGTTGGCTTCACTAACTCAGGTTAGGTTGGTGATGTCAATGATCAGAAGTCTATTGTTGGCTTTTTTTTTTGTCTTGGTTCTTGTCCTATCACATGCTCTTGCAAGAAGCAGTCTGCTATTGCATTATCATCTATAGAGGCTGAGTATTGAGCAACTGTACTAGCTAGTCAGGAGATTTTATGGCTTCAAAAGTTGATGACTAAGTTTGGTTTACCTCTTGATCATCCCATTACTCTTTGGTGTGACAATCAGAGTGATATTCACATTTCCCACAACCCAGTGGAGCATCAACGGACTAAACACATTGAGATCCACATGCACTTCATTAGACAGTTGATTCAAGATGGTTCTCTCATCTTGGAGTACATTCCTACCGAGGAACAGGCTGTAGACATCTTCACTAAACCTTTAGCATCATCATGCTATCTTCAATTGTGCTTTATGATCGAGGTGAAGGAAGTTGTCCTTGGGGGGTCTCAATGAGGCCTTCCTTCCTTCATATTTTTTTCAGTATGCTTTTTTCATCTCTTTTTGGAGAAGAGTTTTTCCCACCTGGTTTTCTCTTTTACTCCACTTTATAGAGATTTGGTTGTATTTGGGTACTTGATCAGGCCTAGTGGTTGGGACCCTTGTTTTATTTCATGCATTGTGGTTACCTTTGCTTTCTTGCACATGTTTGTAGTTGCACTCTTGCTCATCTTAAGGGGGGGGGTGTTAGAGTAAATTTTTTAACTTAATTATGTTAATTAAGTTACCTTTACTCCTCTCTTAATATTTCACTTTAGTTTCCATAATGTGACATTTAATAATTATATTAATTATTAAATGTTTACCTATTAGGGTTACTTTTAGGTTTTGCATGATCTCCTTTCATAAGGATTGATCCATTGTATATTTAACTAATTCTATTGTTCTGATAATATAATCTCTCCGTATTTCAAAGCTTCAAACCCTCATTTTTTTTTTCATCCATTCTCTTCCCTATGACAGGTATCCTTTTGCATGTAGGTGTTCTTGGACTCTAAAGTTGGTTTTGACAACTTCTACAGAGATGTGGCCATTTTTAGCAAGAAATAACGTGCTTGCATTATAATGTGAGTGCATTATAATGCAAGAACATTTTTTCTTGCTCTAAAAATTGTAAAAAACTCAATATACCTATGATCTCAAGGCTTGCATTCTACATATTCTCCTGGTTCTGCACATGCTTCAACACAAAGTAGCTTTTTGATGATGTTGTGAAGAATGCATGCATACTTTTCACATTCCACCACCTTTGCATGAAATAGTAGAATTTTCTCATTGAAAGGCATATAATATCAATTTAAGTCTGAATTCCATTCAAAAGTGATATACAATTGAAGTTTGGAGGGGAACAAGCTTTTGAAAAATTCATATTGTTGAAGAGTTTTAAGAAAGAAGAATCAAAATCTACATAATTGAGTACAGAACTCCTCCATTTCAAACTATTGTTTTTTAGGTATGTGAAGTCTTTACACATTTTCTTTCATTCTATTGGCTTGCTTTCATTTTTGTTATTTTTCACATTCTATGTTGATCATTGTTTTTTTCATTATAACCTTAGGTTCTCAATGCACATTTTAAATTACACAATTCTATACACTTTCCAATTAAATTTTTAAACCACATCTCTTTGAGGCATTTTTTTATTTAACAACTGACTTACCTTGTGTATGCTTCCACATTTTGTATACACATATATATGCCATAAGTTTTAAGGAAGGAAATCAAAACATAATTTCTCAATCCTTTATTATGGATGTGCATACCACTCTCCAAAGTTTTCTAATGTAGAGAATATACACAATTCCACAAAATTCAAGGGTACTTCTGGCCCTAATCCCAAACTAAGATGATCAACAAAAATTTCAACCAAGATTCACTTAAAATTTCAACCAAAATCCACAACTTTGTAACTTGTTTCACTTTGCTAAAAGGCACCAAATTACCAAATCAGGTTACCAAATCACCACAAACCCTAAAAAAACCTTTAACATCATTATCTTGACTCCAAATTGCTATAAAGCACTAAAACAACAAATCTTGACTCCAAACCTTTATCGGGCCCAAATTCTTCTTAACCATCATCATATTAATAGGAACAAAGCAACATCACCTTTTCATAACACAATATCATCAGTTTCACAACTTATTGTACTCATGCCATCCATTTCTTGTAGTAGACCATAATCACTAAACTAGATATATTTCTTGAGCCACATTGAATTTTTAGAAACTAAACACATCTTTAGTAACCCATTTCAGCCTATTATAACATATCAAAAGCTTTTATAATGTTTTTTTGAGAAATTTACCAAAATAATTGAGTGTCCCACATAATAGGGCCCTAATTAGGCCTAAAATACAAAGCAACTACCTTCAATTCAACTTCACAACCATGAATAACTATTAAAAATATTGAATCATGTTATAAAACATTAAAATACACCATCCTTTTATCCCTTAAGAACCTTCAAAGGTCACAAATCACAAACCCTCACTTTATGCCAACTTAGACTAAATACAATAGTGGTTTATTGGAAGTATGATCTCCAAACATCATACCAACTTTTGAAGGCCTAAAAAAAGTTTGTATATGTGTGCAAATGGTAACCAAACCACCTCCAGCTTTACCACTGTCATTTCACCAAACCCTAACCTGTAGGCACCATTTCTTGCATGGAAATCTTAGAAATTTACTTGGAGCAGCAACATATCTTTTGTGTTTCACCTTCCTTTGTTCTACCAACACACACACACAATATAGAAAACTCAAAAATTATTAAAAAAGCTCTTAAAAAGGTGTTTACAAAATCTTTCTTGACTGCCCCCTCAGTTATTAAGACTTTACAACTTCATGAATCTTCAACTTCGTAATTTTTGCAATTTTGTATTTTTGCATTTTTGCATTTTTACATTGTTGACAACTATTACAAGATTTTGCACTTTTCAATACTTTGACCATAAACCCACCTAGTGACCTAATAAACTGATTCAAATACATAAAATGACCTTTTTAAATGTTTTACATGAGACATGATTTTAAATTTTACAAAATTTCCTTATAGATTCATAAAATGCACAAGGTTCTCCTGCACCACTTTCATTGAGGTATTTTGTCAAATAGTTATACCAAGCATCTGATTACCTTTTCTATGCTACCAAATTTTCCATACATGTATCTAAAAATTTGGAATATACTCCTCCCACATTGATAGATCTTTGAAACTATTTTTGTTTTCATCTCAATTTCTAAATTTACCTCATCACTAAATCTACCTGATCACTTATGTTGTGATATATTTTAAATATTTCCTTGATTATTCTACCTACAAGGGATTCTAACCCTTATCTCCATTGTTTCAAGACTCCTTATTCAATGCTAAGTTAGCAACATGGGGAAAGGTGCAACCTATCTTGCAATCATGGCTCAAAATGGAATAATGGACAAAGAATTTGAATTGTTTGACAATAATGTTTTTGTATAAATGTATGCAAAATGTAGTAGCATTGAAAAGCTAGTGAGCTTGGCAAAATAGTGAGATCACTCACTAGCTTGCCAATGTGGTAGGGTTGAGAAGGTAGAGATAGCATATTCCTCATAGAAATGGGGTCTCACGATGATGTATATCACTGTGAGACCTTATTTCTATGAGGTATACGCTGCCCCTACCTTCTCAACTAGTGCAATACACAGTCCAAAATATTTAGTCAATCACAATTTAAGTATTTAGAGACAACTTTGCAACCTTTAAAAACTTATCTCAAGAATTCTTCACAAATTCACCCAATTTCACTTGTAGGTCTGTTGACCTAGTTTCTTGACCAAATCTATCCAAATTCTCACTGAAACAACTAACCAAATAGCTTTTAAGATATCCTTTAAGGCATACACAAACATATCTCAATAGTCCATATAAATCTTTTGGAATAAATATCTCAAATTCATGCTTCTACATTGTCCCAACTAGGCCAAATAGGCCAATTTAAAAAAGCATCACCTCTCTGAACAACTTACGAACCCCAAATTCTTGTGAAAATTCATTAACCAACCTTTAAAACCACCAAATCTATAATATTTATCCAAAGAACCGCTCATAGAGTGCACTTCTCACAAAAAATTTAGTTTTCGCAAATTTAGGGAGGGTTTATTTAAAGTCCTATTCCCGCACCCTATCTCAACTTTCCAAAGCATCAAACATGCTACAAATGTCTTTCACAAGCTCAAACAACCTTAAAATTTTGCCACCCCAAGTGTTTACTACACTTTCCTTCTCATAACCACCAATTTTCACTCAAATGCATAATATTGTCAACAAGGTCATCATGTCCAAACACTCAAATCTACCTCCCCTACTCTTCCAAAGCTTCAAACACCTCATAAGAGGTTGCACACACTTTTTTAACTGATCTCCAACCTTCTTGAGTACTTTTAAAATGAATTTCAACTTGGAGCCATTAAGTTCATAGCAAAAACTCTAAAAATTTAGTGGGGGCAGTAATCAAAACCTCATTAAATCTTATTCCCTTCTCAAAATCCTACATATACATATGATCCTAACATGTTTGGACTCATTACACTGAGACAAAGTAGAAACAATAGGTGGAATGAGTCATTTAACTCATTTTATGCCTTCAAACCCTTGGCTACTTGAACATGCCTGCCTCTAGTAGAAATGCAATAAAATTCTTAAAATGAAATAAAATCACTTCAATCCAAATCCAAGTTGGAGCTCACACATAGATCTAACAATTTCAAAAAACCTCTAGAAAGACTATATTATAAAATGGTCTATATGACCTTATTGAAAGTCCTATAAACACAAAACATTAAAATACCAACTTAAGCCCTTATTGAACCAATCAAATAGTAATGGAGAGAAAGGAGGAAATCATTCATCAACCAAAATTCAATCCCTTTGAAACAACTTTTCAGCTCTTGGATTTGTCACACAATCTCTCTGTTCGCCTTGTAGGTCTACCAACTCGGTTTCTACATCCTATCTCACAAATACAAACTAGAACCCACTGACCAAATACATTTTCAGACACCCTTTATGTCCTTACATAACATATTACAAAAACTCATACAATTATTTTGGAACAAAACCCTCAAACAAATGCTTCTATGTTGTCCTTGACCTTCAATTAGGTCACTTTTACAAAGGAACACCCTTTTAAAGTTACTTCCCACCAAAAATTCCTTTGGAAAATCATGTACCAAGTTGTAAAACCTCAAGATCCACTATTTTTAATTAGAGGAAGACCCACTAACTCACCTAACCATGAAACCCTCAATTTGGCTTATTTTAGGGAGGGTTTATTGGAAATATTCCTTCCCAAATTGTTTTCAATCTAAAAAAACTTAAAAAAATTTCAAAATTGTTTGCACAAACTTAATTAACCTTCAAAATTTTCTTCCCCCAAGAGTTTCACCTATCACCACCCTCTAGCCACCAAATTTGATAAAAAAAAAACAAAGGAATTTCATCTAAGGCATCACACAAAATCACTTTCAAGGCCTCCCCTACTCATAAATCTCATTCAAACATCTACTCCTACCATTTTGGACTCATTAAAGCAGATCACAATATTTACAATAGGTGGAATGAGTCAATTTCTCATTTTAAGCAACCACAACCCTTCAAAACAAGGTTCCAAACCTTATTCATGACAAAAAAGACATAAAACACCTAATGACCTATCACAAAACCAAAATTGCAACTTAGCTAGGTGCCCCTGCACCACATGGTTGTCCATGCTTCCATTTCCATCCTATCTTGCAATCATGGCATGCCACATGACCACATTTCTTTAAGGCATTGCATCAAAAAAATTCATGTGACCTTTGTCTATGCTAGAAATACTCTTCTAGAGGATGATTGTAAGTATTTTTTTTAAGCCTTGAATGACATATATTTCATTTATTTGAATGGATATATTATTCGGAACTAATATTCATCTCATTACAATGCAACAAGTAAAATTATCTACCATGCCGAAGAAAGGAAAAAGGAATAAACTAACAGACGAAGAGTATGAAATCTACCAAATAAAGGAGAGAGAATGGGTGGTGGCATATAGTGAAAAGAAGTAATTGGATATGATTGATGAAAAAAATCCCACTAAAGAGGAACCTCAACCATGAAAAAGAGAACAGGAATTGGCAGCATAAAAGGCAACAATACAAAAGCATCATCATAAGACAATTTTGGATACCGTAGTTGGAGACACACCCTCTATGGCAAGTGAATACAAAGGGACACCATTAAGAACAAGTGAATATGGAGGGACACCATTTACTACAAGTGAATAGGGAGGGACACCATCTACTGCAAGTGAATATGAAGGGACACCATCTATCATAAGTGAATATGGTTGGACACCATCCAACGCATCTCAAATTGAGAGTACATCATCACTCGTATTTGATGAGGAAGGCATGCCATCATCCGCACGTGAACCTCAAGGTATGTATTCTACTCCACCCATGAATAAAGGTACACATTCTATCCCACCTCAATTAAATATTGATGAAATTTGTAATGTTGAGGATTATGTACCTAGGAGAACACCACCTAGAATTTTGCATAGAAAGCCAAAGTATTAGATTAATATTGATGAGGATATTTTTCAGCACATGGAAGGTAAGATTGCAACATGTACTTGTACAAGATATGCTGATAAGATTTGGAAATCATTCTTTGGAAGGCTAAATGAGACCACAAGATTTCAAATACTTCTTGAAATGATGTGGGGTATAAAGTATAGAAACATCATGAAGACTCTTGGGTTGAGAACATTGAATGCATCAAGTGAAAACACTATTGTGAAAATTCTAATGGATGCTTATGAGAGTGTGGGTAAGACCTCACACTCAAAGGATAGTAATGTCACCCGACATGTCATTATATCGACTTTGCTAAGTAGTCAAATAGAGAGAGCTCATCTCATTAGAAAGATGAGTGAACAAATTATAATTATTAGAAAAACTTTATCAAGAGCCATTCAAAGGAAGGAAATAATTGAGGGCACTGATTCAAATGAATTATGGGAATTCTTGGGGAGACTACCACAAAAAGATTAAAAATTTGTTGAAGCATTGGGAACACTAATTGAAGACTATTGGAAGAATAACACAAGTCCATCTCCAAATCAAAGGGATGTGGTAAGAAAGAGAATCAGTAGTCAGAATCGTGAGCTACATCCAAAGCATTTTTTGGATATGACTCAATTAGTATTTCTCAAAGATATTTTCAAATGCTTAAATTTTTTTATGTCAAGATAAATCACACATGCACTACTTCTTGTTGTATACTACATATTAAATTATCTAACCATTATGATGTTTATTGTTCTATATGTTTAGATTTGCATACTAACGATGTTTTGTAGGATTATGGTTTAGAAGCCCCACCAACATCATCAAGAGAGTTCTTATCAAAAAAATTATGTGAAATAGAGGATTACCAAATGTTCTATAGGAAAGCATGCTTGGATGGTTCATGCAAAAATTGTAGTGGCTTGCATCGTATGCCAATATGTCAACATATGGAAAGAATAGATGAGGTGGGACATAAACTAGTAGAGTTCGGGAAGTATAAAACAGTGGCATATGTTACAACAGATGGGTCTCAAGTAAAAAGGTTTGATTTGGTTATTTATAATATTATAGTGTATCAGTTTATGTCCATGTTTCGTGATAATATAGTATCTAAGTATGCAAGTCATGCAAGGGCATCCTTGGTTCTTACCAATCTTACATCAACCAAAAATATCTTTATTCAGTTTTTTTCTTGTTTTGGTTCAAGTTGGTAGATCTGGTGTTTTTTCATGTTTTCTCGCCATATCTTGTGTACCTAAGATTTCATTGTGGACATGTTCAATTGTCATATTCCAAGTTTTTAGCTCATTTGGATCTTTTTTCCAGCAATTTATCGCTTCTGGAGTACGTGACAGTTTTTGGGACTAGCCCCAGAATAACTTCAAAACCTAACGGCTAGTTGGATCAATCGCGGATCTTTCTCGTGACTTGTGAATCCTCACGATGTGTTTAGATTTGTTCTATGGAGTGTCCCCAACCTTACACTTAGGTCCACATTTCATCTTACACATCTACCGTGGATGAATTTCAGATTTGAGGCCAATTTGTTCTTGCACACATTACACTTTTCTTCTCGGAGATTTTGGTGATCTTTGGCTAACGTGAATGTTTTTTGACCCACGGATGTGATATAAAGCTAGTATTGAACCATTAGATGAGAGAAATAGAATTAAGAAGAAATAATAATATGTATATAGATTTCGATCTGTAATATTTTCGCTCGCTTGTATGAGCACTATATTTTGATCATGTTGTAATCAGGCCTGTGCACTGAATTTGTAAGCACAGATGTGGCACACTATTTGTAATTAATTTTTTTGATAATACAAATGTTTGCATCTACATTTTCCTCCATATTTTGTGTTTCTTCTGGTGTGTGACTCTTGCTACATGGTCTCAATTGTTCTCTTTGAGGACCCTCCTACCGTGATTGCACTAAAGTGGTATTAGAGTGAGGTTTGTTCCTTGCGAGATCATCAAAAGTTGTGCGGTCCTATTGAAGATTTTTTGTAGGGTGGCAGATTGAGGATCTGACCTACAATTGTAGAGGACTTGTGCAAAGATGGCAAGAAGAATAAATGGTAAAGTAAATGGAGTGTGTTTAAATGCAGACCCTATTGTAATGGAAATGTTGAGAGGAATTTATTCTAAATTAGAAGCGGTTGAAATAGCCCAGAGAAGAGTTCGACTAGTTGATGATGTAAGTGATGAAGAAGTAGAAGGACAAGAAGAATTTGGAAGAGAAGATAAACCTAGCCTTGACTAGGGATAAGAGAGGTTCATAAGAGCCCTAACCAGAGTGAACACTAAGCCAGATTTCAACCCACCAGACTATAATGGTAATTTTTGTTGGATTGGATAACAAAAATGGAGAAATACTTTGATTTTGAAGGTACCCCAGATGATAAGAGGGTGAAATTTTCCTATACAAAGTTGAGAGGACATGCATCCCTTTGGTGGGAACATTTGCAGATAGATAGACAAAGAAAAGGAATGGAGAAGATAAGATCATGGGATCAGATGGTGAATAAATTGAAGACAAAGTTTATGCATGTAGACTATCAGATTAGTTTTTTCAAGAAATTGCAGAACCTAAAGTAGAAAGAATCAAGTGTGACAAAGTATATTGAGGAATTCTATAAGTTGAATATCAGATCTGGACATTCAAAAGATGAGATTGAACAAGTAGCTAGATATGTGAGTGGTTTGAGGTCATATATTCAAGAAGAGATCAGTTTGATTAAGTTGTTGAGTGTGGAAGAGGCATATTAGTGTGCCCTAAAATCAAAGGAGAAGTTGAATAAAAGACATGAACAGAGACAAAGAGGAAGACATGGAAGATTTCAGAGAGGAAGAATATTTATTGGAGGAGGAAGAGGAACCTTTGCAGATTAGAATAAGGAGGTCAATAAGAATAAAAATTCATATCAAAGAGATGATGGAAACTCTTACGAAAGAGGGGGATATGGTGGTTATAGAAATGAAGGGTATAGAAAATATGAAAGAGGACAAGAGAAAAGAGTATTTAGGGGAACTTTATTTAAATGTGGTGGAGAAGGACATAGAGCCTTTGAATGCAAACAAGGAGAGACAAGATGAAAGACTAAGAACAATAGGAGAACAACCTTTGTTAAGGAGGATCATGTTGGATCATCTAATCAACTGGAAGGAGAGGTATTGGTGAATAGGAAAGTGTTGTGTCAAAGTGAATTGGAGAAAGAACCATTGCAGAGAAAGAATTTGCTCAGGACTAGATGCAAGGTAGCTAGTAAATGTTACAAAGTGATCATTGATGGTGGAATTTTAGAGAACCTAGCTTGTGAATAAATGGTGACCAAATTGAAGTTGGAAAGGTTGAAACACCCTAAACCCTATCAGATAGCATGGATTCAAGATGAGCATAAAATACTTGTAAGTAAACCATGTTTGGTGAAATTGAAGATAGGAAACTACCATGATGAAGTTTTGTGTGATATTATGCATATAGATATATACCATATCTTGTTGGGAAGGCCATGGTAGTATGATTGAAAAGCTATTCATGATGGAAAGAAGAACATATACACCATTTTTGCTAATGGGATGAAGCCGACTTTGTTACCCTCGGAAGATGTTCCTAAGGCTGATATTTGTATGCCTGCTAGAATCTGTTTGGTTCATGGAAAGAAATTTCTAGATGTATTGAGACATGAGAACATGTGCTATGCATTGGTGCCTAAGAAATGTGAAGACTCTAAGAATGTAGAAGGACAACCTGAGGATATAAAAGACTTGCTAACAGAATATGATGCTATCATTTCAGATAATGTAACTGATGGATTACCACCTATAAGGAGTATTAGTCATTGCATGGATTTGATTCATGGAGCTAGTTTGCCTAATAAAGTAGCACACTGGATGACACCGACAGAGAATGAATAATTGAATAGACAATTGAAAGAGTTGTTGAGGAAAGGTTTGATCAGAGAAAGCTTAATTCCTTGTGTAGTACCTTTTGTGCTTGCACCTAAGAAGGATGGAGAATGGAGAATGTGTACAAACTCTAGAGCCTTAAATAAGATCACACTGAAGTATAGATTTCCTTTTCCTTGGATGGATGACATTATGGATTTTTTGAGTGGAGCTAAGTACTTTACAAAGATAGACTTGAAGAGTGGATATCATCAGATCAGAATCAGAGAAGGATATGAGTGGGAAAAAGAATTCAAGAAAAATGAAGGATTGTATGAGTGGTTAGTGATGCCTTTTGGGTTGATAAATGCACAAAGTACTTTAAAGAGGTTGATGAATGAGGTATTGAAGAAATTATTGGGTAAATTTTTGATTGTATATTTGGATGACATTTTTATTTTCAGTAATACTAGAGGGGAAAATTTGATTCACATAAGAAAATTTTTGCAGAGTTTGAAAGAAGAACAGTTGCTAATAAACCTAAAGATGTGTAGTTTCATGAAGGAAGAATTGGTATTTCTAGGATTTGTGATATTAGTGGATGGATTGAAGATGGATCTTGAGAAGGTGAGAGCTATTTTTGAATGGCCTACACCTGAAAGCACTAGATAAGTAAGATTATTTCATGGATTGGCTAGTTTCTATCGAAAGTTCATTAGGATTTTTAGTTCTATTTGTAGCCCTATGACAGAGATAATGAGAGGAGACCAAAAGTATTTTACATGTACATCTAGAGCAGACAAAAGTTTTGAATTGTTGAAGCAGAAGGTGATTGAGCAACCTATGTTGGATTTACCAGATTTTGGTAAGTTATTTCAAGTAGACTGTGATGCAAGTGGAAATGCAATTGGAGTAGTGTTAAGTCAATAAGGAAGACTAGTAGCCTATTTCAGTGAGAAGTTCAATGATGCAAGGAGAAGATATTTAGTATATGATTAGGAGTTCTATCCCATAGTTCAAGCTTTGAAAAAGTGGAGACATTACTTGTTATCTAGGTAGTTTGTGTTGTGTACGGATCATCAAGCTTTATAGTATTTGAACAGTCAAGGTAAGTTGAATCAGAAACACATGAGATGGGTAGAGTTCTTACAGAGTTACACTTTTGTCTTGAAATATAGGAGTGGAAAGTCAAATAGAGTTTTTGATACTTTGAGTAGAAGAAGGAATTTATTGGCACAAATGAGAGTGAAGGTATTAGGCTTTGATGAATTGAGGAACTTGTATAAGGAAGCCTCGGATTTTGTAAAACCTTAGAGAGCATGTAGAGATTCAGTCTTGGAGGATAGAAGTCAATGGTTGGATTATTTCATCTAAGAGGACATGTTATTTAGAGGAAATTAGTTGTGTGTACCCCAAAGTTCGATGTGGGATAACTTGGTAAAAGAGAAACATAACTTGGAGGATTGGAAAGACATTTTGGAATTGACAAGACAGTAGCATTGGTGAGTGAGAATTACTTTTGGCCATAGATTGGTAAGGATGTTAGGAAATTTGTATAGAGTTGCAGAGTTTGTCAAGTTGCAAAAGGAAGTAGTTAGAATTTTGGATTGTATAAGCCTTTAATAGTACCAGAAAGACCTTGGGAGGATATAAACATGGATTTCATACTTAGTTTTCCTATGACACAGAGAGGTAATGATTCAGTATTTGTGGTATTGGATAGATTTTCTAAGATGACACATTTCATACCTTGTAAGAAGACAACTGATGTAGTACATGTAGCAGATTTTTTTTTCAAAGAAGTGGTTAGATTGCATGGATTACCTAAGAGTATTGTTTCAAACAGAGATACAAAGTTTGTTGGTTATTTTTGGAGAAACCTTTGGAAGAAGTTGAAGATAGATTTGAAGTTTAGTTCTACTTTTCATCCATAGAAAAATGGATAGACCGAGGTAGTGAACAAAAGTTTGAGAATTTTTTTGAGATGTTTTGTTGGAGAGAAGACCAGAAGTTGGGATCTAGTCCTAGCACAAGCAGAGTTTGCCTACAATAACTCAGTGAACGTGAGTACTAGAAAGACAGCTTTTGATATTGTTATAGGAGTTCATGCTAGAGGTATATCAGAGCTAAGAGACATCAGTAGTGAAGATAAAGGGAGTGTAGAAGCAGTATAATTTGTAGAACATATGAAGACAATGCATACTCAAGTGAAACAACATTTGGAAAACATGAACCAGAAGTATAAGGAGAAAGGAGATGAAAAGAGGAGACATAAGGAGTTCAGAGTTGGAGATGAAGTGATGGTGTACTTGAGGAAAGAAATATTTCTAGTTGGAACATATATTAAATTGAAGATGAGGAAGTCTGGACCCTGTAGGATTTTGAAGAAGTTCGATTCACGAAATGCTTATGAAGTAGAATTACTAGATGACATGGGTATATCACCTATATTCAACATTGCAAATCTACATCAATACCATGAAGTAGAATTCAGTGAAGAAAACAAGGTGAAGTTGAAAGAACAACTTCTTAAACAACAATAAAATGAGGTAGAAGATATTTTGGATGTTAGAGATGAAAGGAGGACTCGTGGAAGACAGTAAAAGGAATATTTGGTCAAATGGAAGGGTAGACTAGTGGAGGATTATTCTTGGATTTATTAGGCTCAAGTAGACCATATTGATTTTCCTTTGGTCCCTATAAAGTGAGAGGCTCAATTTTAATTAACCTCTAATGTCTGATGTAGGAGCATCCTTGGTTCTTGGAAATCTTGCATCAACCAAAAATATCTTCATTCAATTGTGTTCTTGTTTTAGTTCAAGTTGGTAGATTCAGTGTTTCTTCATGTTTTCTCTCCATATCTTGCATACCTAGGATTTCATTGTGGACATGTTCAATTTTCATATTCCAAGTTTTCAGCTCATTTGGATCTTTTTCTGGAAATTTATCACTTTCGGAGTACGTGATATTTTTTGGGACTGGCCCCAGAATAACTTCAAAACCTAATGGCTAGTTGGATTGATCGCGCGTCTTTCCCATGACTTGTGGATCCTCATGGTGTGTTTAGATTTGTTCTATGGAGTGTCTGTGCCCTTAAACTTAGGTCCACACTTCATCTTATGCATCTACCATGGATGAATTTCATATTTGAGGATGACTTATTCTTGCACACTTTACACTTTTCTTCTCAGAGATTGTGGTGATCTTTGGTCAACGTGGATGTGATATAAAGTTATAATTGAACCATTAGATGGGAGAAATAGAATTAGGAAGAAACAATAAGATGTATATAGATTTTGATCTGTAAGATTTTCACTCGCATGTATGAGCACTATATTTTGAGCATGTTGTAATAGGCCTGTGCGCCGAATGTGTAAGCTCAGGTGTGGTAGACTATTTGTAATAAAAAAGTTTGATAATATGAATTTTTCCATCTTCATTTTCCTCCATATTTCATGTTTCCTCTGTTGTGTGACTCTTGGTACATGGTTTGGACTGTTCTCTTTAAGGACCATCCTACTGTGGCTGCACTAGCAAGGCATATTCATAGGGTCCAATGGTTGGACACACAATTCAAGCTATCCAAGGACACCTTTCCAATTGGTAGGATAGTATTAGTGATTGAATTTGTAGAGAACTACACTCTACAACCACAACATGAGGTGCAATCACAATATTACAACTCCACATAGGCTTTGATATTTGTGCACATGGCATTCATTCATGTAGCTGATAGTATAGAGGAACAAAGGAAGGTATTGAGGGAGTTTCACTTTTATATTAGTGATGATCACACACACACTCTAGAATTCATGCAAGGATGCTTCTAGATGTTC
Organism: Sequoiadendron giganteum; assembly: GCA_007115665.2. Classification (NCBI taxonomy): domain Eukaryota; kingdom Viridiplantae; phylum Streptophyta; class Pinopsida; order Cupressales; family Cupressaceae; genus Sequoiadendron; species Sequoiadendron giganteum. The sequence continues at coordinate 102,452,625 of CM021107.1, read as the reverse complement.
TACAGTGATTTTTCTTGGAGGGGCATAGCATACAGACTACATATAATATGGTTAGGTAACTGTGCAACATATTTCAAGAACTCATGCATGTTCTACTAGTTGAGAAACATGCATTTCATTATAGGTGTTCAACATATGTGGAAATTTTTTGAGGCCAGGCATGGAAAGAGGGAGCATGGTGGTGCAGGAGCATGCATGAAAAGAGCATTAGCATGAGAAGAGTTAAAGTATAAAGAGAGTGAAAAGTTAATAGATGCAATATCAATCATTGAGTGGTGCAATGCTTCGATGAGTCTAGGTAATGAAGATACGTCTTTAGTGCATAGATTTTTTTGGTTGATGGATGATACTAACATTGCACCATATGAGGATTGTTGTACACTAATTGGATCAAGTGAGTTACACTCTTTCCTTAGCTTAGATGCAGGTTCATGGAGTATCAATACACAAAATATAGCATTCTTTTTTATTCATGTACAATGCAAGCCTGGAATGATTGTGATTTAGGGGATTGGGTTGGAAGATGGTTGACAAGTTATCTTAGCCCACTTCACACGTACCGCCCTATGATGGAATTGGAACTAACACATATGGAATCATTGTTCAACTTTGATCACATATCAGATCTAGTTCAACAAGGTAATATATCTACTTGCTTAGTTTTTGAAATTCCTATTGTTATCTTACTTTGTAGTGTATTCGTAATGTTGACTAATTTTAAGATATTTGTTGCACATATCAATGTAGGGCATGTTTATGCAGTTATTGTAGATGAAGACAATAAAGAGGGAATAAAATATTACTTGTGTCATTGTGTTGAGGCCAAAAATAAATTGGAGGCCCCAGTTATAGATGGAGAAAACATCAAATGCCCTACAAGCTCAGTTGTTGTTATTGGAACATAGCTCAGAAGGTACCCACATAAGAGTGTTAAATATTGGTTTTTTCAAGACTTTGACGTGCATCGTAAGATTCTTCATTACTTGAGCCTTGTCAAGGCATCCAATGTTCGTTTGAAAAAATATGGGGGTAGACCTTTGAACAAGACCTTGTGGAAGGTCCGTGAGTTGGACCATGAGGCAATACTTGACACAATAAAGAGTAGAGTAGACCTGAATGGTTTGTTGGATTAATTTGTAAGTATGCACATTGGTTGTTATTAATTTATACTTGTATGCAAATTAATTATTTTGATGCCAATGCTATCATCCTCTTTTACTTTTCCTATTTGTAAGTAACCTACTCAAAATTGATTGGTGTCCCCTTGTAGAAAATGTAGATTTATGAGCCATCCAAGATAATCTCAGCCAAAAAATCAATGCAACATACTTATTTTGATGATCTTGACAAATCTCAATTATTATTTTAAGCCATTATAAAAGTGTGTGTGAAGCTTGGTGAGGGAATTTCAAGTTATTCATTTGAATTTAACCTTATCATGAGCACCTACGATGTAGAAATTATAAGAGCACCTCGAATTTCAAGTTATTCTATTCATGAGAGGTGTTGTGGGCAATAGGTATCTTGGAACTCTAGGTGAAGATGTATGACCAGGAGTGAATAAGTTGAGAGACTGAAATGCCTATCCTCAATGGAAGCATGAAGATTTATGCCTTTTTGTTCCCGGGTTGAAACCAAATGGTGTGGATTTGTTGTTTGTAAGTGCCTTCTATTAGGAAAACAAGGATAGACAAATGAGAGGGGGTTGAATCAGTTGTAACCAAAATCAAACTTATTTAACATTAATCAACCTTTAATCTCAGATCTGATAATTAACAATGCAATCATAAAACAATAACACAGCAGAGACACATGAACACCAAGATTTTATACGTGGAAACCCTATTAGGGGAAAAACCATGGTGGATGTTAGTCCATAAGATTATACCCTCTTAGAAGTATAATGAAGAATGAATAAGGAATGTACTTGAATTCAGGCACATTGCCTAGAGCACACTACTCAGAAGAAGGCTCACTTCCTTACATACAATAATAAGATTAAATCCATCTGATGAACATGAACTGAGAAATTAGCTTCCTCATAAGCCTGATTACAATTCTAGTTACGTACAAATATACTTCACTCAACCTTCTTCACACTCTGCTCAATCTCTTTCACACTCTAATTTGCTCCTAAATTATTTGACCTTTATTCACACATGTACTTCACATACACATCTCGAGCATTCCCCCAAATGAGGAAAAAAATCACTCTTACATATCCACTACACGGATTTACATCAACTACACTGTCGGCCACAAATAAAGAATAAATTACAATTGTTGGACTTAATACATAAATAAATCTTAATGCGCACCAACACAAGTTAGTCACAACATAGTGAGGACTCAAATAAAGACCTTCAAACATGCCAAACAATAAAATATTAATCTTCATGGATCTACAACATGCTACCACCATCATGTCGGCTGAGAACATGAAAACATGACCACACATCTGAAAAATCTCCAATCACGAACACTCCGATCAATACGGATGTACAAAACTGATATAGCATAATTTAGACTCATCCAAGAACATCACATGAACATACACAATAACTGAAATTTCCAAACTTTCATCCTCTTCTTCCAAGAACACCTGCTACAATAACAAAATGACTGTAGGAACATAGAACTTCATAACTTTCTCAAATCTTGATGCGTACCACTAAAAATTTTGAACAACACACTAAATAGACTTAGAAACAAACTCTTTAATGTGCACCACCTGATTATCAACTTACAACACTTTCGTCCACTCTAACCTTCTCAGCTTCACTGGTTGCCTACAATATATTTATTAGAATTTTCTCAACATCCTTGATATATACAACCCTAAGCATCACCAATGCTAATAGTATTGACATTAATGACAACCATATATCAGCAACACAACCATAACATCCAAAAATCTCTCCCTTTGGCATTGATAGCAACACATGATGTGAAAAATACCATCAATCCAACTAGCTTTTCTCCAACAATCTCCCCCTTAGATTGTGCACTCTTTTCCTATTTTCTCCTTCCACTTTATTCTTCTCCCATGTTTTTCACATTTCTTATCTCCCCATTTGACATCAATGGAAAAGTTACACATGCTCTACTCCTCATATTTAGCGCATTTGACTACTCCCCCTGAGTAGAATCCACCACAACATCAATCTAGAATATGATATGGCTATGAATTCATGGACTGATGCAAATACCTATATCACTTAGTTCTAATCAGGAGGGGAAATCACCCCTAACTTGCTTCTGAGATAATCAAAAGTATCCTTAGGCAGTGGCTTAGTAAAGATATTTGCAATTTGTTCCTTGGTAGGTATATACTCTAGTCTAACTTCTTTGTCACTTACTTTATCTCTCAAGAAGTGATATTTGATGGATATATGCTTTGTTTTTTAATGCAACACTGGATTCTCAGAAATATTTATGGAACTTGAATTGTCATAGAATATGGCAATGGGCTCTTCATACTCAATTCTGACATCTCTCAACATTTGCTTCATCCTTAATACTTGAGTACAACTGTTTGTAGCAGCAATATATTCTGCCTCAACAGTAGATAATAAAATTGAATTCTTCTTTTTTCTTAGCCAAGATACCAACTTCTTCCCTAAGAAGAATACACCACCACTGGTACTCTTCTTGTCATCCACATTTCCTACCCAATCAACATCAGTAAAAGTTTTCAAGATAAGATCATCATCCCTAGGATACCAAAGACCAAGATCAACTATCCCTTTCAAGTATCTGAATATTATTTTCATGAAAGTCAGATGAGACTCTTTAGGATCAGCTTGATATGTAGAAACCATGCATACAACATTCATTATATCTGGCTTGGTCTGAGTCAAATAGAGTAATCCACTAATCATTGACTTGTATCTTGTTTGAATTGCTTTAGTAGACTCATCATTCTATGTAAGTTTGCATCTAGTTAGCATAGGTGTACCAAATGGATTTGAGTCTTCCATGCCAAACATTTGTAGTAATTCTTTTACATATTTAGACTGAGATACAAAACTTCCATCATCTAACTGAGTGATTTGTAGATCTAAAAATAATTTCAGCTCTCCTATCATTGACATTTCAAACTCACTTTTCATTTCATCAACAAACTTCATACACAAATTATCATCACCTTCAAAAATAATGTCATCAACAAAGACTTCAATGATTAATTATTTATTCTGATCCAACTTGAAATACAAATTGTTGTCAGCAATATCTTTATTAAATCCAAGTTTCAACAAGTATTTATCCAATCTAGCATACCAAGATTTAGGAGCTTGATTGATTCCATATATGGCTTCCTTCAATCGACATACCATGTTTTCTTTGTTAGTCAGTTGAAATCCATCTAGTTTTTCAACATAGACTTCTTCTTCTAGCTCACCATTTAGAAGACCTTCCATCTATCTTCATTTCATTTCCACATTGGATGCTCTTTCTTTTTCTTCTTTTCCTTTGTGTATTTGTAAGTAAACTACTAAAAATTGATTAGTCTCTCCTTATAGAAAATGTCGATTTATGAGCCATCAAAGAGAATATCAACCAAAAAAAAAATGCAACATCCTTATTTTGATGATCTTGACAAATCTCAATTCTAATTTGAACCCATTATAAAAGAGCATGTGAAGCTTAGCGAGGGAATCTCAAGTTACTCATTTGAAGTTAACTTCATCATGAGAACTTATGATGTAGACAATATAAGAGAATATTTAATGTATGAGTGACATTGTAAAACATATGTGAGAACAAAGTACCTAAGGAATTGTAATGAGATTTACTCAAATATTGAAATTTGGTGCAAGGCACCAAGGTTCTTGAGCAAATTTGGTTCATGGAAGTCTTAAGTTAGTTTTGTGTTTTGAGTTTTTTTCAATTGAATAAGGTCATATTAGACCAATTTATAATTTAATAAGTCATTTTAGTTTTTTTTTGGGTCATTTTGGAGTTCATGTTACATATTTTTCAAAATGATGTAAAATTGCAAAAATTGAAAAGTTGTCAATGTGAAAAAAGTGCAAAAAAATATAAACTAGAAGAAGCCCAACAATCATGGGAATTCAAATGCTAGTTAGAGCCATTTTCATAGGTTGGTTAAGGTTTAAATAAGTTGGTAACTCGAAGTAAGAGGTTTTTGTGAAGGAAAAGTAATAAAAATCCCCTGATTTCTCTTGTAATTTTGTGTGTTTCATTGAATTTTTCTATTGCAGACTATTATACTTGGTTGTATAGAAGTATTATGTCTTAAAATATTTTCCAATTGGTAGAGATAGGTGTTATCTATGTTTTGTCTTTGGATTGAAGGAAATTTATTAATTTTTTAGAATGTTATTGTCAAATTACTAACTACGGGTCTGTACAACTAGCCATAAGGGTTTGAAGACTAAAAATGAATAAATGACTCATTACACCTATTGTTTCTATTTGTGTCTTAGTGGAATAAGTTTAAAATGGTAGGATTAGATCTAGGAATAATATTTAGGAGTGTTTTCGGTTGCTGTCCTAAAGGAAATTGGGTGAATTTTGGCTTAAAAATGGAGATTCAATGTTGGGTTTTGGTGAAATTGTATTAGGCAACATTGGGAGATGATTTTTTTGTCATAAGAAAGCATATATTGAAGTGTTTGAAGCTTTGGAAGGGAAGGGGAGGTGATTTGAGTGCTTTGGCATGATGCCCTAATTGTCAAACTATGTATTTTGAGTGAAATTTGATGGTTAGAGGAGGGAAGTTGTGGAAAATCATGGGGGTAGCAGATTTTGATGAACCTTCAAGCATGTGCAGAAATAAATAAAGGTGTTTGAGGCCTTGGTTGGCTATGTAGAAGCCTGGAAAAATGTTTTTCATTAAACCCCTTTGGAATGGCATAAAATGAGGGTTTCATGTTTTGGTGTCATAGGAAATGATTCTTTGATCAAAAGTTGTGGATTTGGAGGTTTTGTAGACTGGTAAGTGACTTCCCATGAATATTTAGGGTTGGAAAGGTGTTTGAGTGGGTGATGCTTTGCTAAAGTGACCTAATTAAGGTTGAGGACAACATAGTTGCATGATTTTGGAGAAGTTGGTCCAAAGTGACCTAGGTTTCTTTTGAGATATGATTTGTAAGATGTTAAAGGGTGTTTGAAAATATAATTGGTTAGTGGGTTTGAAATTGGATCTATCAGTTTTGGTCCAGAACCTAGGTCTACAAACCTATAAGGGAATTCGAGTCAATTTATGAAGAGTTGGAGAGAGGTTTAAAAGTGTTGAAAAGTTGTTTCTAAAGGCTTGAATTATGATTGTAGGTTGATTGCCTCCCTACTTTGCATCAAAATTTATTGTTGCCCTCAAACATTTGTAATTCAAGTAACGTAATCCCTTAATAGTCCAAATTGCAAAAGGTAAACAATATTCGATGACCTATTACCCAGATACCATGTTGGTTACAATAATTCTATTTGAGGCATCAGGATCACGTAGGGCACCTCTACAATAATTTCTCTTGGATTTTTTTATCTCAGTCATTTTTTTGTAGTCTCCAATTTTGACTTCATGGAAAAAGTGTCAATTGCAAGCAATGTAAAGTTGTAAAGTGGTGCAACTTTTGTTCTACAACTCATGTGACCAAATGAAGTGTTCCAAAACATCCTAATAGGTATGTTAATACTAGGAATTATCCTCTTTTGCACCCAAACACGCGGAATCACTCTGAGCTACATTCAACTAGATCGATCCCTTAAGAGTCCAAAGTGCAAAATGGTTGCAAAATTCAGCATGTTGTTACTCAAATATTGTGACGCCTAGAAACTTCTTGTCTGATTATATGGAAACATGTTGGGCCCCTCTAGAGTAAAATCTCTAAGTTTTTGCTATCTCAGAGGAATTTTCCTATGGTGGAAAACTTTCACTTGTTGAAAAAGTTGTCAAATACAAATAGTTGAAAGTTGCAAAGTGGTGCACCTTTCATTCTACAACTCATGTGACCAAACAAAGTGTTCCAATGTGTCTGAATATGATTTTTTATGCTAGGAATGGTCCTCTTTCACACCCAAACACGTGGAATCACTCTAGTCTATTTTCAACCAAATCAATCCCTTAAGGGTCTAAAGTGCAAAATGACTACAAAATTCAGCATGTTGGTACTCACATACCATGGTGCTTAGAAAATTATCATCTGATACTTAGAAACTTCTTATTGAGTTTTAATAATTTTATTGTCAAATTACTAAGTGTGGGTTTGTACAGCTAGCCATAAGGGTTTGAAGAGTACAAATGAATATATGACTCATTCCACCTATGTTTCTCTTTGTGGCTCAGTGGAATGAGTTTGCAATGGTAGGATTAGATGTAGGAATAATACTTAGGAAGATAAAAATGTTTAGGAGTGTTTTTGGTTGCTATCCCATAAGAAATTGGGTGAATTTTTTCTTAAAAATGGAGGTTCAATGTTGGTATTTGATGAAATTGTATTAGGAAACATTGGGAAATGATTTATTTGGGATGAGCAAGCATATATTGAAGTGTTTGAAGCTTTACAAGGGTAGGGAAGGTGAGTTGAGTGCCTGGGCATGATGCCCTAATTGTCAAACTATGTATTTTGAGTGAAATTTAATGGTTAGAGGAGGGAAGTAGAAAATATTGGGGGAAGAAGATTTTGATGAACCTTCAAGCATGTGCAGACATAACTAAAGGTTTTTGAGGCCTTGGTTGGCTATGTAGAAGCCTAGAATAGTGTTTTTCAATAAACCCCTTTGGAATGGCATAAAGTGAGGGTTTCATGTTTTGGTGTCATAGGAAATGATCCTTTGATCAAAGTTTGTGGAGTTGGAGGTTTTGTAGACTGGTACATGACTTTCCATGAATATTCAGGGTTGGAAAGGCATTTGAGTGGGTGATGCTTTGCTAAAGTGACCTAATTGAGTTCTAGGACAACATAGTTGCATGATTTTGGAGAAGTTGGTCCAAAGTGACCTATGTTTCTTTTGAGATATCATTTATAAGATGTTAAAGGGTATCTGAAAATCTAATTTTTTAGTGGGTTTGAGATTGGATCTAACAATTTTGGTCCAAAAACTAGGTTTGTAGACCTACAAGGGAATTTGAGTGAATTTGTGAAGAGTTGGAGAGATAGGTTTAAAAGGGTTGTAAAGTTGTTTCTAAAGGCTTGAATTGTGATTTTAGGTTGATATCCTCCCTACTGTGCATCAAAATTTATTGCTGCCCTCAAACACTTGTAATTCAAGTAACGTAATCCCTTAATAGTCCAAATTGTAAAAGGGCAGCAATCTTCAATGACCTGTTACTCAGATATCGTGTTGGTTACAGGTATTCTATTTGAGGCACTAGGATCATGTAGGGAACCTCTAGAATAACCTCTCTCAATTTTATTTTTTTTATCTCAGAGTCAATTTTCTGTGGTCTCTAATTTTTACTTGATGGAAAAAGTGTCAATTGCAAGCAATGCAAAGTTGTAAAGTGGTGGAACTTTCATTCTGGAACTTGTGTGACCAAAAAAAGTGTTCTAAAACATCCAAATAGGTATTTTTATGCTAGGAATGGTCCTCTTTCACACCCAAACATGCGAAATCACTTTGAGCTACGTTCAACCGAATCGATCCCTTAAGAGTCCAAATTGCAAAATGGCTGCAAAATTTAGCATGTTACTCAAATATTGCGGTGCTTAGAAACTTCTCATCTAATCCTATGAGACCATGTTGGGCCCCTCTAGAATAACCTCTCTCAATTTTTACTATCTTGGAAGCATTTTTTTCTGGTGGCAAATTTTCATTTGGGGAAAAAGTAGTCAAATGCAAGTAGTGGAAATTTGCAAAGTGGTGCAACTTTTGTTCTCCAACTCATGTGACCAAATGGAGTGTCCTAATGTGTCTGAATAGGAATTTTTATGCTAGGAATGGTCCTCTTTAGAACCCAAACACAGAGAATCACTTTGAGCTACATTCAACTGGATCGATCCCTTAAGGGTCCAAAGTGTGAAATAGCTACAAAATTCAACATGTTGTTACTCACATACCGTGATTTTTAGAAAATTATCATCTAATCCTATCAGATTGTGTTAGGCCCCTCTACAATAACCTCTCTCATTTTTTACTATCTCAGAGGCACTTTCCCGTGGTGGCGAATTTGCACTTGGGAAATGTCAAATGCCAGTAGTTGAAAGTTGCAAAGTGGTGCAACTTTCATTCTACAACTCGTGTGAAAAAATGGACTATTCCAACACATCCGAATAGGTATTTTTATGTTAGACATGGTCCTCTTTTGTACCTAAACACGTAGAATTGATCTGAGTTATGTTCAATCGGATCGATCCCTTAAGGGTCCAAAGTGCAAAATGGTTGTAAACTTCAGCATGTTGTTACTCAGATACCGTGATGCTTATAAACTTCTTGTTTGATCCTATGGAATCATGTTGGTCCCCTCTACATTAACCTCTTTTGGTTTTCTCTATCTCAGAGGCATTTTCCAATGGTGGTGAATTTTCACTTGGAGAAAAATTTGTCAAATGCAAGTAGTTGAAAGTTACAAAGTGGTGCAAATTTCGTTCTACAATAGTGTGACCAAATAGACTATTTCAATGCATCTAAATTGGTATGTTTACACTAGGCATGGTCCTCTTTTGCACCCAAATGCACAAAATCACTCTGAGCTACATTCAACCGGATTGATCCCTTAGGAGTCCAAAGTGCAAAATGGCTAAAAATTTCAACATGTTGTTACTCAAATACCATGATGCTTAAAAACTTCTTGTCTAATCCTATAGGATCTCATTGGGCTCCTCTACAATAACCTCTCTTGATTTTCACTATCTCAGAGGAATTTTCTTGTGGTGGAAAATTTTCACTTGGGGAAAAGTTGTCAAATGCAAGTAATTGAAAGTTGCAAAGTGGTGCAATGTTCATTCTGCAATGTGTGTGACCAAACTGACTATTCCAATGCATTCAAATAGGTATTTTTACATTATGTATTGTCCTCTTTTTCACCCAAACATGCGGAATCTCTCTGATCTATGTTCAACTGAATCGATCCCTTAACGGTCCAAAGTGCAAAATGGTTGCAAAATTCAGCATGTTGTTACTCGGATATCATGATGCTTAGAAACTTCTCATCTAATCATATGGGATCCCATTGGGCCCCTTTACAATAAATTCTCTCGGGTTTCGCTATCTTGGAGGCATTTTCCCATGGTGGAAAATTTTCACTTGGGGAAAAGTTGTCAAATGTATGTACTTGAAAGTTGAATAGTGGTGCAACTTTCATTCTACAACTCATGTGATGAAAAAAATTATTCCAATGCATATGATTAGGTATATTTATACTAGGCATGGTCCTCTTTCACACCCAAACACATGGAATCACTTTGAGCTATGTTCGACTGAATCAATCCCTTAAGAGTTCAAAGTGCAAAATGGCTACAAATTTTAGCATGTTGCTACTCGGATACTGTGATTCTTAGAAAATTCTCATCTAATCCTATGGGATCATGTTGGGCCCCTCTATAATAAACTCTCTCAATTTTTACTATCTCCAAGGCATTTTCTCGTGGTGGCAAAGTTTCACTTAGGGAAAATTTTCTCAAATGAAAGCTATTGAAAGTTGCAAAGTGGTGCAACTTTCATTCTACAACTTGTGTGATCAAATGGAGTATTCTAACACATCTAAATAGGTATTTTTATGCTAGGAATGGTCATCTTTCACACCCAACATGTGGAATCACTCTGATCTACATTCAACCTAATTGATCCCGTAAGAGTCCAAAGTGCCAAATAGCAACAAACTATAGCATGTTATTACTCAGATCATGTGACACTTAGAAAATTCTCATCTAATCCTATGGGATTTTTTTGTGCCCCTCTACAATAACCTATCTTAGTTTTCACTATCTCAGAGGCATTTTCCCGTGGTGGAAAATTTTCACTTGGGGAAAAGTTTTCAAATGCAAGTAGTTGAAGGTTGCACAACAGTGCAACTTTCATTTTGCAGCTCATGTGACCAAACAGACTATTCCATCACATTTGGATGGGTAGTTTTACGCTAGGAATGGTCTTTTTTGGCACCCAAACATGTAGAATCACTCTGAGCTACATTCAACTAGCTCGATCCCTCAAGGGTCCAAAGTGAAAAAGGGAAGAAATCTTTGACAAACTATTACTCAAAAAACTTGATGCTTATGAACTCTTCATCCAAGCCTATGGGATTGTGTTGGGCCCCTCTACAATAACCTCTCTCTGTTTTTGTTATCTCGAAGTCATTTTCTCGTGGTGTCTAGTTTTCACTTGATGGAAAAAGTGTCAAATGCAAACAGTGTAAAGTTGCAAAGTGGTGAAACTTTTGTTTTGCAATTCGTGTGACCAAACAAACTACTCCAACATGTCTCGATAGGTACATTTATGCTAGGCATGGTCCTTTTTTACACCAAAACACTACTTCATGTACTATGAATCTTATGTTCTGTAATTGTTGTGAAGATTATGTATCCTTTGCTTAATTGAGTTGTTCCAATCAAAGGATTAAATATATTGGAATATTTTTATGAATCATTTCATGGAATACCAATTGAAAATGTGTTTTTTCTTTTAGATAAAGTATTTCATGGAACTCTTTGGATTAAACTAGATTCAGATATGTAAGAACAAGGGAGCATTAGGAAATACATTGCTCAAGGATCTTAAATAAGCCTTCTTGGTGTAGGGACACCAAATGCATTTTGTGTTAATGTTGTCAAATGAGGTATTTTGATAGTTTTAGGTGTGTTTCAGGTTTTTTCAATTCAATAAGGTCCTATTAGCCCATCTAATAGGTAATTAGGATTCATTGAGTTTATATTGTCACATTTTTTGAAAAATTGTCAAAAGTGTAATATTGAAAAGTTGTAAAAGTGCAAAAAAATGTAAAATTAAGGAAGCCCAACGGTCATGGGAATTCAAAGGGAAATTATAATAGTTGTAATAGGTTGGTTAAATTTTAAAATATACTAGAAAATGTATAAATGAAGGTTGTTGCAGGTTTTCTAAAAGATTGAATAATAAAGCTCATATTTTCATTGAAATTTTGTATTTTTTCTATTAATATTGTTGTTGTAGAGTAGTTGCACAGCTTGTACAACTTGATGGTGACTGCAAATTAATTTGAATTGTTGTTTCAGTGTCCTATCTATCATTTTGACTAAGTTTTAGGCACTCCCATTGGGGTTGTAGAATCTTATTGATTTTTCCATATATGCGGGTCTGAAACTCCAATTTTAAGGTTTTGAAGACATAAAAATGTGATTATGACCCATTCCACTAACTTTAACTCATGTAACTATGTGTAATGGGCCAAATATGGTAGGATTTAGTTGATTTAATGGTTTGGGGAGTATGAGAGGTTATTTGGGGGTTTGGGCATGATGCCCTAGTTGTTAAATTTGTATGTTTGACTAAAATTTGATGGTTAAAGGTGGGTAGGTGAGGAAAAATCTTTGGAAAGAAAATTTTGGTGATAGATAAAGCATGCATAGGCCATTTGAAGCATGTTTGATTGATTGGTGAAGTGTAAAGAAGTTGGGAAGTGGTATTTTCAGTAAACCTCTTTGTAACTTGCTAAAAATGAGGTTTTTGTATAAAGAGGACTTAGTGAGTGGTTCATTGGTTAAAATTTGTAGATTTTGTGGTTTTATAGATTGATAAATTATTTTCCATAGCTATTTGGGGTTGGTAGATTTTTTAGAGGAGAGTTTCTTTGTAAATTAGGCCTATTTGGCTTAAGGGGACAATGTAGAAGCATCAATTTGAGGGATTTGTTCGAAAATGGTTCTATGAGATTTTGAGATATGTTTTGGTATGCCTTAAAGGGTGTCTAAAAATACAATTGGTTAATGGGTTTGAGAGTGGATTTGTGTGATAGGTCCAAGAAACTAGGTCTACAAACCTATAAGGCAAATAGTGAAGTTGTGAAGGGAATCACCCTAGTTAGGGTTTTAGATATTGAAGGCTTATTGAAATAAGTTAAATTTTTTATTGGTAATTGAAGGCCTCCTTACTCTGCATCACTTTTCTCCCATTGCAATTTTGGGTGGAGAATTACTTTCAAAGTATTGGGAAGGATTTTCCTATTTTCTAGTTGGCAGTTGCCATTCTAGAAGGCTGATCTCTTGATATATTTTATACTCATTCTTAATCAATTATCAAGTTAATAATCAGTGCATTTATTTATAGTTAATCTTTTCTTTTCAATTTGGGAAATTTTGGAATTTGTAACTCTACTATTATTCCTAGAAATATTGAAGTTGTTTAGCATCGACTAATAAAGTTTTTTAGCATCAATCAATTAATATTCAAGACAAACCATGAAGGAAAAAAATGATCAATGAAAGGGCTAACAAATTAATAAGTATACATGTGAATAAGGGAAGCACAAGTACTCAAAAACACATAAGCCTTGAAGTATACACATGAATACATAGTATATAGAAATTAATACAAAGTATATGCATGAATACAAGATATACGCACAAAAACACATAAGTTGCAATGTATACATTGGAATACATGTATGTCACAAAGTATACATGCAAGTTGTAAAGTATACACTTGAATACATGTAACTCATTGAACCATGGATTTATAATGCAAATATGGACACCAACGATAAAAAATATTTTTATTGACCAAATATTCATATAGGCATACATCAATTTATGTCAATATAAGTATAAAATATAGGTACAAAATAGCCATATAGGCTTACAAGAATTCCATATAGCATACAATGTCAAATATATCCAATACAAAATATGTACAAAAATGCCATATAGGCATACAACAAAGGGCTCTGGAATCATAAGTCATCACTCTCAATCCCCTCGAAATAAACTCTTACACTTTGCTTGTCGATCAGATGGCAATACATCTGTCACTCATTTATGTTGTGTTTGAGGAGTGCTCCTGGTGCTCCTTCTAGTGTTTAGTTCTTGGTGAAGTCTTATCTATTACAATAAGAAGTAAAGAAATCAATATATAGAAATTACATTAAAAAAAATGATATATTTAATAAAATAAACACTTACTACCATCTGATGATCACTCTCCATGAGGGAAATATTCAAATGCCCATGTTGAGGCATGATGAAGCCCTATATAAACCATCCAAATAGAAATTAAACTATGAATCAATAATGGTTTGATTTTTCACTAACTAACATCTACAACAACAAATGTAAATTTAAATTTAGTAATTTTCCTCATACCTCCCTTTTCAGAGCCATCGAGGATTATATAGCAGATGAAACATCGATGTCCATTGCCATCTGAACATTCAGAGGTGTTTCCACTTCCAACAACTAAAAATAAACCAACAAATTATTCAATCACGAAAAATAACAATAGTGATCCACATCAAGAATTATAATACATGAGATAATGAACAAAATTTTGAGTACTTATTAAACTATATATTTCTAACTATCATGCTTACTATTTTCCCTATCCATATCTTGTTCAAAATCACACATTTTTAGGCTTTTACCCATAGTAGCAAGTTGGTGAACCATTTGATAAAATGATTTCATAGATATGTATGATAATTGTGGTGGCATAGAGAAGGCAGTGAACTATTTGAGAAAATACCTCAAAGAAATGGGGTCTCATGGTGATGGAATGCCATTACAAACAAATGCACATCATGGCATCCCATGACCATAGGACCACATTTCTTTCTAGAATTTTTTCAAATAGTTCATTGCCTTCTCTATGGTATTATTGCTTACTATTATGCTTTGTTCAAAAATTTTCCAAGCATCCATAGTTTGTTGGAAAGCACCTATTTTAGGCTTTTAGCCAAAGTAGCAAGGAAGTGAGTAGTTTGATAAAATTCTTTGGTACACATGTATGGAAAATGTGGTATCATAGAAAAGGTGGTGAGCTGTTTGAAGAAAGGCCTCAAAGAAATGTGGTCTCATGGTGATGGAATGACATTCCATCACCATGAGACCACATTTCTTCAAGATATTTTTTCAAAATACTAATTGTCTTTTCTATGTTATTGCCTACTATTATTCTTTGATAGACTTTTTCCAAGCATCCATAGTTTGTTGGAAAACACCTTTTTTAAGCTTTTAGTCATAGCAGTGAGGAAATGAACTGTTTAAAAAAATGCTTTGGTAGACATGTATGGAAAATGTGGTAGCATAGAAAATGAGGTGAGTTGTTTGAAAGAGTTCCTCAAATAATTTGGGTCTCATGGTGATGGACATCACCATCAAATTGCATTTATTTGAGGTATTTTTTTAAACAACTCATTGCCTTGTCTATGCTATTTCTTACTATTATTATTTCATATATTCCTTCCAAGCATCCATATCATAGATAAGGTAGTGAACTATTTGAAAGGATTCCTCAGTAAAAGGAGGTCTCATGGAATTCCATGAAAATAAAATGCAATTGGAAGGTACTGCTACTTATTACTTATGCTATGTGAAGTAATTACATTACTGCTTATGTTGACTTTCTAAACAACTATATTGTAGTTGAAATTTTATTATCTATCAACATCTAGTTATTAGTTATGGAATGTGAAGTAATGCTTTGAGTTTGGAAGATGTGTAATGCAATGTAATCAATGATATTCATATAAAATACACAAATATATTTACAATTCATTAGTTAAACTCTTTATTCTATTACATGAGTGCAGGTTTGACTAAATCCACTCACATTGGGAGGTGTTCCCTTGAAACTTCCAATATTAGCCTATTCAATATCCAAAATCACATATAAAAATACCATTCATAGAACAATACTATTAACATGTAATAAATTTATAATTTTTTACTAGTTACATACCTCAACGGTAGGTGCAATGGAGAAATAAGTAGGTGTAGGGCTGGTGTATCCAGTATCAACAGTGTGACCTTGCAATTTTATTAAAATCATAAAACTAAATTAGTTAATCTTTCATTTCAAAATAAAAACTTAATAAATTAAATTCAACGAACGTGCTAACTTTTACCTGAGTATTAATTCCATAGGCCTCATACAAAATGTTATCTGCCCTTGCCATCTCCATAGCTATAGACACATCTTGTTTAGTAGCCTCCTGAGTGTTAGTGGTGTCATATGAACAAGTTGGCCTATAAAATGGCATAAATGGGATCAAATCCGACCACTCGAAGACTCCCCTAGATGGCACTGTAGAATAGGGATAGAATATTCGATGACACTTTGGGTCAAAGATTTGATGGCCTGCAAAGTCTCTACATCGACACTCTCCTTTGCAATAGAAGGGATAATGATGTGCTCATGAGCCGGACTAGTGAGAGGTCATCTCCCTTGTCATGTAGGATCTAGTTGTGCACTAGGTCTATCTTGTAATGAACCCCCACCTCTCTTCTAGAAGTCCTTCATATCAAAATAATCTAGGATTTTGTTCAAGATTAACTCACAATATAGTTTCCTAAAGAAATACTGTAGGAATTCATAATTGTTGCATGGTGGGTAATAAAAACCCATGTACCACCTATACCAAAAAAGTTCCTAATCTGTTGGTAGTGTCACCAATGAATAGGAAAACTCTTCACATTGAGGCTAATATTTTCATTTGTGTGTGGGTCAGTGAATAATTAGGAAAAATCACCTTTTTTAATTTTTAAATCTTTTACTATTTTATATGATAATTTATCTTCATAATAACCCCTAGCCGTCTGCCTCCTATCCTTCCAACTAGTTAATTATTTATTCTTTGAATCTACATGCTTTAAAATTTCTTTCAGTGAAGTTGCCAGGGTCATTATATCCATAGTGGAATCATTTGGATCGTTCAACCTCTTCATTAAATCTTTAATTTGTTTTTTATTGTTCTCAATTTCACTCATTATGTTTTGTTGAGTGCTAGGAGGATGTTGAGGGATTGGTGGAGGAGATTGAAATTATGGTTGATTAACTTGAGGATTTTGTTCCTCTTTTTGTTGATGTGCTTGTTCAAGATTTTGAGAAGGGTTTGCAGGTTGATTAACATCTCCTACAAATTCATAAAAAAAATATAAAAAACAACCTAAAACTAACAAATTCAAAACAAACAAAAAGAAAATCATTACCTCTCAGACCTCCTCGTCGACATAGAGGCATTTTGGTGATGAAACAAAAACTGTTGATGAAGAATTTTGCAAAATACCTCCTCCTAGAATGCGAGTGTAGAATATTAGGGTTTTGGCTGCGGGCAAGAAAAAAACACAGTCACAAGTTAAAATGAATTCGATTTTTTTCTTTTTCTTTTAATAGGTCATAATGCGAGTAGGTTATAACATGATCGCACTATGGGCTCATCATGGTCGAGCCTCAGTCTCGACACACCAAGTGATAACGTGATCATGTTATAACATGCTCGTGTTATGAGTTTTCTTTTTTTTTTAAGTTGGCCACAAATTGGCTACCCATCTCTATGCACCCACCCAGAAGAAGGAAGGTAAAAAGTTGGATCAAGCTTTGACCATTTGTTTGGCTAGTTGTGGATCATATCTAGGTTGTTTTTCCAAAAAGAGCAGGTGGTTTATTGAGAAATTCATGTCAGTGAGTTGCATTCCCACCATAATGAGAAAGTCATGCTAGTGTGTTGGCTTCCCATTATACTAACCCTACCAAAGTTACCTCACTTGATAATTTTGATAGGGCACTACAATGCTTGTGTAAATTCTTTTGAATATATTATGTGAAGATTCTATTGAAGGGGATTTTTCTTTGTTCA
Source organism: Sequoiadendron giganteum (assembly GCA_007115665.2). NCBI lineage: Eukaryota > Viridiplantae > Streptophyta > Pinopsida > Cupressales > Cupressaceae > Sequoiadendron > Sequoiadendron giganteum. The sequence goes on along the minus strand of CM021107.1, from coordinate 102,434,900 downwards.
TGTAAGGTCTTCTTCTTAGGGAGAATTGTGCCTAATGTCTCTAAGAGAGGACAAGTCAAAGTGTTAGATCGTTATCCACAGGATGCCTCATTCGCATCAAGCCATTTCAGTTGATTGTACACTCTTGGAAGGCATCAAACCCAATGACACCACAAAGGAGAGGACACATCACAAGAAAAAGAAAAATCATGCCATGGAATTTTGTACAAATATGTCATCTATGTATGCCCCCACTTTAAAGTGGTTACTACACCATTATTGTGAGAAATTTCTTTAAAGTAGCCAAGGATGGACAAAGGAAAACATGAGAGCTAACTTGGAAAGCCCTGTGCCAAGTCATATGTTTCTAAAGCAAGCTACATCATGAAAAAGGGGTAGTATGTCACATGCGAGTCAATCTTAAGACATGTCATCCACATCCCAAGATTTCTCTTATAAGTTTATGAAAGGTTAATGATTAGTCAAAAGAGACAATGACAACTGACATACAAGGGTAAAGTTGCTAAACCCATTGCTCACACTTAGTGCAGGACAAAGGTGAGCCTAGAATGGATGATGATATGCTGCTCCTCTATAATAGTGAGTATGCTATGATCCTACAACTATTCTATGAAAAAATTAGCCTTGATGGTATAGACTTTGTCACATGGTTGGAGTGAAACAATGTTCTTGGGTGGGTGAAGGATTAGAGGATGCTTAGGAGGTCCAATAGTAAATGGGTATTTAATGGACACTTTTGTATGCATAACCTTAGTGGGCTTGGGTTGGTGTATCTCTAGGAAAGATCAATTGAGTATCATCTTTTTACCATTACCCAAGGAAGACACATTACTATTGATTCAAAGGAGTGCAACCATGTTGTTGTGTTCTTGCACCATGATACCTTCCCTAGTAGGAGAGTGTTTAGGAGAACTACTAACAATATGTTAAGGACATTCATTATTTGGTTCTATAGTATTGACTTCATCACAAGTAAGGGAATGATCTATGGTGGAAGTTTCTTGTTCCATAAGAGTCTCATGATTCTCATCAAGTGGATCTTGTAACAACATAATATCTTCTTCACTAATAGGAGAGATATTAGGACAGGGGGAAAGTTGATTGTTGTGTTTGTTGATGGTTTCTTTCTCTTCTTCTAAGGTGTCATTCTCTTGTTCCATAGTATCTATCCTAAGAGGAGATCCTTTTGGAAAGTGAAATACAATAGGTTTATCACATGGCATGATTAGAGCTGGTAAAGTAGCTTCATCTCTCATAGGATAGGTGTTAAGAGAAGGATAAATAGGAAGTAGATGGTTACCAATTATTGGACTTGGTTGTTCAAATATACTCTTCCAAATGTGAGAAACCTTAGGAAGGAGAGAAATAATGCTATAACTCTCAATAATTGGGTTGCTTGATACCAACATATTCTTATTTATTAAAGCATGATAACAAATAGGGGAGGTGTTGGAAGATGATTGAAGACTAGGTAAGGTAGTAACCATGATTTTAGCTTCATGTGTGATAAGTATTGAAAACTTCAAGCAACTCTAAATTTTTGAAAATTCTAATTTTTGTCTAGTGGGACATGTTGGTGTTTTTTCCCACATAGAGATTGCAATTCTCTAAGAGGTAGCCAATCTCTATTGTAGATGACTACAAAAGGCTAGTGGCCAACTAACAAGAGTCATTTAAAGACTAACCTCTCCTCCACTTTTGTCTCTGTAGGACCAAGATGGGTAAACCTAAATGTGTTCATAAGAATGCCTTATAATTGGTAAGAAAACTTTTTGTATACAAATTACAATCCCTACACACTCAAGGGGATAGTCATTATTCTTGGTATTAGCAGACCAGAGAATAATTATAGGCACCAAAGAGCAATGGAATTGACCAACTCATAAAAGGAATTACTTCCCATAGGAAGACAAGGTTTAAAATGTGGTTATGTTCAACATATGGATCACCATGCTTAGAACTACAGTCTTATACCAAAGAGAAAGGTTGCAAACATTACTTAGTGCCTCATCCATTGGGCAACGGAGTCATACAAAGTATAATTCTGATACTATGAACTTATCGTCATATAGCCTTACTACCATGAGATATTTCAATGTATTAAAATAGTGCTTCTTAGCTGATCCTAAGGATATACAACCATGAACATGTAATTTAGCCTTTCAAGCATTTGATTAACTCATTAAGTTAGAGTAAGAAAAAAAATTACACTTTCAATTAATCATTGAAACTGAAGAGAGAAACCCTTGCTAAATCCATTCAAAATCCATGGCACACACACAGGAGAGAAAACCATATTAATTTTTGTAGATTTATTTCGATATCAGTAATTAAAAAGCATAGCATACTAACTTTATACAGATCCCTACTCGGGATGATTTCCTAAATAGTGTTCACAACATTTCAACATTAAAGCTAACTGTACAGACTCCAACGTTTCTGACCCAAAATTTTGACTCTACAATGATTCATGAAATCTCCTTTATATATCAAGATAGCAACAAGCATTAGGCTACATTGTCAGTACAAAATTGAATTTCAACTAAAAGTGAAATTCAAATTCACATTCCTTATCATTAGATAACATCGTGTATGATCAAAGGAATCAAAAAAAGGGTTACATAGTAACCAGTTGGAGAACAAAATTTCATGCAAAGCGCGTGCACATCAACATCCACATGATGAAATAGTAGGAAAAAACACATCCAACAAACCCACCACTGGTAACCATCAAGAAAGCACACGGCCTTGGTATAGGCGACCGCATCCAGTCCCTGCTTGAGATAGCGATAGAACTACATTTCCCCTACCAACCTTGTCAGCACAACCCCTAACAACCAAACCCGGTGCCAATGCAGTTATAAGTTCAACTGCCAGGACCTCCTCATTTACTCCCATGAGCTCAGTTAAAGTGTCCAAGTAACACCGGTAGTCCGAATCGATGTTAGATTCATGAATATCAGAATCAGATATGACCACAAGGGATGAGCAGCATATTGGCTTCTTTCCAGTATTTCTAGTAGTACCCCTGGGCACTATGGGAGTAGTGGGCTCAATCAAAACCGACAACTTTCAGGCTCCCAACCTCGCACTCCTACATTCAGTCAATTTATCCATAGAGAAAACAAAGCCTTGCAATAGACTGGAGAAGAAACCTTCCTCCACAAAAACAAAAGAAAATGCAATGCTAATTGCACATAACTTAGTCAACATTTATAGAATGGCCTAGTGTGTAGGATACAATTTATTGAAAGCAATTCAAGCACTTGAACAATCAGCGATTAATACAGCCATGAGTGTTTTTTGTAGGGTAGTACTATTCGCACGCTGGAGAAAAATTTAGGAGGAGATCCTCTGGAAAAGGAAAATCCATGCCATTAATGACACTAGCAATAGCAAGGCAGTATATGCCACACAAACGAATCGCATACCCCTCCTTTGAATTTGAACCACTGACTCGGAACACACTTGGAAAATTGGAGGGTTGAGATCAAGTCAATGAGTATTGACAATCCACTTCAGTGCTTGGGAAAAGACGTCCAATCAAAACCCACAAAGATAGGAGATCTGAATAATACAGTGGGGCCCGCATAACCCTATTGGCCAAAGGAGACAGAGCACATGTCACCCCCCTTGTAGACCTCGTAGTACCATTAAGAATAGTTACTCCGATCGTGCAAGGTGTGCGAGAAGTCATAATTAACCTTGTTATTAATGACCATCGCCAGTGAAGAGATGACCACACGTCACTGCCAACACCTTGGGAAAAAACCCACACATCCATTCATGCTAGATGGCAACATCTCACAAACCTCGCACCACTTTGGTGATGCTAGTAGGAAAACCTGCGAGGTCAGTGAGAAGCAGCCCAGATCAAAACTTGTGATTGGACGGTTAGCCAAATCTCACATGAAACATTCAAGTGGGACCGGCTAGTGAAACTCCTAGTGGTACGAAAACATAAGTTGTCTTGGTAGAAAGACCGGCAAGCCAGGTGAAAGGGGTTGGTAAAAGCATGACCTGAGAGGGATAAAACCTCACTTAAGTGACTGGTTACCCTCAGTAGTAAGTCACTATTGAAACATAACAAGAGGGTTTCCAAAAGTCGATAATTAAAATCACCATGGGTAACTTTGAAACCCAAAAAACTCAGTTCACAACACTAAAACATTGAAATTCCCATTAGGACACTTGTACTAAGCTAGGCGACTTAGTCCTTTTTCGAGGTGATTTCACAAAATTGCTCTAGGCTTGTTTTAGCCAAATGGGTATCCAAATCTGTAGAAATCTTTAAAAAATATGCACAATGGGACTAAGTCACCACAACTGGCGAAAGTGTCCCTTTTTTCCTTTTCTAACAATATGAAGGTGGAGACAAAAGCTCTTAATCTAAATTTTATGTTCCTCCAAGTGTTAAGAGCTAAAACCTTGATTTTTTGTCTATAGGTGTCTTTTGTGTAGATTCTTGACCTATCCAACAAGCAGATTCCCTAAACAAGTCTTCAACCCATTCTTGAATGATCTCCAAGCTTCCAAGATACCTGAACTTGCAAACGCACAAAGAGAGAGAAGGAAATGTTGATTGTTAGGGCATGGGGGTTTGCCTTGGTCAAACCCCTTTTAGATAATTAAATCAAGTGAAGAAATAAGATAATGTAGCATGAAATATGAGACAAATTAACTAATAACTTGTCATGATGATTGATATTGAGTTGCATCAACAATGGAGAAAGATTTAGCCCTTGAATGCTTTGGAAATATGCCTTGTTGACTTAGAATACAAAAGCCCTAGCTTGTTTGAGAAGAGTAGTGGATTGTGTAGTGAATAATGAGTGATATGTTATGAATTAGGGTTTAGAGGCTTGTATTTATAGCAAGTCCACCTAAAAAACCTATTATTTGATCCCCAAGGTCAACATGAAGGAGAAATAAACCAAAACCCTAACTTTTCTAGCTCAAAACCTCAAAAATAGCTCCAATGGGACTAAGTTTCCACCTTGGGAAAGTTAGTCAACCTGGACAAGACTAATTCACTCAGATAGGCGACTTAGTCCCATAGTGGCTCTTTTTCCAGCTGGATTGTCCAAGAGTAAAGAAATCAAGTTTATATGATGATTTTATTAGATATTTGATAAAATTAATCCCTGGGATGCATAATAAGGGGTCATAGGGGCCTATTAATGATGATGAAAAGGGTAATTAAGGGCGAAAATTCCAAAAATAGGATCAAATTAAGAACAAAATTGTCATTTTCTTCAAAGGTATATAATTTTTGTTGACACAGGGATATATTGGATGTACCTCATGCCCCCCATGAGGTACCATGATGTGATGCTGATGGTGCTAGCCAAGTGTTGGGATGCAGATACTTGTACATTCCATTTTCCAATGGGTGAAATGACAATCACGCTAGAGAATGTCCACTTTATCCTCCAAGTTCCCATCCAAGGAGAGGGGATATAATTCCAAAGAGATCATGCATTTCACAAGCAGAAGGATGACATACAATATTGCCTCGGTGGGCCAGTGCACGACAAGTGACTGAGAGGATGCATTGATCTTGTGGTTATATTATATTCATGAGCCCTAGTGGTGAGATGCATTATGATGCACTTTGTTTCACTAGTACTCTTCCTAGATGGTTGTGCAACACACCTAGAGGGAGGACTAGTTCACTTGATACATGGGATGGTGGAGCATAGGATAGTGTATGCTTGGGGATGTTTTATCCTAGCGCATTTATATTATGATCTTGGTCAGTTTATTATTCAAGAGGTAGACAACATGGTGCATTATACACTTCTACATGTGTGGTTCCTTGAGCATATCACATGCACTAGGCCTACCAAATTCCCATGTACAACAATAGTGGCATATCCTCAGGCCTTTGGCTATCCTCTATGACAATTGTGGTAGTACAAGGATTTACACTTTTGGAGAGTGCGATTTGACTGACTGGAGGACGACGAGATCTTGTGGAGACCTTATTAGCTGACACTTTAGTGGCATGATCACATGAGGCAGTTCAGGAGATTATAGTTAGATATATTTTTGGTTGGCCATCATGATCATGTAGTATGTCCCTTCTACTATGATCGATTCATGCAATAGTTTGGGAAAATTCAGAGGCCATTTCGGCCTCCTACAATGATTTTAACAACTAAGCCTTTAAAGACATGATTCAAAGATTAGACATCTTAACCATCATGAAGGTACATTTAAATTTGCAACCTAGGGACATGAACTTGAAATGGGTCAACACAGTATGTGCACTAGGAACTTCAAAGTAGTCACCTTCAATCTACAACTAGGAAAGACTTAATAATGAAAGTAAACTGCATGAAAGGAAACAAAAAAAAAATTGAACATCACTCAATCAAATTTAAACTGAACTTGCATAATAGGAATGAAAATTTGAGCAGCAAACATGAAACTACTCTACCTGCCTTGGCTGCAGGAACAATCATAGAATGGACTTCTAGTGGCTATAGGAATAGTCAATGCTAGATTCTTACTAAGTAATAAACAAAAATTAATTCTAATCTATCTAAGCTAATGAATTAATCACCAAGTGGGCCCCCTTGGATGAGTATCCTCTAAAACCAATAAAAATTTATATTAAACTCAAATGCTCAATTCAGAATCTTATTTTATTCATTGGAAAAATGAAATTACAAAAGAGTGTGTCTGGTATTCTCAACTTATACAATAACTTGGTGATCAAATCCTTAAGAAGGAGGATCCAAACCTTATTTATCAGCTAACAAGGTAGTCAACTCCCACTAACTGAGAGGACGTTATTTAGGGAAAGGAGGAAAGAGAGTAGAAGAGAGGTTATGCATGCAGGGGAATCCATTCAGATGCTTAGATCCAAACATGGACTCGACCACTATAGCAATGTCTGCATTGCTTAATGTCATTAAAGATCAGCATAGGATGGTTACATGCGGCTGAAAATGGAATCTTTCACCATCATTCTCTAGTTGACCATCGCATGTGTTGGTACTAAAAAATGCAGGTTTTGTTAGAGTAAAGGTTTTAACTTAATTATGTTGATTAAGTTACCTTTATTCCCTTCTTAAGATTTCACATTAGTTTGCATAAAGTGATATTTAATAACTATATTAATTATTAAATGTTTTCCTATTAGGGCTTCTATTAGGGTTTTTCCTATTAGGGTTTTATTAGGGTTTGCATGATCTCCTTTTTATAAGGATTGATCCCATTGTATTTTATATCAATTCATTCTCTCATTCTCTCTGATATATACATTTTCAGTTTTCAGAGAACCCTTGGTTGTTTGTCTCCATCTCTTCTTTTGTGATAGGTTATTTGCATGCAGATGATCTTCGGGGTTTGTGGTGTTGTATTTTCTCAACTCCTACATGGTATCAGAGCTTTACTTCTACATGGTATCAAAGCTCCACACCTGCTGCTTCCTATTCTTCTTTTGAAGATTTTTCAAGCTTCAAGGGTTTGGGGTTTGTTTTCTTGATCTAGGGAATACATGCAATTTTGAAGCATTTTCAGCTCAAACGGACATTGTCATTGCGTCTGCAGTGGTCCAAAACTCCTAAATCAACTGTTCATTCGTCCATTTTGGACAAAGTCGAAATTTAGGGAAATTTTTTTTTGCAACTACAGTTGTATGGCCGTCGTCTACGCACGGATCCATAAAAAATTATTGGTAAAAAAAAAATTATTATTTTTTTCGAAAAGTTTCGTCAAAAATTCATTTATGCAAAAAAATTTATTGTAAAATTTTTGATCTTTCAAAAAATAAAAATAAAAGCAAAAATTTAAAGCCTTTTTTACGGCTTGCTTAGGCCGGGGGCGGGACCCTGCGCAGGGCACAATGTACCTGCACAGGGCGTAGTGTACCTACGTAGTGTACCCTATGCAGAGAACTGCACAGTGTATGCGATGTACACCAGATGCCGCCGGTACAACGCCGTCGGCCCTTTTTCATTTTTTTAATTATTTTTTTTTCTATAAAAAAAAATAAACTTTGTAACTTTTTTTTATTGTTTTTTTTATTTTAAAAAAACATTTTTTTCCAAAATAAGTCCAATAGCGCTTTTACGGTGATGGTCATTTGGCCGTCAAATTTAACTCAGGGTTTTTGTTGCAACGGCCGTATGACCGTCAAATTTAACCCAGCACTGATTTTTTCCTTCTTTGGAGCTGATTTATTCCAGAGGCCGTAACTTGGGCATACGATATCATTTTTTGGTAAACGAGATATCATCAGAAAGCTGGTTTTCTCATCTTTCTAGTGGTGTGGGTTTCATCACTTCTTTTTTCTATTGGTGCATTTTATAGTTAGTTTTTTTGTTGTTCTTCATGTATTTCCAGCTTTGTCCTTTTTGGACATTTTGAGCATCATTTGTAAGCTATCTTTTATGTAAACGCACTGAGATAAAGTGCCACACTATTGTACATGTATTTTGGGGATTTTGCACCTAATATTGTGCCATATTTTTGTACTCGTTCTGTTATTATAAAGTTCCATGAGGGGTTGTGTAGTTTTCCTTTGTTTTGCCATCACATCTTTGTCCGGTGAGTATCCCTCCACAATGACAGTGAATTCATATCATGGGGGGTTGTGTAGTTTGCCTTTGTTTGCCATCAGACCTTTGTCTGGTGAGTGTCCCTCCATGATGACCATGGATCCATATGATTCCAGCCTCATGCATGTGTGTTTTATTTTTGCACACCACTTTTTTAGTTGCAAGTGCTTTCTTGTGCACTTTCAGATGTTGTATCTTTTTCCTCATGCACTACAGGGTGTTTCACACCATTTCAGTGGATCTGTCAGACTCTCCCAGTTCAGCATTATGGGGGGGTATTATACTGTTCATGTTAATTCTTCCTTGGTTTCACCTTGGAAGGGATCTTCCATTCTTAGTTGTTCAGTGTTTTAGACTATTGGTTCTTGTGCCATCTGTATCTTCGTTCCAAGTGTTTGCCTTTGTTTTCCATCTAATTCGAGTAGTGTCATATGGGCACTTATGCAAATTGTTGTCTTCTTGTTCGTGATCATCTTATCTTCAGCGTAGGTTCTTCAACACCATAGCAGTCATCTTTCAACAGTTGTTTGCAGCTTCTTCTACTTCAGTGATGTTCTTCTTCTTGGCCTTCTGCATCTCTTTTTGGAGTAGAGCTTTTTCCCATGAGGTTTTCTCTATTTCTCCATTTTATAGAGATTTGGTTGTATTTGGGTACCTGATCTGGCCTAGTTGTCGAGACCCATGTTTTCCTTCTTGCATTGTAGTTACCTTTGCTTTCTTGCATTTGTTTGTAGCTGCACTGTTGCTCATCTTAAAGGGGGGGTGTTAGAGTAAAGGTTTTAACTTAATTATGTTGATTAAGTTACCTTTATTCCCTTCTTAATATTTCATGTTAGTTTGCATAAAGTGACATTTAATAATTATATTAATTATTAAATGTTTTCCTATTAGGGCTTCTATCAGGGTTTTTCTTATTACGGTTTTATTAGGGTTTGCATGATCTCCTTTTTATAAGGATTGATCCCATTGTATTTTATATCAATTCATTCTCTCATTCTCTTTGATATATATATTTTTAGTTTTCAGAGAACCCTTGCTTGTTTGTCTCCATCTCCTCTTTTGTGACAGGTTATTTGCATGCAGGTGATCTTCGAGGTTTGTGGTGTTGTATTTTCTCAACTCCTATAGGTTTTAACCTCAAGAGTATGCCAAACTATTACAACATTCTTGGACAACATACAAGGCTGATTATACAATCTAACCTTCTACTCTTTAGGTTTTGCTAGACCTAGGTGGGTGAACCTATATGAAATATGCAGATTTGGAATGAATTTCCTGCTAAATAGTTTACCCACAATAGCAAATAGGAATGGATAGACAAAAGAATACTACAATTACCTCTACTACACAAATAAAGGTTTTGAATAATTTGTTTGTAATAAATTCTTTACTCTAGGATATGGTAGATCAATGCCTTCTTTCTATTGGGCAATGGAGTAAAAAATGTTACAGATTACTTATAGATATTCCTCCTTGACATAATTTAAGTTGTTAGACACTCTATGGGATGAAGTTTTAATGACTGGCATATGACTTCATCAATTCATGACTGGCATTAATAGTGTTGAAATATTTTCTTACTCAGCTCTCCTTCAACTATCCAAAACAAATTTCACAAACACTATGATTTACTTAAAGGAAATTTTAACTCTGACTTGCAGACACCAATAAATGAAATTATACAAAGTGAAGAAATGCACTTTGAAGAATTAAAATATACTTGACATTTGAATTCAATGATCGAAAGACTCCAAATTGGAGAGAACTAATCAGAAATTTACAATTGTAATACCATCACAACGAAAAATAGAAAGGAATTCGGTCAAAAAGTCATCTCCATTGCACTATTTCCAGAAGGTTTTTCTTACACTATTTTATTCCTAGTTCCTGCCCTTGAAAAAATCTCCCCCCTCTCTAAGTGATTTTTCAAATTATTTATACAATACATGCCAAGGGTCATGACCCTTCAATTTTCTAGTTATGGCCATTTACATTCTTTGACATAACAAAATATTTAATTATCGCCTTATCGACAAATCAAATATCTTTGATTATAGTTATGTGTTTGATTTTTCACTTTATTGAACACTACGAAGTCTTCATTCATGCTTACCGGTCTACCATGATCAACTTGTTGACCAGCTGTGGTACCATGGTGAGACTATCACAGTCCATCCTCATTGTTATCGCATTACCATGGCCTTCACTTGAACCCCTTGCGGTACTGCAGTAAGCCTCCAGTCCCCCTGCCAACTAACTATCTGCTAACCACTACTTGCTTACTGCCCTACCGTGGTCACTAGCTTAACTGCCAGCGGTAGCAATCATTTGTCGCTACCTCTATTTTTGACTGTTGACCACACCGTCTCTTTCGCTCCTTGACCATCCACCATGCTACCACGGTGACCATACTAACCATGCATGGTTGCGCGGTAACCGCTACTTATTTGCCTTCTTTGACTGCTACCTGCTCACCACGTCCACCATGGTCTATGGTTTGACCACGCACGGTACCGTGGTGAGCACTTTATGCCCGCCTATTAACCACTACCGCCATATCGTAGGCCTCTTTGTGAGAGGTCACGGTAAAGTGGTAAACACATAGCAATGAAATATTAAGGCAACAGTAAGGTATAAAATGAATAATGAAATGGACAGGGATTAAAATAAACCATTTTTATGAAAAGATAGGCAAAATTGATGGACTAAAATGGATAAAAACCTTAGAGTTTAATGGAAAATATGAGGTTTTAAAAGAAAAAACCCTTAGGATTTTAAAATGGAAATTTTGGTTCTAATAGTGGCTCCTGTTGGGGATGAGTGATTTTGCAAATCACTGCAAGAATCTAGAGTATCTTTGGTAGAGCAAACTGAGTTAAAAGATATGAAAACTGAAAGCCATGGCAGATGGAGGGAAATGAATAGATGAATGTTAGGAAAGATGGAGCAAATGATCCTAAACTACTAGACATGGAAAGGAAAGCAATGCCTTTAGAAAGGGGACTCCTGAGAATGTCCATGTACTGGAAAACCCAGACCCTTTAAAATTTCCTAAACTATTGTGGATGGAAATAACATTTAAAGAGGGTTATTAAGAATTGTCCATGCACTGGCAATCCTTGACCCTTTATTGATCCTTAAGAGAAGAAATACTTCAAGAACTGCCCATGTACAAGCAACTCCTGCTCCTCTCTAGACATGTTCTATAGGAAATATGAATCCTTACCTCCTTTACCAGTTATCACAAAAGGACCCAGCCATAAAGCTTTAAACTTGCCATGCTTCCCCTTATCCTAACATCGAGCATTCCACATCAACACCAAGTCATCCTTTTCAAATTTCCTCTTCTTGGCCTTTTTATCAAAAAGGTACTTCATTTGGGACTGCAATTTCACATTCTGCTTCTGAGCAACTCTTCTCACTTCATCAAGCTCTGCAAGTTGTTCCATTCTTTCCTCCATTGGATTAGAAATATCCAAGTCTTCATGCAAAATAAAATTATATACTAGCAAAGGATTTTGCAATGGCATCCTAGCTTGTGTCCCATATACCAACTCAAATGGAGATTTTCCAGTTGCCCTTTTTACTGTAATTATGTCTGCCCATACAACCAATCTTAACTTCGAATCCCATGCCCTTTTGTTTATATCTAGCATCCTCCTTACTATCTTCAAAATATTTTTATTACTTGACTCTGCTTGACCATTAGCTTGTGGATGATATGGGACAGAATAAGAAATACTAATTCCATATGTTTTGCAAAAATCTTTAAACTTATTTGATCTAAAAAACATCCCATTATCTATGATCAATTTGGTTGGAGTTCCAAACCTAGTCATAACATTCTCCATTAGGAAATTCACTACCACCTTGCTTGTCGCTTGCCTAGTTGGAACAGCCTCCACCCACTTAGTAAAATAATTAGTGGCCACTAGTATCCATCTGTGCCCTCCACTTGATTTATCTTGTATTTCTCTAATGAAATCAACTCCCCATTGATGAAAAGGTGCTTCTACCTACAAAGGTCTGAGTGGCAATGCTCCTTGATACTTCAGTTTTCCCAAAAATTTCTGGCAAGCCTCACACTTTCTCACATACGCAAAGGAATCATTGAATACCCTAGGCCAATAATAACCAGCCCTAAGAATATTGTGTGTAGTAGTCTTAGTAGAATAATGGCCTCCACACACCCCTTCATGCATTTCTTTCAAAACATATTTTGCTTGGGATTCATCTAAGCATAACAACAATATACCATCCCTATTTTTCTAGAATATATCCCCTTTGATAAAAACATATTTAGAAGCCTACAACTTTAAAGTCATCCTTTGATTATCATTCAACCCTTCAGGGCACTTCATGTGTTTCAGATAATGCATTACATTTTTATACCATGGAGTATGCTCAATACTTGCTATGATTTCACCTTTACCTTCCACGTTGCAGATCTGGTTTACTTCAATGTTTGTCTATGCCATCAACCTAGCTAGACCCTATCCTCTTACCAACTTGGTAATCTGAATCTCCATGTTAAATTCTTGAATTTTATTAATCCACCTACATCGCTTCCCTGTCACTTATGTCTATACCAGGATATCCTTCACAGCTGCATGTGGGACATAAGCAAACACCTTAGCTCCAACAAGGTAAGGTCTGAAAGCCTTTGCTACTTTGACCAGTGCATAAGCCTATTTTTCCATAATGTCATATTTCATTTCTGACCCCTGCAAAGATTTACTAAGAAAAGAAACATGCTACTCATAACCTTCATCATTCTTTTGTAACTTAACAGCAGCTATGGTATGGAATGAAGCAAAAGAAAAAATATGAAAGGGCTTACTAAAATCAGGGGATTTTAGGATAGGGGCTTCCTTGATGCTTCTTTTTATAGATACAAAGGCATCCATAGCTTCAACAGTCCAGTCCAATTTCTCTCCTTTTTTCAACATCTTAGATATAGGTTTAACAATCTCAGCAAAATTGGACACAAACCTCCTAACAAAATTAATTTGGCCAAAGAATGACTAGATTGCTTTGATAGTTTTAAGAATAGAAATTTTATCAATGGCCTCCACCCGGCCTCCACCCTTTCAGGATCTATCCTAACCCCATATTTTGATACAATATGCCCCAAAATTTTACCCTCTATAACAACAAAATGAAATTTTTTAGGATTAAGACTTATACCATACTCCAAGGCTTTGATGAAGATCTTCTCTAAATCAGCAACATGATCCTCTACCCTTTTGGAATAAGTAGTGAGGTCATCCTGATATACCACCATTATAGCATTTATCAGATCTGCAAATGCCACATCCATGGCTCTTTGAAAGGTAGCTCCTGCATTTGTGAGACCAAATGGCATTCTTATATAGACATACATTCCCCATGGTGTAGTGAATGTTGTCTTGTATTGTTCAAACTCTTTGACTTTGGCTTGGTTATAACCAGAAAATCCATCCATCATCGACAATAGCTCACACCCTATTACTTTGTGCAATATCACCTCCATGTTTGGAAGAGGATAATTATCTTTTAGGGAAGCCACATTCAAATTTCTGAAATCTACACATAGTCTTATGTCCCCATTTTTCTTCTTGACTGGGACCAAATTTGAGACTCACGTTGAATGTCTAATGGGTTTTATGATACCTCCATCTCTAAGCTTTGCTAGCTCCTCTTTCATTTTAGGTTCAAGAGTGGGGTTAATAGGCCTCTAATTTTGTCTAAATGGCTTCGTGTCTGGCTTAAGTGGAATCTCATGTTGAAAAAGATCTTCTCTATATGCCTTCAAATCCTCATAAGACCAAGCAAACACATGCTTGTATTTTCTAAGCAATGTAATCAGCATTCTCCTATGGTTGGGCTTATTTTCTTTCCAATATAAACCCTCTTTGGTGCTAATTCAGTTCCCAAATTTATTTCTTCAATATCCTCTTTCTTAACTGGTGTCTTCTTTATGAGGGAATGATCACTCCCATCATACACCCTCTCCAATGCCACAAGCCCTTTGGGAAGCTTGTTAGTTTTAAGCTGCAAAACTTCCTTCCCAAACATAGTCTGTTTCCCATTCATTTCTTTCACAAAAGCATTGAAATCAATCTCTTGTGCTTCATACTGATCTATACAATGAAGAAACTTCAAAAGGTCAGTATCATCATCAAAAACTTGTGAACTATATATATTGTTAGGGACTACTAGTCTTGTTTTAAACTCAACTAGAGACACTCCTGCCAAAGTCATATCATCCTTCTTCAAGGCTACATTAGCCAAAAAATCAGCCATCAAGTTTTCAGATCTATCTATCCAATCAATTGAAAATGCATCAAATAGGTCCACTATATCCCATACAACATTCCTATATTGTTTCAACTTCTTGTTCTTTGCAGCATACTTTGATCTGATTTGTGACACAACCAATTCAAAATCTCCCAAAATAGACAACTTAATCTTGTTTTTGAAAGCCATGTTCAAACCCATCAACAAAGCTTCATACTCAGCCACATTATTTTTACATTCAAAAGCCAACAAAAATGAATATTTAAATGTTGTACCTTCAGGTGATATAAAAATTACTCTAGGTCCATTACCTTCTTGACTACATGCCCCATCAAAGTACATTTTCCACACACCTTGCTGATTTCTAGAAACAAGTCTATCAATTGGGTCAATATTCACTAATTCTGGCTAAGATAATTCAATTCTGAAACTCCCCAAATCTACATCACAAAAGCAATTAAGTTGTTCCTGAGGAACACACTCAACAATATAATTAACCCTTAGTTCTCTATATAATTTCACCTCTTCACCACTAACTAGTATTGTGGTATATGATAAGTCAAATTGCACATTACCTCCAACTGTTGCAGTCCATTGTCTTGATAGAAGCATTCCAAACTGAGGAGGTGCATCAATCACAGTTATATCAATGTTATAAGTAGCATGTGGGTAGGCTGCTAGTCTTACTTCTACATCTTTCATAATCCCCACTACTGGGACATGCATACTATCCATAGCATAACATTTACCGCCCTCAATATCTATCCACATGCCAAGCTATTTCATTACCCCCATTGGCAAAATATTCATAGAAGCACCTAAATCTATCATGCAATTTCTTACCCATTTACCATTTATGAGCAAGGTAGTGAAAAATGGATCAATTTGAGGTGTATTTATCACTGCATCACTTAAACAAACTTCTGCAACTTTTATCTTTCCTTTCTTATCAGTAATTCCAACATTCCCATTTTTTTTTAAATTTACATGTGGATTCCTCCCACTAGACATTAATTGAATATCACTTTCCCTATACTCCTTAATTTTCATCATTTCAAGAAATGGGACAAACATTTTTAATTGAGATAAGGCTTGAATGAAATAAAAAGAAGTACCTTTAGTTATGATCAGCTTTTTTGATTCTGTCAACTCTCCTTTGTTTTCCTCTTTCTCCCTCCTTGATGTTTGATCCATCTGTTGTGTGTTCTTGGAGGATTCTTTCTTTTCTTCTTTGGGGATATATTTCTATTCTTTTTTATCAGGGTGTTGATCATTTGTCTTTTTTGATATTTCATGGGACATCTTTTCACTTTTCAAGAATATTCCTCTCAGAACACTTTCATTTTCATTTACTATTCTATTCCTTAGCCAATACTTGCTTTTATCTTGCTCAACTGCTACAATAGTCAATCTCTTAATTTCTTCCTCAGATGGTCTCTTCATACTTCCCCTATTGGGCTGATATGACGTAGTAGGAAGATTTTGTTCATCATCACTTTCTTCATAATCAAAAAAAATATGTTGCTCTGCCATGTGAACATTGTATTTTTGATGATCAACATCATATTCATATCCTCCTTCCTCTGAAGATGAATATCCCCGCTCTATTGAGTGAAGAGTATGAGAAGTCAAATAAATGTTATTGTCTTCTGTCATGTCTTTTCCTAACACCAACTAAGATACTACACAATGTTCTGACGAATGTGGCATGTCACAAACTTAACACCAAGGACTATTATCAACCATGTATGTCCCTCTTTTCTTCAAAGGATCAGGTGTCTCTTTATTTTTTGGTGCATCCATCACTGGCTTTCCATTTCTCCAATTTGTATTATAAGGCATATCATGTAGCCTCGACCTCTCATTCCTATATGTGTTCTCTTGTTTGTTTGAAGGAGCATATTGGGGAACCCTTGGTTTATCCCTCTTGGCAATCATTCTTGCAGCTTTCTTGTTGTTTTCAATGGTGAGTGCTATCCTTTGAGCTTCAGCCAAATTTTTGGGACCCCTGTTCCTGAGCTCATAACCTGTCATAGGATCAAAAGCTTTTACATAAATACTCAGTGCAGTAGGAGCCAATTTAGATCTAGGAGGTATCTTATTGTGCAATTTAGAAAACCTCTGGTTGAAATCACAAGACGACTCATTTTGATGCTTTTGAATAGTCACTAATTCATGCAATGCAAACTCAGGTGCATATTGATTCCCATAATGCTCAATAAATTGTTCATAAAACATATGAATAGAATTAATAGAAGCTGTTGACAGACTATTAAACCAATCTTTGGCATCTTCAATTAGTGACATCATAAACAGTCTCATTTGTATATCTTCATACTACATATCTAAATCTTGCATAAAAGCATTAAAACTCCTTAAATGCTCTTCAACTGTAGTAGCACTACTCCCTATGAGTTTTGGGACTAAACTTCTCCAACTATTATCCATAGGGTAAGGGCATATTTGTAGTCTAGCCAAGTCAAACTGCCTAATCATGGTTGTATATTGTGGAGGAGGATTTTGGTAGTACTGACATTGGTACAATGGATCGTTATTTGCCACATATTGTTGACCTTGTGGGGGTATATGCTGTTGATAAGGAGGTGGCTAAACACCTTGATTTTGTGGTGGAACATTTCGATATCTACCCTGATTCCTTGGCTGATTTTGGTAGGCTTGTGAGGAATTTGATGGGCCTGCATTATTGTTCCCTTGCCTATGAGGTGGCACATATTTTTGTAGATTAGCCATTTGAGTACTAATCTGCACTTTCCTCAATTTTAGTTCTTCAAGTTCTCTAATTGCGTGGAGCCTCTGCTCATATTCTATTCTTTCCCTTTCCACTTCTTGTCTCTCATGTTCCAATCTTGCATTTATTTCATCCCTGGCCATAAGTTCATAATTCTCCTCAGAGGCTACTTCATAGCCCAGTCCATCCTGATCATATTCATGTTGTCTTCTTTCTCTTTCAGCTTCAAATTCAGCCATGAACTCTTCAACCTTCTTAGGATCTGGTTGGTAAAAGGGGTTCCTCTATTCCTCAGGAGTACGAGGTTCTCTGGAAGGGCTTCTTTCATTCACCAATGTTCCATATGAATTGTGTATCTCCAGTGATTCTTTTGATGTTTTATTTTTGTTTGATGTCCCTATGTCATCGGTCACCCTTTTACCCTTATCATTCTTCTCTATCCATTTATTTTTGGCATTAGGACCATCACCATCTTTATACAAAGACCTTCTTCCTTGCATTTTGGGAGCAATTGTGATAGTCTGAACTCTAGGAAGATTTATTTTTGATATATATTTTAGTTTATCAGTCTCAATGTATTTGTTCATTTAGAGTCGCCACTCACTTTCCAAAAGTGAGAAAATCTTCAATCCTTTATTCCCAGTGGAGTCCTCTACAACATACTGACTCTATGACAAGGCTCACATTCAGATTATTTCCCTAGCAGAGTCGACAAACTGTTGGTGAGCAAAAATGCAGGTTTTAACCTCAAGAGTATGCCAGACTCTTACAACATTCTTGGACAACATACAAGGCCGATTATACAATCTAACCTTCTACTCTTTAGGTTCTGCTAGACCTAGGTGGGTGAAGCTATATGAAATATGCAGATTTGGAATGAATTTCCTGCTAAACAGTCTACCCACAATAGAAAATAGGAATGGATAGACAAAAGAATACTACAATTACCTCTACTACACAAATAAAGGTTTTGAATAATTTGTTTGTAATAAATTCTTTGCTCTGGGATATGGCAGATCAATGCCTTCTTTCTATTGGGCAACAGAGTCAAAAATGTTACAGATTACTTATAGTTATTCCTCCCTGACATAATTTAAGTTGTTAGACACTCTGGGATGAAGTTTTAATGACTGGCATATGACTTCATCAATTCATGACTGGCATTAATAGTGTTGAAATATTTTCTTACTCAGCTCTCCTTCAACTATCCAAAAAAAAATCTCACAAACACTATGATTTACTTAAAGGAAATTCTAACTCTGACTTGCAGACACCAATAAATGAAATCATACAAAGTGAAGAAATGCACTTTGAAGAATTAAAATATACTTGAAATTTGAATTCAAATGATTGAAAGACTCCAAATTGGAGAGAACTAATTAGAAATTTACAATTGTAATACCATCACAACAAAAAATACAAAGGAATTCGGTCAAAAAATCATCCCGATTGCACTATTTCTAGAAGGTTTTTCTTACACTATTTTATTCCCAGTTCCTACCCTCGAAAAAATCTCCCCCCTCTCTAACTGATTTTTCAAATTATTTATACAATACATGCCAAGGGTCGTGACCCTTCAATTTTCTGGTTATGGCCATTTACATTCTTTGACATAACAAAATATTTAATTATCACCTTATTGAAAAATAAAATATCTTTGATTATAGTTATGCCTTTGATTTTTCACTTTATTGAACATTGCGAAGTCTTCATTCATGCTTATCGGTCTACCGAGGTCAACTTGTTGACCAACTGTGGTTCTATGGTGAGACTGTCAAAGTCCATCCTCATTGTTACCGTGTTACCACAGTCTTCGCTTGAACCCCTTGCGGTACTGCGGTAAGCCTCCAGTCCACCTGCCAACTAATTGTCTGCTAACCACTACCTGCTTACTGTGCTACCATGGTCACTGTCTTAACTGCCAGCGGTATCGTAGTAGCAATCATTTGTCATTGCATCTATTGTTGAATTTTGACCATGCCATCTCTACCACTCATTGACCATCCATCGTGCTACCACGGTGACCATACTAACCGCGTGTGGTTGTGTTGTAACTGCTACCTATTTTCCTTCATTGACTGGTACCTGCTCATCATGGCCACCGTGGTCTATGGTTTGACTGTGTGCAGTACTGTGGTGAGCGCTTTATGCCTGCCTATTAACCACTACCACCATACCGTAGGCCCCTTTGTGGGAGGTTGTGGTAAAGCGGTAAACACATATAAATAAAATATTAAGGCAGCAGTAAGGTATAAAATGAATAATGAAATGGATGGGGATTAAAATAAACCATTTTAATGAGAAGATAGGAAAATGATGGACTAAAATGGAGAAAAACCTTAGGGTTTAATGGAAAATATGAGGTTTTAAAAGAAAAAACTCTTAGGATTTTAAAATGCAAATTTTGGTTCTAACAGCATGCATCCTCTGTATGAGTAGTTGGCAGCTGCATTCCTTAACTTGGCATTTCCAATCAAGTCTGCATGGAAATGCCAGTACACATAATAACTTCATAGCTAAAATTATCTTAAAAAGCACCATCAATCACATGCAATATTAATATAGATAGTTCACATAACAAGTCAAATATCATTAAAACTGACAGAGAGGGAATTAAACCCAAATGTGTAGAGGTTTGAAAGAAACTATGTAAAAGTGCTAGCATGTAGTATCAAAGTTCATGATAAATTCAACAAATAGACCATGGATTATACCCATAATTAACCCAAAAACTAGACTCATCACTCCCCCCAACCTAATGTTTTGTTGGTCCTCTAGCAAGGGAAGAGTTATGCTTCTGCTTGGTCATGGCTCTAAAATATGTAGTTGATAATTGCTCAATGTCAGTGTTTGTTGTGGGTAAATTAGGGTTCCAGTAGATTCCTCCCAACCAGATAAGTCTCTTCCATCTTTGGTTTTCCTCTGCAATTTCAAATCAGAAGAATCTAAAATTCATAAAAACCCACATGAGGATAGGTGGCTGAAAGGTCAAGAGAAGTCATTCTCACCCTTGTGATCTCCCAATCTAAATATACCTTTCAATTATTTTTAGTGCAACAACATAGTTGTGGATGGAATGTGGTTCATCTTGTTTTATCTCATCGGTTAATGTGTTCCATCTTTGGGATAATTATCTCCTCATAGTATCCTCTTTTTTTGCTATTTTGACCTCATATTCACTATATGTTGCCTCAATCCAAGGCATAATCCTATTACCATAGCTCAGCCTGAAGGGTATTCTATTCCAGTCTGTGTAAATACTTTTGGGGTTCTTGGATACAGATCTAATAGCCAAAGGAGTACTAGATTCCCTCCCCATATAAGAATTATATTGTTCACCCCAACTGATCTCATTTTGTACCCATGACATAAATGCTCTCAGTTGGATATCCCCCACATAAAGCAGCGGATTCCAATCTAGGTCTTTACTGACAGTAAAATTGTGTAAATAAAATTCACATAGAAATTTTTTCATTTCTGGGGAGGCAATTTTGTAAGTATTAAAAAATTCCATAGGAGTTTCAATTGAAGGATTCAAACCTAAAATGTGTCTTGACAATTTAAAGGAGAGATACTTTTCCTTTAGGTGCAAGGCATAAACTCTTGGTGGTGTTCTGCATGCTACAATTTGTTGCACCAAGGTCACAATATTGTCCATCCTTCTTTTCAGTGAGGAAATCTCCTGATTCTTGTCCTCAATGATCTAATCCTTCTCTTCAATTTCCTTTTTCAGTCTTTTCTTCTCCTTCTTCCATTCTTCCTCCCATCTTTGTATCTCTTTCCATAAATTTAAAAATGCTGCATGAACTGTAAAACTAGGGGGATTATGGATTCCTACCAACATCTTTGTTGATGCTCCATATAGTACCAATTGCATTGATTCAGGTAGTCCAAAAGGTTCTAATCGTGGGGGTACAATTTCTTCTTCCAGTTCCTGTTGCATGGCTTCTTCTTCCTATTCCTTCATTTTTTGTAGGAACTCTTGATCTTGTTGTAGGAACTCTTGATTTTGCTACAAGAATTCTATATTTTCTTCATGTTCTTGGGTCTCTATTTCTTTTGCAAGATTTTCTTCTGTAATTCTTGTTTGTAAACCAATTCCTTCTTGCACACCTACTAGCTAAACTGTCAGTTGAATTCCTTTACTCTTTTTTTAGCAATTACCTTTTGCATTTGAAGATTATGACAGGGCAAGAAATGGTAATACAGGAATTTATGATGAAAGGAAATGGTGGTGACAATTTAGTGTTGCATCAAATCATATGTGAAATTTCAAATCAGCTCGGCAAGGTCATGGATTGATATATGGTAATAAATCCATATCTTTTGTACCCATCCCCCCAACCTAAATTTGGACATGTGTCCACACATGTGAAATGGCAGCAGCGATTTGACAAGGGGAGTATGTGAATGTTCATACTAACGTACATTAATTAAATGAAATGCTTTAAAAGATAATTAAAAAATCAATTAATGCACACATACCTAAGGGTGTAGAAACATGATGGTATAGAGAATTCATTGCAACGATCTCAGAGAAAGTATCGCTTTCCTTTTTAAGTAATAATTGAGCAATTATTGATGATGAGGTGAAATGGAGCGAGGTGGAATGAAATGACAAAAGAGAGAGAAAGGTGGTACAGATGGATGGATGGGCGGATGGGTGGAGAAATGGACTTCTACAAAATTAGAAGTCTTTATTATGAAAATTGCATACCTTAATTAGTCAAAAGGAGGGACACTAGGTCCACTACCTTCGGTTGCAGGAACTATGCTTGAGTGCTACATGTTGGATAAACTATTGTAGGAACTCTTCTTTGGAAGGTGGCTTATGATATAATCTGAGATGGTGCCCATTGACTAATAATTTGAATTTTTCAATGGTGGTGAGCTGCACAACTCCATTAGGAAATACCTCAATAACTTCATATGGCCCTAGCCACCTTGTCTACAATTTTCCTGCATTATCCTAATATCATGAGTTATAAAGCAATTCCCAGCCACTTGGCTGATTTTTCTTTTTTGGTAAATTTATCATGCCATTTGAATCTTTGATTCTACACTACTTTAGTATGGTGCAGGGCTGATTTCCTCATCTTATCCAATGCTTTTAGCTACATGATCCTTTCTTTCTATGCCTCATAAATTTTCATCCCTAATTAAACTGCAGTTCTGAGAGTGTTGTGCTTGAACTCAATGGGCATCATGGTTATCTTACCATACAATATCTCAAATGAGGTGAATCCTTTGGTTGTCGTCTAGGTGGTTCTATAAGCCCAAGCTGCTTCCGATAATCTATTTTCCCAATCCTTTCTGTGAATATGCACTATTTTGGTTAGGATGGCCTCAATCTCTATGTTTGTCACCTCAACTTGTCCATTTTCTTGAGGGTGATAAGGAGTGGACTTTATATGCCTTATGTTGTATTCATTAACTAATGTTGTAACAAGTGTTGAGGTAAACTAAACTCCTTGATCAGTTACTATTTCTCTGGGCACTCCATACCGTGTAAAAATTTCTTCATAAAAGAATTCTGCAACCTTGTTGTCTCTTGCATGTTTCATGGCTTTGAATTCTATCCACTTAGTTACATAATCAGTGCCTACCAGAATATAAGACTTACCATTAGATGGAGGATCAATGGGTCCCACAAAATCCAATCCCCACTTGTTAAAGGGAGTGACCACTACTTGGGGATAGAGTGGCATCTCAACTGAATTTGTTGGCCTTCCCATCCTTTGGCATCTATCACATTTCCTTGTATATCTTCCTATATCTTTGTGGAGTGTAGGCCAATAGTATCCCATGTACAATATTTTCATTGTTGTCCTCTTGGTTGCAAATTGTCCTCCACATGATTCATAATGGAATTCATGTAGAATATCATAGGTCTCATCTTTCCTCACACACCTTCTCATTACATCATCCAGTCCAGTATAAAACAGGCATCCAACTATCCATCAAAAAGGGAAAGATTTTTCAATCAACACTCTTCTCTCTCTTGGAGAGAAGTGAGGGGGAACTCTCCCTGTTACAAGGTAATTGGCTATGTCAGCATACCAAGGTGTTTTCACACTAATGGAGAATAGATGTTCATCAAGGAAGGAGTCATCTATGGCTCGACTATCTTCTTATGTAGTCAGCCTTGAAAGAATCCGCAAAAATGTTGGCCTTCCCTTGTTTGTCCACAATAGTTATGTCAAACTCTTGCATCAACAACAACCATTTGGCCAGCCTTCCTGAGATTAGGGGTTTGTTCATAAGGTATCTAATGGATGCATGATTAGTGTACACAAAGATCTGGTAACCTATTATATAGTGCCTAAATTTATTCAAGACATAGATCACTACCAACATCTATTTCTTTGTTACCATGTAATTGAATTCAGCCCCTTGCATGTTTTTGCCGATAAAATAAATGGTGTTTTAAATAGCTCCTTTATTTTGTCCTAGGACTTCTCCTATGGCATAATCTGAGGCTTCAGTATGGATGTGAAATGGGATTTCCCAATTAGGTCCCTTAAGCATAGGAGCATGAGTTAGAGTTGTCTTTAAATCAAAAAATTCTTTATCACAAATTTTTTTTCCATTGAAACTCAACATCTTTAGTCAAGAGACTATACAGTGGTGTTGCTGTCTTGCTAAAATCTTTGATAAAATGCCTATAATATCTTGCATGGCCCAAGAAACTGCTAACATCCTTCTATTTTGGAGGTGTGGGCAGATTATCAATTACCTCAATTTTTGTAGGGTCAACTTGAATACCGTGGTGTAAAATGTAGTGGCCAAGTACTACTCCCTCTTGCATCATCATGAAGCATTTCCCACTATTTAGAGATAGATTTTGGTCTTCACATCTCTATAGAAATTTCTTCAAAGTTTCCAATGCTTCATCAAAATTTGCACCATAGGTAGTAAAATCGTCCATATAGATCTCCATGCAGTCAAGGGAGATGTCTAAAAATATGTTGATGAATTCTCTCTGAAAAGTTTCTCGTGCATTGCATAACCCAAAAGGAAGTACCAAATAGGCATATGTCCCCCATGGACATGTAAATTTATTCTTCTCTTGGTCTTCTAGTGCAATTTGAATCTTATTGTAACCACTGAATCCATCAAGAAAAGAGAAGTATTGTTTTCTTGCAAGAGAGTCTAGGACTTGATCTACAAAAGGCAATGGAAAATGATCCTTCTTAGTGGCAGCATTGAGTTCCCTATAGTCAATACAAAATTTCCATTTTCTTCCCTTTTTTGGCACAATCACCAATGGAGACACCCTTTGGCTATCTTAAATTAGGTAGATAAATCCTACGTCTAATAGTTTTTGTAGCTTTGTTTTGAAAATCTCTCTTAATGCAAGGTTGATTCTTCTTTGTGGCTTCCTTACAGGTGTACAATAATATTTTATATATATCCTATGAGTGTAGAGCTTTGGATTGAGTCCCTTCATATCATGGCAATCCAAAGAAAATTCTTTTTGATGGGATTTCAACAATTTTTCCAAAGTCAACTATTATCCCTCACCCAATTTACTATTGATATTTAGATATCGTCCTTCAGACACCTATACTAGTGTAACTAGCTCTATCATAGTTGCTTCATTAATACAAGGTACCTTAAGTTTAGGTGGTAGCATTGGATTATTGGAGGAATTTTGGTTGTTGGAAGAGTGGCTATAGGAAGTCTATCCGTAGAGACAATGGTTGCAGGAAGAGTGGCTACAGGAAGATCAAGAAGAACTAATAGAAGTGTTTGTACGAGGTCTACAGAACCAGCTGCATGAGTGGGTGATGCCTCCTCTATCTGACAATGGTTCTGAATGATACTAGATAGCACTTCATCTTCATCTTGAAGCTATAGGAAAGGACTTCTTTTGAGCCTCATGAGTTATGCCATAGAGTTGACATCTTTGGCCTCTTCACCAATATGTGGCCACACAGAGTTATCTTCATCATGGGATGGATGAGAAGGGGGATAAAGAACAAGATTTTTAGTGTTTCTACCATTAGAAATGGTCATGTCACTTGACAGACATCCAATATAATGCTCTACAGTTGCTAACCATGATCGACCAAGGATAATGGGATTAGTCAAATATTCTTCTTGCTCTTCCATAGGGAGCCCAGTGATAATGGGGGTGGAAGGATCTAACAAGGTTGTTCTCGCATATAGATGTGTGCCACTTAAACTCACAACATATGTAGGAAATTGATTTGGATCAGTATAATATGTAGGTTGTTGTTGCGGTTTATTATTTGGGTTTGGTGTGGGTTGGACTAGTAAATGGGCAGGTTTGGGTATATTTGCACTTGGATTAACAAGAGGAGGCATTATAGCAGGTTGTTGGGGTTGAGAAGATGGATGCATGTAGCTAGTTGTCTGATTTGGCCATTTCTAACCACCTCTCCATTGAGAGATTTGTGGCTAGTTTCTTGGAGGTGGTTGCCAAGGTCCTTGATACTGCTGCCAATCCCCCTGAGGTTGCTACCACTGAGGTGAGGAATTTTGATAATTGGACCAAGCATTGGGAGGTTATTCCAAGACTAAGGTTGATATCCTCCGTATTTGGATGGATAGGGTGGCTTCCACTAGTTATGAGATGAATACGAATTACAATATGGCCCAACAAAAGATAATTGATCTAGTGGCATACCTTGTCTTGAAGCCCATGGCCTTTTCTATGCAACAAAGTAGACTTGGTCTTCCTCAGTCTGGATTGGTTTGAACTCTGGTGGAATCTGTTTACTATAAATTTTAGCTATCACCTTGCATCTACAATCCCTCTTCTTTTTTCTACAATGGGGATAATATTCTATCAATATTTCCTCTACCTCCTCATGTTTCTTCTTAGCTTGAAGTGTATCCAGCTGAGTAGCTAGATTGTTGATGATATCCTACTTGAAATCTGCCAATAAATTAGTAATCTCCATCCTTGAGAATCCACTACTGGATGACTTACCCATAGAGGACTAGTAGCCTCTTCCTTTCATTGAGGTTGACTTGAAATAGTTTTGTTATATATTCTTGATATCCTCCCAAGGGACTTGAGTGATATCTCCTCCTACGATCAGGTCCAAGCAACAGTGCAGCTTTCACTAATTCCTCTCAAGAAAAGAAACTTTTGTGAGTCTTCATTGAGTGTATGATGTGGAGATTTCTACAGACAAAACAGTAACCTTGAAATGAAATCCTCCAATCTCTCATCTTTCTTTTGTTGCATTTTGAAAATGTGACCTCCTCTCATATCACTACCCCTGCAATACTCCTTATATTTTTCAAGGAACTTTGTCTTCATATCTTACCAAGTTTCCACAGTGTTTCTGCCAAGGCCAATAAAACATCTTAATGGAGCTTCTTTCAAAGTGGTAGGAAATAGCTTAAGTCTGTGGGCATCAGTGGTGTAGTCATAGCTTCTGCAAAGTATATCAAACTCAAACAAGAATGTATCAGGATCTTCTATGACATGTCCATAGAACTTAGCAAGGATTGGAGCAGGGATATTCTTGAGGTTATCTACTTCATTATGTTCAGCAATGGGAGAAGGAAAAGTTGGTTGGTTCTGCCTATTAGGTTTGTCTCCATTTGCATCAGCCATGCCTACTTGATGAAATTCTAGAATAAAAGGTTCTTCAAATGGATTATGATCTTCAAGGGAAACTTCAGAACTAGTCAAGTCAAGAAATATATCAACAAAGGGTTGTGGCTCTTCTTCTTCTTCTTCATTTTTGGGCAGATTTGGAAGCTCTACTAGCTAAAATTGCTCTTGATTATTAGGAAGAAATCTCCCATAAGCATCCTTTCTTCTTCTATGCATGCGGTACCAGCTCAATATCAACCAACTCACACAAAGAATGGGTGAGAAAGAATAGTGGGTCATAACTTCTAACACTAAGAGAAAACTCTAGAAATACTATAGCTGAAAACTACCAATGACTCCAAAGGACTCCCTAGTTTGACACTATCCCTGACAACAACGCCAAAAATGTCGGCCTCCTACAATGATTTTAACAACTAAACCTTTACAACCATGATTCAGAGATTGGACATCTAACCTGAATATCCATCTTAACCATCATGAAGTTACATTAAAATTGTCAACCCAGGGACACAAACTTGAAATGGGTTAGCACAGTATGTGCACTAGGAACTTCAAAGTAGTCACCTTCAATCTACAACTAGGAAAGACTTAATACTGAAAGTAAACTGCATGAAAGGAAAAAAAGAAAATATTGAACATCACTCAGTCAAATTTAAATTGAACTTTCATAACAAGAATGAAAATATGAGCAGCAAATAGAAACTACTATGCCCGCCTTGGCTGTAGGAATAGTGATAGAATGGACTTCTAGTGGTTGTACGAACAATAAATGCCGGATTCTTACTAAGTACTAAATAGAATCTAATGCTAGTATATCTTAGCTAACGGATTACTCACCAAGTGGGCCCCCTTGGATGAGTATCCTCTAAAATCAATACAAATTTAGATTAATCTCAGATGCTCAATTGATAATCTTATTTCATTCATTAAAAAAATGAAATTATAAAAGAGTGTGTCTAGTATTCTTAGCTTATACAATAACTTAGAAATCAACTCCTTAAGAAGGAGGATCCAAACCTTATTTATTAACTAATAGGGTAGTCAACTCCTACTAACTAAGAGGATTCCATTTAGGGAAAGTAGGAAAGAGAGTGGAAGAGCGGTTACGCATGCAAGGGAATCCATTTAGATGCGCAGGTCCAAACATGGACTCGACCACTATAGTAATGCCTGCATTGCTCAATCTCATTAAATATTGACACAAGATGGTTACATGTGGCTTACAAGAGAATCTTCTATGGCCATTCTCTAGTTGATCATCACACACATCCTCTACATGAGCAGATGGTGGCTGCATTCCTTAACTTGTCATTTCCAATCAAGTATGCATGGTAATGTTTGTATGCATAATAATTGCATAGCTAAAATTATCTTAAAGAGAATCCATCAATCACATGCAAGATTAATATAGATAGTTCACATAACAAGTTAAATATCATTAAAATTGGTAGAGAGGGAATTAAACCCAAATATCTGAAGGTTTGAAAGAAACTATGTAAAAGTGTTAGCATGTAATATCCAAGATCATGATAACTTCAGCAAATAGACCATGGATTCTACCGATAATTAACCCAAAATCTAGACTCATCAAGCCACCTAGGCCATAATCCTTTTTTAGGAGGTTAGTGTGGAGTTCCTAGAGACCATGTGATACAATATGGCTCACTCTAAACGATGTTTTCAAGAGTGACTCTACTTTTTTAGATCATGATCAGTGTCTAATATCTTATGTAGATGACATCGATGCCATATAGGAGTATGAGGAGTGGTGTATGGTATCACGAATAGCTCCTATTTATCTAATTGATGAGCCTATAGGATATGTAGGACCATTGTAAGATGAGGGAGATGATAGAAAGGATAGGGCCAAGGAGACACACTGCAGGGATCTAGACATGCTACAAGGCTGCAGAAATATTTATTGATATTATTGATGAAGAGTGATGAGGATGCATATCTAGACTCTAATGGTCAGGAGCGAGAGAAGGAGGAAGAGTATGAGGAGGACTAGGAGGAGGGTGAGGATGAGGAGACACCCCTAAGCGAGAGTGATGAGGCAGTAGCTAAGGATCGACACAAGTGGGGAGAGCCCTCTCCCATTCATATGACTATATCACGAGCAACAACTACAATAGGTATTATTATCCATAGTCTTAGAGAGGCTAGCACATCTTCCATTTCCCCTACATAGGATGAGGTTGATATTTCTCAACCTACCGAAGATATAGGTGATGATATTTAAATTTATGCATGTAACTTGTGATTTTGTGTATTATTTGATGTATATATATATCATGATGTGTACTGATTGTGTATTGTTTCTACCTTGGAGAAGCTATGAGAGATTGGTAGGATTTCTATCATCAAGTAGCTAGAGATATAGTGCCAACATCTATCGACAAGGAGGATATGGAATCAAAATATATGCCTCAACCTATTGTGGTGTAGGATATAGAGTCACTCAGGCCATTCATAGGATTATGAGCAACATATGAGAGCTTGAGGAGATGAGCTCGTCAAGCCGAGACTATAGTAGAGGCATAGTCATCCTGAACCCCATCAGTGGTTGAGAGGCTAGCGGTAAAGGTAGCACAACTATAGGTAGAGAGGGATCAAATAGTAGGGGAGTAGTGGGTGTCCCTTTGATGGCTACAAGGCTTAGAGTTTTCACTCATATTCATAGATCATGGTCATGATTATATACGACCGTCACCCGACGTCCTGCTATTAGACCAACATGAGTACTAGATCCCTCAGGATCTACTACCCACAGTCCCCAATGATATTGTATATTTGGATGACATGTACAAAGAACTTTTGATATATATAAATATATGAGTATTTTGATTTTTTATTACTTGTCTTTATGTTTTTGAATGTTAAATGACAATGTGATTAATTAAATAGCCTTTGTAAGATTACTTAATTAATGTCTTCATGATTTGACAAAGCTTATGTGATCTAGTTAAAACATGATATAGTTTCTTTTAGATACAATATTATGATTAAGTATGTTATGCACTTATGAACTAAGTTAACATAACACACAAGATGAATTTGAATAGTATGAAACCTAAAGTAACTATAAATTAAATAATCACTTTAGTGCTCAAGACACACACATAGCTAATTGTCAAGAACGAAGCAATGTGAAAGCATATAGGATATAATTTGATAGCTCTAACAACACTTCTCTATCATTCATACCATTCAAAGGGACTAGACATAGTACCGATGCAAATTCACAACATTGATAGGGTCTTTAAGGGGTGTACCATCTAGCTCTATTAATGTGTAAGATCCAAATCTGTAATTTGTATTGATTATATAGGGACCTAACTAATTAGGACTGAATTTTCCTTTTCCAGTGTAGTCTACAATTGTATTGCATTGATTTTCATATAAAACTAAATCACCCTTGCTAAATGTTTGAGGGATGACATGATGATTATAACTTCACTGTAATTGCTTAGTATAATCTTGGAGATGCTCAAGAGCATTAATGCACTATTAATCAAGCATTTCAAGTTGGTGTAACCATTATTCCTTATAGGTTTCATTATTGATAAGACCTTGGAGAGTAATCCATAATGTGGGGATTTCTAACTCTAAGGGCATGATTGCCTCAGTACTATAGAAAAGGATGTAGGGTGTAGTTTTTTTAGATAACTAGACACTTGTTCGATAGGCCCATAGTGCATATTGTAATTGTGTGTGCCAATCCCTATGACGTTTGTTAATAGTTTTCTTGAGGATTTTTTCTAGAGTCATGTTAGTACTTTCATCTTGATCATTAGAATGTGGGTAGTAGGGTGTTGAAAAGAGATGTTGGATATAGAAAGTGTCCAAGAACTTCTTCACATCATTATTTTTAAATGGTGTTCCATTGTTGGAAATTAATTTAGAAGGGAGTTTGAAGCGAGCAATAATGTGTTCCAGTAGGAAATGACATATTACATCAGCAATGGTGGATTGAAGAGGAATAGTTTCTACCCATTTTGTAAAATAATAAGTTGTTATAATGATAAATGTATGTCTAACGGAAGAGGGTGGTGAAATTTTTCCAATGACATCCAATCCACATACGGAGAACAGCCAAATAGGGATATGGGCACGAAGCTCAAAAGCAGGAGCATGGAATAGGGTTTTGTGTTCTTTACATTGGTGACATTGCTTAACATACACAAAGCAATCCTTTTCTATATTTATTGAATAGTATCCCATACGAAGGAGCTTTTGTAATAAGGAACTTCCCCCAAAATGACCCCCACAAGCACCTGCATGGGACTGTTCAAGAGCTATATGAATTTTAGAATCACTAAGACATCTCAGTATAATTCCATTAATGGATCTTCTATATAGCATGTCAGCAAGGATTATTTACTTGGTGGCTAAATATTTTGAACGAGTTCAGGTATTCTTTGTTGTAGGCTTAGGAAGGGTACCATCTTTTAAATAATTATATATGGTATCATACCATTCACTCGAGTTATCATGGATTTTTATGAACATGTCATCAAATTTATCATTGATGGAGGGTTCCATGATTGTGTGAATAGTAAATGTGATATCTTTGGAAGGATCTAAAGGGGATATGAGAGATGTCACACTTGCCATTGCATCCGCATAACGATTATATTTTCGGGGGATGTTATCAATGGAGAATGATTGAAACTGATCTAACAAGGTTATTACGAGATCCTTATATTTCAATTATTTATCATGTTTAGCTTATTAGACTTCGTGTATTTGTTTGATCACTAATTGTGAATCACCAAAGATCTTAATATCTTTGAAGCCCATGATTAAAGTAGCATGCAATCCAACAATTAACACCTCATATTGAGTTGTGTTGTTTGTACATGGGAGTTTTAATTGATATGACAAGGGAATAGGCTTTCCAATGGGTGAAATTAATATAATCCCAGTGCCAGAGCCTCTTCGACACATGGATCCATCAAAGTATAATTTCCATGTAGGAACCTCTATTGTCAACACATTCTCATCGAGAAAAGAGGCATTGCTAGATAACACTAAAGGAGAAGGAGCATTGGCTAGGTGGTTGATTAAGCTTTGGCCCTTAATTGTTTTTCTGAAAAAAAACTTAAGGTCAAACTAATTCAACAACATTACCCATTTAGCTAGACATCCTAATAGGTCTATTTTATTGAAAAGATGTTTGAGAGGATCAAATTTTTTCATGACTTGTATTTATGCATTTAGTAAATAGTGTCATAACTTACTAGTAGCAAATACAAGAGCCAAACATTGTTTTTCAATTGGTGTGTATTGTGTTTTAGAATATATTAGAGTTTGACTAATGTAATAAATAGGATGTTATTTTCCATTGTCATCTTGTTGAGCCAACAATGGTACAAGAGCATAGGCGGATGCAGCTATATAGAGGATGAATGGTTTTTTGGTATAGCGGGTTGTAAAATGAGAGGAGTTGCAAGGTGTTCTTTCAAACTCTCAAAGGCATGTCTACAATCCTCATTCCAATCAAAATGCACATCCTTTTTAAGGATATGTGTGAAAGGTAACATTCAATCAACTAAGGAGATGATAAAATGATGGATGGCTTGAATTCTTCCTTGTAACATGTGTAATTATGAAATGTTTCTAGGAGGTGGCATGTTAAATTCGTATCCACCCCAATGCCTCTCTGAGATATGATAAAAACCCTAAAAAATTTCCACTATCTACTCCAAAGACACACTTTTAAGGATTGAGTCGCATGTTGTATTTATGCATTCGTTCAAATATTTTTCAAAGAACATTCACATTATCTTGTCATGTTAACGATTTGGCTAGAATTTCATCAGCATAATCTTCCAATGTTTTGTGTATAATCATGAAATATCAATGTCATCACTCGTTGGAAAGTTGCACTTGCATTCTTTAATCCAAGATTCATCATAACCCAACATAATGTTCCCCAAATAGATGTGAATGTTATCTTATATTGATCTTGTGGGTTAATAAATATTTGCTTGTAACCAAAAAATCCATCCATTAATGACAATAAATCATGTCCAACTATTGAATCCACTATCATGTCGATATTCAAAAGAAAAAAATAATACTTTATAGATTCTTTATTCAAGTCATGAAAAATCTATACATGTCCTAATATGATTATCAGGTTTAGCAACTATAAAAATGTTTGATATCCAAGGAGAATAATTAATAGTTCTAATAATAACATGCATCAAGGATTTTTTTAGGTTCTCCTTTAACATGCAAGGCTATCTTAGGGTTCATATTTCGTATCTTTTGGCGAATAGGCTTAGCATTTTCAGCAAGAACAATGTTATGTGTCACCATCTTTGGGTCTATTCCTAGCATACCAAAATATTTCCAAGCAAAATTTTTAGGAAATTTGTGATATCCTCTTGTTCTTCATCATCAAGTCACTTCCCAATTTTAATGACCTTTTCTATATCATCTATGTCCATTGGTATGTCAATAGTATCCCCTAAGGAGAGTGCATTTGAATTAGGAATTTTTTGGATCATATGGTTCCACATTTGTGGTTGTCTCGGTGGTATCAAGAACATTTTGCTTGGTTCTTATCATAGCATAGGTAACATTTCTCTTGGAGACAGATATCTTATCAAAAGCACATAAAATTTGTTTCAAAGCTTCATCATTGTTAACATATTTCCATGATGGTGGTGAATCCATATCAAGGAATTTAGCATGTTTTAGTGTGAGATTGATTCTTGGTTTACGTGTGATAGTGTTGATGTTGAGAGATGGTCATTGAGTTGATTTGTTATCTTAGAGAAAGAATACCCTAAACTCGTCTTTGTCTCTTGTGTATTAGGTTCTATGGGAGCTCAAATGCCTTGTTCATTTTTTCCACATCCTTTACCATTGTATCCTAATTGTTTCATAGGTTCATAAACTCATCCATAAAGTATTTCTATTTCATTTGGGTTGGGTGGTTCTTGATAATCTATCTCATCAAAATTTGTTGTGTGCATTGTATTTTCTTCCAAAGTAGATGAGGCAGATGTTTGGGAAGATTATTTTGAATTATGAGCTAACATAACTATTGGTTTCTCATGTTTTTAAATATCTTTTTGTGTGATTATGTATTCACTTGTAAATGAAGGTGTGAATTCTAATGATCCCCAATCATCACCTAGTAATTTTGACATAGGTTCTTCTTCTTGTTTGTTGGTTTTAGGAGGTACTATGTTGGCAGTTGGAATCAATGTGTTTAGAGGAATTTTCCTTTTTCAAGCTTTAAGAAACTTTCAGGTTCGGGGTCTATGTTAATTTGATAAACTTTATTGTTATAGACATATTTCATTTTTGATGAAGGGTTGAAGGCACTGTGTGCATCTCATGAATCAATGGTCTATCCAAAATAATATTATATGAAAGGTCATAGGGTATGACATGAATAGGAGTTTACAAAATAACCATTTTGACTATAATAGGTAAAGTATTTACACCAAGTAGTTGCTTTGTGACATTGTTAAATCCTCTAATTGATAGGGAATCAAATTTGATTTGCAATTTATCCACATGTAATCTATCGAGAAGCTTCACATTGCACACATTAATGGAAGAGCCATTCTCAACAAGGGTTCATTTGATGCTTATTCGATTGAATTGGGCTATTATCAAAAAGGCCTCATTTTGTTTCCTTAATTCCAATGGAGGGAGCTCATGCTGGTGGAAGGTAATGTCTACATTAACTGTATTCATTCCCTGTATTATAGTTGCCACATCATTTGCATTTGTATCAAGAGGAACCACTATTTGTTGCAAGGTTGTTTTGAGCATAGAATGATAGTTTGGTGAATTCTATAGAGGATCCCAAAGGGATATATTTGTGAGAGTATTGTTAAGTTTCTCAATGATATCATACTCCTTGAGGTGTAAATTTAAGTGAGGGGCACTAGGTTATATGGGATTGGGTAAAGGTAAGGGGGTTGGGTTAGATTATTGGGGTTGTGGGTTATTTCTAGTGTTATGTCTATGAGAAATAACATCATGCTTAGGTGGGTAAAGGGTGAACCTAGGTTTAGATTGAGGTTGAGGTTAATGGGAAGGCGGGTAGAGAATGAGCTAAGCAATTATATTGACATATTTTGTTATAGGGTTCTCACAACAAACCATAGTGGATGACCTTGGTGAGATGAAGTCTTAAAGGGCTTCATCTAACATATCTAACTCATCACAACTAAAAAGTTTAGGAGATAATTTATAATTGGTTGGTTTGGGATTTTCATCACAAACCTTAGTGGATGGCCTTAGTGAGAGGAATCCCTATATAGCTTCATCTAACTTATCGAACTCATCACTACTAAATGGTTTGGATGATATAGTTTGTATAAAGTGGAGCGTTGTGAGGATTGTTTCATGTGGTGTTTCTAATTTGTTTTTCATGTTTTGGTTAATGTGACCTAAAGTAACTAGGAACTAATACTGAAAACAAAACTTTCAAAGATCTAATTCTATCCATAAATTTCATGAAAGTAAATGATACTTGTTCTAATGATCACCATATAATAGAATATAACTAAACTCAAATAGAAAATGAATTAAAACAAACAACTTCATAAACCGAAAACTAAATGTAGAAAATACTAATGCAAAATGAGTATTGGGACTAAGTCGCCTAGAGTGATGAATTACTCCTAGTAGGGGTATTTTTGAAATTTTACTGGATTTTTTTATGGATACTTATGTTTTTTGTACTATATAATGCAAATCTAAAGTGCATATGCAAAATTTCACTATTGTTCAAGGAAATGAGATACAAAAATGAACTTTTCACTAATGCAGAGTATGAAACCCTAGGATGCAAATGTAAAAAATGCAACATGCAATGCAATGTAATGTTAATAGAAGTTATTCCTAGGATCTAGATTAGAAATAAGATGTTTGAAATGCAAGTTCATCTAAATGAACCGTAGAGTTTAGGTGAAAAAGGGGGTTCTCTTGCACTTCAAGGGTTTTTCACCTAAAAGAAGAAAGGTCTTTCTACCCAAAAACATGGAGGTTCATTCAAGATTAATGTAAATGTGATTGGAATATGTCTAAATAGAAGGTCCTAAATGCAATTAACTGCTAAAGGAGATGAATGATTAATGCAAAACTAATGAAATGTACGTTGTTTGAAAAAACATAATGATATGTTGAAAGATAGATTAAAGATAATATAAAACAAAATAGAAGGGAAAACAGAAAGAGTGCACCTGGAATCAAATAGAGGTTGAGATGAGGATTGAAAATGTCTCTAAAATTCTAGAAAATCTGATTTTCTATCCAAATGGGTACCTAGATCCACAAACATTTCTAACAACAAACACATGTAGTGGGACTAAGTCACCACTATTGACGACTTAGTCCACCCTAGCTTTTCTAGAAATCCTAGAGTGGAAATAGAAGCCCATAGTCTGCACTCTATTCTCCAATTGAAATCTGGATCCAAACTTGCGAAGTCACCTGCAAAACAAAATATAATTTGGTTTCTAATGGGGGGTTTCCTTGGTCAACCCCTAGTTGGTATTTAAACCTTGAAAGATATAAAGAAATTTGCATAGAACCATAGCCCTAAGTGTATCTAAGACTAGGAAGTATGAAGTATGATGCAACCCTATTCTAACATGTAAGAATAAGATGCATACATGAAACTAGAATAATGTAAGACTCATTCTAAGAGACCCTAAATCACATTAGAAATTAATCTTAATGACATGCAAACCTTCCTTAGGTTGAAGATAGAGAGAAAATGGAAGATGGAATCACTTTGAAAAGAAGTCTCTAGGATTGATTTTGTTGGTGTTTAAAATAACAACCCAGCTAGACTTTGAAATTCTCTAAGAGGTAGCCAACCCCTATCAAGGATAATTACAAAGACTAGTGGCCAACTAACAAGATTCAGTCAAAGACTGATATCTCCTACACTTCTAGCTTTGTAGGACCAAGGTGGGTAAACCTATACAATGTTTAAAACTTAATTCAAGTGTACACACTGACATTGCTTTTTATAGCAGATAATTTCCAATGCAAAAATACTAAGGGAAACATTGAAAACCTCAAACTTGGCTAAATTCTTAGTAACTCAACTCTCTCTCAGCCATTGGAAAGCAAGACACACAATAACATAGTAAGATTTAAAATGATTTTGCAATTAATATTGTTTCTGAGATGCACAAAACTGCATAAAAAGATCAGTGCCTCTTCTGGGCCATGGAGTCAAACACATAAAATAAACTCTCCAGCAAATAGTCTTCAACCAGTGGATTAAACTTGATAATGCTTTGCATTAACTGTTAGTGCCTTGCACTAACAATCCCTCTCTCTTCATCAATCAGATTCTTCTTATCAAATCCTATTTGCACACCTGAAATCACAATCACCTGCTCAAAGTATTCTAACCATTTCTTTGAAACAAAACAGTGAATAGACAAAACAATCTCATAAAACTTGAGATGATAAATTCAAAGAAACTTTGTATTATTGAATTTACATGACTAAAAGTGTACAAATATGGAGACAATCTGATGACTTTCATGAATGTGAAAGCACTTCATGATGTTAATTGCATAAACTAGCTGTATTCACTCTTGAATTCATGAAATTGCAGCTTACAAACTCAAACAATGACTCAGAAAATACAAATTTCTATCTACATAGTCCAATACAAAACTTAGAGCCTTCTCAGAACTAGACTCAGAACTGATTTTTTAACTCTAATCCTAGAACCCTTTACAATGAGAGAATGATAGAAGATATAGAAGAATGAAGGAAATAGAAGAAGCCCCAAATTTGATCAGCAATTGCCATCTGGAATCTTCATTCACAGTTGTTCAATAATTTTGCAAAATATCTTCTCCACTCCTTCCAGCAACAAACATTCTCTCAAACAACATCTCCTTATGATTGCCCAACAACAAAAAATCTGCCCATGTGGAGATTCTCCAAATTTCATCCAGCTGCTCAAAATATCTCCCGTGCACAAATTGCTTCCATTTTCTATTCTTTATTTGCTGTAGCAATCCTTTGGAAAAAAATGAACTTTTGCCTCCAAAGTGAATAAATTCACTTTATAAGTTCTCCACATTTAAAATTTAATCATGGGGGCAATTATAATTCCAATGTTTTATCATTTAAAATAAAACCACATTGGATATTTTAAATATTTTACCTTTACTCAATGTTTTAAATTTTCTATTTTAAAACATTTACCCCCCTGAGTAAAATAATATTCACCATTTTATCAGTGAATAAAATTATTCACCTTATGCAGCATAAAATGATTAATAAAATCATTTTCCTGTGAATGTTATTTACCCGATAAACTATGGAGTAAATAATTAAATTTTACCCATGCCCATTAAAATTCTCTTGGGACCCACCATCGTTTTTTAAAACTATGCAAAAATTAAAATTTTCAATTTTAATTTTTGGGCTCCTTCCATCGCAGACCTCACACATTTTTTGGTAACATCATTGGCATTCTCGCGAGGTCCACGAGAATACCCTAATCTTGCATTTTCGTGTTTTCCCGTGGGTTTTCCATCGCTGGTTTCTTCTTTGGTTTGGCTATTGGCCCGATCTTCCCTTTCATGGCCGCACCTAGTCTTTCTAATGCCTCCATTCGTGCCTTCTCCATTGGTCGTGGGCTCCATACTATGTTCACACATTCCTACTGTGGGCTTCCCTAGCTTCTTCTTTTTCTCATGGGTCCCTTGGTCTTCTCCACAGGCCGCATGAGCCATTCCCTCACCTGGCGCGAGCCTTCTCATTCCCTGTGTTGGTCTGCACTGGGTCTCCCGTCCTCTGTGGGGGTCTTCACCTGCTGCGGGCCTTCCTTCTACAGGAGTCTCCTCTACCGAGCTCCTCTCTTCGTTATGCTCGCTCCACTCTCTGCCAGCTGTGGGTTCCACTCTCCAAGTCTGGCATGCTCAATGATTTCTTTACCTGTTGTTTGATTGCAGGCTCCTGCTGGCAGCACCCTATGCAAAATGTCCTCCTCCAACAATGGCGTCCACAATACTTCCTCTTTTCAAACTTATAAAACACAAGCATTGCAAAGCCAAAATATCCTTGTCAATTGGTTCTATAACCTCACAGCTATACACTTGTTTAGTCCATAGCTCGCCCATTCCCGACCTCTTAAGAAATCTCTTTCATTTGATGGAAACCCAATTATTAGCTTGTATAGGAAATTTTCTATTCCAGAATCACATAAATGTTCAAGCAATTGAACAAGATTAAAATTTTACAGCTCTATCTACTGACAACCCAAGTGCAACATTTACAACATCATAACAGTGCAAAGCATGTCGGGCCCCAAGTGGCCCGACTAAAAAAATTTTTGTTTTCAAATAAATTTCAACTCCAAATGATTTTACACTGCCTTTTGAAGAGCTTAGAAGTTGAAAAACGAACTGGGCCACCCATAAAAACTGCAAAACAAGTCAGGTTGCCTCAGGAATCGATCTTGAAAATTGGGCAAACGACCTCATGAAACCACAAAAACTTGCAAGAACATATTCATTTGATCCATCAGTATAGTGAAAAAGATGGCTCAGAGAAACAGATCATGAGGAATAGGATATTAATCGACAAAGTTGCCCGATTAAACTTTTCTGAAACAACAGTTGTTCTGCACCAATTAGAACACATCTGACTGCTAAATTGTAAACATAACAAATCAACTCCTGACGAGCTGCCATCAAACATGGTGGAACATTTAGATACCTTGAGCACGTGTACAAAAGGAATTGCTTTGAAACATCACCAATCGAAAGATATTAATGATTGAAATTGACCACTCAGAAAGGCTATCAGGAAAGCAGCTACAAAATAGAACAATCTGCATTTGGTTTCGATCTGCTAAAAATAGAAAATCAGATCGTGAAATTCTA
Source organism: Sequoiadendron giganteum (assembly GCA_007115665.2). Lineage (NCBI taxonomy): Eukaryota > Viridiplantae > Streptophyta > Pinopsida > Cupressales > Cupressaceae > Sequoiadendron > Sequoiadendron giganteum. The sequence continues at coordinate 102,394,805 of CM021107.1, read as the reverse complement.
AAAACTGACACCTAGGATCATGTTGATATGGGGAATATAGAACAGCATTCGTTTTGACATGACAGTGAACTAGTTGCAAAAACCAAGCTCAAACAGGAAGCTATTTCACAAATTGACAATCTGCAAACAGCTGAATAGTGCAAAAACCTTCCAGCTTCACTTTTCGAAATGCTGTCAGAACTCATCGTGAGAAGCTCAAATTTGACATGTCTACTCTCATAGGTCAATTGAATATGTCTACAAATGGGTTTTGCACGACAATCAACAGGCTTTAAATTATAAGCCTTCAAAGTGGGTCAGTCAGGACTGATTCTTTAGGTGCACTTCAGAAAGTGGAGAAGCAAAAATTTTAAATAGGCATCTCAAATTTGCAAAATTTGAGAGTGCCATCAGATTTGATGGCTAGTTGCACCTCCTTGTCCTTGATTTCTCCATTATTCTCTATAGACATCCATGATCAACCCTTTGCAATGTGAGATCTTGGACAAAATGTGAGCTTGAAGACCTACAAAAACCCTAGCTTGCTACCCTAAGCTTCAACATTGTTGTAGATAGACTAATGAATCTTCTTGTGAAAGATATTCAACACTTGAATCTTCAATTTTCTTATAAAAATGACTAAAGGTTGTTGAAAATGACCTAAAAACATATATTTATAGGCATCAATACCTAATTGTCTGTTATTTAGACCTAAGAAGCCAAAATCCATTGGGAATTTTTTGGTTAAGTTAGTGATTTTCCCACTCAAAATTGATAATTCCTCCAAAAGGGAGTATGTCACCACCTTGGGTGACTTAGTCCCACTAGAGGTTTTTGAGGTGGGTTTTATGAAATTTAAATAATTTGAATGTTATTTGTTAGGACTTCTATGATTTTTGAGTGGAATAATCCTCAAATTCCAAAATAATGAGTCTTAGGGGCCTATAAATGCTATTTTAAGGGGTGATTGATGCAAGGGTTCCAAAATGGGTCCAAATTAAGTGTGAAATTACCTCTTTCTTCAAGAGTATACAATTTTCTACATTACATCTGGAAAGTATTGATGGAAGAATATCTAGAGTATTACATATATGATGTAGAGAAAGCTTATAAGAAACCCTACACTCCTCCTACTAATGGTTTGAGTACACCTGAAGAAATTAGAGCACATGAAGCAAATAATAAGGCGAAGTTCATCTTGAAGAATAGTCTGGTACATTTTGATTTGATTAAGGTGTGTAATTTGAAGAAAAATAAGGAAGTTTGGGATGCTTTGGAAAGAGCACACAATGGTGATGAGAGGGTAAAAGAGGAAGAATTATAGAATCTAGAAACACAGTTTGATCTATTAAACATGCTTGAAGATGATAATGTTAAAGCCTATATATAAGGATTGGATGAGGTTGTGGCCAAAATGTGATACCTTGGTGCTACTATAAATGAAACTAGAATTGTAAAGAATATTCTAAGAACTCTTCCTAATTCTTATAGTGAAAAGGTGAGTTCTATTGAGTAGACTATAGATTACAAGACTTGTAATTAGAATCAACTGCTAGGATTATTGACATCTTACGAGATGAGAAAGTTGAATCTAAGAAGTGGAGGTAAAGCAGACTCTTTTAAAGCTACAAAAACTAAAGATCTGGATGCATAAAACATTGATGAAATCAAGGCTAACTTTGTAAGAAGAATGAGAAAAGGCTCCAATAAGTATGAAGGTAAATTTCTCTTTAAGTGTTTTAGTTGTGGAGAAATTGGTTACTATGTTGTGAAGTGTCCAGAAAGAGCTAAAATGGAATAAACAAAGATATGAGAAAGAAAAGAAAGGAAAGAAGATTAACAAAGCTTACTATGTTAATGAGGATACTAGTATTTTAGATGAAGATTCAAAATATGAAGATACAGATGAAACTGAATTCTTGTTCTTGGTGATTAAGGATGAACCTTCTACCAAATGAAAAAGGCAATCAAAATAAATTCCTCTAGAGAAGGATAAAGAGAAAGAGAAAGAGAAAGAGAAGGAGAAAAATGAAGGTACAGTTCTTTGCCCTACATGCTAAATAGGAAAATAATTTTTGGGTAGTTGACAGTGGTTGCTCACATAACATGATTAGTGACAAGAGTAAGTTTGTGAAACTTGATAAATATGATGGAGGTCTAGTTATTTTTGGAGATTATACTGTGCTAAAATTTTTGGGATAGGTTCAATAAGTTTTAATGGAGAGCATCATATTGATGAAATTTACTATTTTAAGGGTTTAAGGCATAATTTTTTGAGCATTGGCCAGATGTGCAGAAAAGGATATGATCTTGTGTTTAAGGATGAGAAATGTGAGATCTGAAAAGGATCTGAAACATTGATGGCTACAAGAAAGAAATCTGAAGGGAATATTTATCAACTTAAAGGTGTTGATGGATGATGTTTTATGACTCAGATAAATGATAGTTGGCTATGGAATAGGAGAATGTGTCACATGAATTTTGATAACTTGGCAAGAATCAATTTTGTTCATGCTGTGAGAGATCTATTGAGAATTACAAAGCCTATAAATGATATCTATAGGAACTACCAGTTTGGGAAGCAAACAAGAATTCATTATATATCAAGAGAATAATCTACTACTGGATTGTTGGATTTGATTCATACAAACCTTTGTGGTCCTATGAGAGTGTGAAGTCTACTTGGTGAAAGGTACTTTATGATTTTGATTGATGGTTATTCTAGATATACATGGGTTACATTTCTAAGGGAGAAATCATAAGCATTAGATAGATTCAAGGCATTCAAGTTTATGGATGAAAATGAAGTGAATTTGAAGATTAAATGCTTGAGATCTGGCAAAGGTGGATAATTCACCTCCTATGAGTTCAATATGTTTTGTGAAGTGTATGGTATAAAGAGACGACTATCTTCTCCAATAACTCCTCAATAAAATGAAGTTGTTGAAAGGAAAAAAAGATCAATTCAAGGATCTACTAGGTCAATGATTAGTAAACGTGGATTACCGAAATTTTACTGGAAAGAAGCTATTCACACTATTGTATATGTAATAAATCAAGTTCAGGCAAGATAAAATAGTACAAAGACTCCCTATGAGCTATGGCACAAAAGAATTTCTAGAGTCAAATATTTCAAGGTATTCAAAAGAAAATGCTATATCAGAAGAGATGAGGAAACTTTGGGTAAGTTTGATGAAAGAAATGATGAAGGAATATTTCTTGGATACTCTACTAAAAGCAAGGCCTACAAAATCTTCAAAACAATATTGAGGAAAATTGTAGAAAGCTTGAATTTGAAGGTTGATGAAATAGTAAATAATTCTATTGATATTGATGAGTATGTTTTTGATGAGCATGAATGTGAAAGAAAAAAAGAAATGATGGAAAGATAGGATAAATATGAGCAAGAAAAGAAGAATGAATGTGAAGAAGATTCTCTGGTGATGTATTATAGGACACTATAATATGTACAGAGGAATCATTCAGACAGTCAGATTATTGGAGATAAGATAAAAGGTGTGTTAACTAGAAGTGAAGTTGTTGCTGAAGTAAATTTGTGCTTATTCTCAGAGATTGAGCTAAAGTCCGTAAGTGAAGCCTGTAAGGATGAACATTGGAAAGAAGCAATGAAAGAATAATTTTTTAAGATTGAGAAGAATCAAACTTGCAAATTGGTCCTAAGATCAGTAGACAAAAATATCATTGAATCAAAATGGGTATTCAGAAACAAGCTAAATGACAGTGGAAAAGTTTTCAGAAACAAAGAAAGGCTTGTGTGTAAAGGCTACTCACAAGTAGAAGGTATATATTTTTAGGATACTTTTGCTCCGATAGAAAGAATGGAAGTTATAGGGATGTTCTTTCCATTGGCTACTTATACAGATTTCAAATTATATCAGATGGATGTCAAGTCGACATTTTTGAATGGTGAACTAGAAGAAGAGGTATACATGGAACAACCAAAAGGATTTCAATTAACAGATCAACCGAATATGGTGTGGATTGAAGAAATATCCTAGAGCCTCATATGGAAAGCTAGATAGGTATCTGATTCATCAAGGATTTAACAAAGATGCAGATTGGGCTAGAAGTATAAATGACAAAAAGAGTACTAGTAGTGGTACATTCTTTCTTAGATGTATATTGGTGGCATGTTTGAGTAAGAAGCAATATTTAGTCTCTTTTTCTACTATTGAAGCTAAGTATATTGCTATTGCATCCTGTTGTGCACAATTTTTATGGATGAAACATACATTCAAGGATATCATAGTGTTTTATGATGATCCTATTTCTATCTTTTGTGATAATAAAAGTGCAATTAACATTTTGAAGAATCTTGTAATTCACTTGAAAACAAACCATATATCTATTAGGTATCATTTCTTGAGAGAGAAGGTCATAGAGAATGAAGCCAAGTTGAGCATGTTTCAACAAAATATCAGATTGTAGATATATTTACAAAGGCTCTTCCTAAAGATACTTTTCAATATCTCTAGGATAAGCTAGGGGTTGTTGCCCCTCATTTTACAAAATAAGATGCATTTGGAGATGCATCAGTCTAGTAGATTCATGGATCTATCTTTTTGGACTGATGTTTTTTGTGGCTACCTTTTAGGGGAGGCAAATAGTTTTTAAGTGTTGTCATTATGAGTATTTTGTTTTCATGTCAAAGGAAGTTTCAATGAACATATATTTTTTCCTTTTCCATTGATGTAAAATGGGGAGAGAAAGAGCATGTGAAAAATAGACAAAGAGTATGTGAAGAGGAAACAAAGCTAATAAGAGAAAGTAGGTGATGACGAATATGATCTTCTAAGGGGCAGAAGCAAGAGAAAAATTGTGAGAAGTATTTTCAGAATTGGTATGCATCTTTGATGGCTTTTCACATCATGTGTTGCCATCAATGACAAAGGGGGAGATTCTTGCAAGAATGGAAAGGGGAATGAAAGTGATGTCATTGATGTCAATTGGTCAATTGGTTATCTACTCATTGTTGTTGACTATATATATTGAGGATATTGAGAAAATTGTATAAAAAGAAAGTTATAGGTTGTTAGTTGTTGAGGATGTTGGACCAGTACTTGTGAGCTATATTTTTTGTGTTCTACCTAAGGTCTAAAATAATTTTTGTTGGTCTGTATTTCTCTTTATGGTTCTAGAGTTGTGTTTCCCTAGTTCTATTAAAGATGTTTTCGACATTTGGAAGTATTGATCTCAATTGATCTATGTGTTTTACACTGGTTTGGCTGACTGTGTGTCACGCACTATCTTCAAAGTTGATGAAGCATGTTGGATCTATTATGGGTCTCAGGGAAGCATGTGTTTGGGTCACACTCATTCTAATTCCACCCTAGGATGTTTCATGCTGACCTAATTTGAATTTGAAGTTGGATGGCTGACATTATATCTTTTCAAAGTTAGAGATGGTATAAATACATAATGCACTAGCAATGAAAAGTGTACATAAGAAAAGAAGGAAGATAAGTGAAAGTGTAGACGTTAATTTGATGATATTATGAAAGTGTGTGAGTTATGTGTGTGCTTAATCAGTGTGAAGCTTAATTTTGAGTTTCTGGCTACAGTGAGCAGAAGGTGAAATCTATCATTCATGCAAGTGGATCACTAATTATGGTGGAATACTTTGTTGCATTGAGATTTTTGTCTCTTTGTAACAAGTATTCTTTGTATTCTCTATATCTTTGTGGAAGTGAAACATCTGAGTTATAGCCCTGTGGAAAATGAGGTCAGACGGTGAGTTCTTATTCTAGGCAGTGAGCCTTATTCCAAGTAGTGAGCCTTATTCTAGGAAATGAGCCTTATTTCAGGCAATGAACCTTATTCTAGGTAGTGAGCCTTATTCCAGGTAGTGAGCCTTATTCTAGGTAGTGAGCCTTTTTGTAATTGGTTTTTATATTCTTTATAGTGTGAGTTAATCCTCACCGTGGTTCTTCCCTCATTCAATTTTCCATCTAAATTTGGTGTTATTGTGTTTGTGCATTGGCATTTGATGGTTAATCACTTAATCAATTTATGTGTTAGTTCTAGTAATTGAATTTAAGGTTAAAATCTATGACAATTGATTCACCTACCCTCTTAGTTTTCCTATCCAATAGTTATGATATATTTTACATTAGAGGGAAGATATATGACGGCCCATGCTTATCACTTCCCCCTGATAATGAATGCATTAACCTACCCTTTACCCGTTGTTTTCTTTGAAACATAATTTTGAAAATGGTGTGACTCCCCAATTTAACCAAGGTCTCATACTTACCATCTATAAGTATTCCCTAGCTAATTCCCCCCATCACAACCCTCTAGCAACTAGGAAAGAAATTCCCAATCAAAATTTTATTGAGGAAGATGAACCCTAGGTTGATGATAGTCCCTTTCTAGAGCCTAAACCGAGGCCCTTGCCTTAAATTATTGCCCCAATGGAGAATTTCCCTATGAATGCTACCCCTTTGGCTGCTAATAGTCCCAAACCCTCTACCCTATGGGCAAGATGACTTCTTTTAAAAATACTTTGAGTTTGACCTAGTTAAGGCCACCCTAAAGAAGTGGAAACACTCAATGTTTCTCCTTGAACCTTTGAGGGATGAGAATTTGAAAATAGACTTGAAAAAATAGAGTGTGGTTATTAATATAAATGAAGACAAAGAGGGAAAACAATGGGAGAATTTGGAAGAAGGGAAGTCAGGTCTATTTAGGGGAGGTCAAATATCAACACATTTATCTATGGCTGCCTTTGTAGATAAAAAGGCAAAAAAGAAGGCAAGTGTCCATGAAGAGGAGGAACAAACGATGGTTGAAGAGTTTCAGCCACAAGTGAATGATGACAGTGAGGAAATGGATTTATAAGAGACTAGTTATGATATGAGTGAGGAATACTTGGAGGAGGATAAAGAGGATAAGGAGAAGGAAGATATTTTTGATGAAGAGGAACATAGAGTTGATATGATAAAAGCCACTAAAACAAAGAACAAAGACACTACCAATAATTCTCCCGAGGATTCAAATATTGATTTTCTTAAAAGAAGGATAATGTTTATGTAGGTTAAAATGGACAACACAGAGAAGGCTATCACCACTTTGATGAGGGTCACCAATGGTCTTATGCATCGGGCCATGGTGGGTATGGTCTCTGGGAAAACCAAGATAAGGAAGATGCTCAAGAAGATGGGGAAGAGCGAAGAAAAGAAGGACAAGGATGATGAAGAGGGACCTAACTGGAGGGATTTTTTTTCCCAAGTTGGAGAACATTGGGACCTGATAGCTAATGCCAATTAATGGCATTGTTTCTCTTATGTTTTTATGTCTACTATGAAATTTTTAGCCCTTAGTTTTATTATCCTAGATAGCTATTATGTTATAGCTTTGTTATGGTTAAATATCTTCTGGACTTTGGTCATTCTTATTAATGTTTTGTGCATTATTAGTGGGATTTGTATGGGTATTATGTTTTTTATTAAACTTATTATGGTTTTGTGATTATAATTTTGGATACCTGATCTACGAGCCTTCTTACTTTTTGGTTCTTGTCTATTTTTTTTTTGGTGGTGGTTGGTCCTATTTTCCCCATCTTGTTTAGAATTTTTTTTCTGGCTATGTCACCATGGGATCAAGGCCTTTTCCCTGCTTAATTAATCAAAAATATTAATTCTCAAAATTTAAATATCACAAGTTGACATTGAATTCTAGATCTGAAATGACTAAAATACTGCCAAAAACATATTTTAAAGGGGAGTCCTAGGTATAAGTGAGAACCCATTCACCCTATGGTGAATGGATCCTAGGCCACTTACCTAGGACACACATTGCTTAGTATTAAACATTATGTCAAGTTAGGGTCCTAGATATAAGTGAGGACCCATTCGACCTAAGGAAAGTAAGTCCTAGGTCACTTACCTAGGACACACGCCTTCCAAGGGATGCTTTGCGTGGTAGTGGTTTTGGCTATGTTGTTGTATCTGACATAGGCTCATATACCATGCACCTACCAACCCCAACTATAATTTTCGTGTTATGTAATGGAATTTATGAATGTTTTGTTTTATCCCTTGTAAATTGCAATTAATTAGGCTTTGATTTGAATTAAATGGTATAATTAACAAAAATTAACCTCAATCAATTAATGCAGCCATAGATTAATTTGAAATTTTAAAGGTACACCTTACAACATCAAAGATAAGGCAAAAGTAAGTCCATTTTATTTAAAAGGGCCCTAGAATTAATGTGAATATGAAAAATGCATATTACAACACTAAATCAAGGCATCATTAATCTTATTTTATTATTAATTATTTCTAAATTAAGTGTGAAAAAGGGATACTTGGGTATGTGTAGGATCACCATGGGAAACACAGACCCTTAAGTGGTGATGAAAATTCAGAAAATCAAAGTTAGGCAACTTGACGTAAAAATTTGAATAAGTTATCTATATTATTTCAAAAATATGTAAGAAAATAATCTGTAGAAAATTGAATGTAGTTTCTAAACTACTAGTTTTATTTAAAAATTAAAAAAATCTATTTAGTGAAAATTTGAAATTTCAATGGAGTAGTACTTAAATTTCAGGGAAAAAATAAGTAGGTGTCTGTCTGACCACCCTAACCACAATAAAATGATAATATTTATTTATAATATTTTAGATATAAGTAGAGGACTCATGTCCCAATGTGATGCATACTTTTTTGTAATTTTTTCCAAGTAAATAATTAATTATGAATTTTTTATTAAAATTAAAAAATTTAAAAAATCGTATGTCTGACCACCTTAACTTGGTCAAAAATTCATGAAATTCAATATTTTTTTCTAATCCTATAGTATGCAAAGCATAGAATGTGAGACATGTTTCGGATTCAAAAAAAGTGATACTGTTTGAAAGCTATAGATGTTTTTCAATCAGCCTATCAATCAAGACTTTAGTCATAATTCAAATAAAAAATGAATAATTATTATTTATTAAATTCAAAGTAAAGAATAATTTATATTGGTGGAAAACTAAGAATCTCCTTTAAAAACCCTTTTTGTTTCATAAATTTTGGGTGAAAAAAAGTCATCAACCACATGGGCCATCATATCACTTACATATCACCACTTTTTGGCCCATCATGATCCTGCACATACCCACTTTTTCCTACACAATATTTTTCCACCACTTTAGTGAGAGTATGACCCCATGTTAAACTCACACTAAAGTAGACATTCAATACACTTATGTATGCAACAATGACAAATATATAGAATCATCCAACATTAAAGACCAAGAAGACCAAGCCAAGTCAGTCTAATCGGTGTGGAACACATCTAAGACATCGGTTTTGATTTGGCGTGCTCAGTCTAGGCTAGTGGAACCTCAAGTTATCCACTAGGTGAGTATCCCAAAAGGGTGGCAAATGACAGAATCATATTAGGCTCCCATACCATATCAAAGTGTAGCATCGAAAAAGGGTCCTTTGGATTTTTCACACTCGTTTTGTTCCTCCTTGTGGATTTTGGCTTAATGTTTCCTTGACTTAGTATTTCAATGTGGATAACACATTCACATTAGGTCTTGGGCCCTTGTGAACTAATATATTTTAATGGTACCTTACAAAAGTGTTGTAACACATTTTCACACTTTTCTAGTTTTATCAATTAACGAAGCATACCAAACATAATTTCAATCATAATTTATCTAAAGATTTCCTTATTTTGTGTGTTGTAAAGTTTTGTAACACACTTTCACATTCCTCTAGGCTTGTCATTAATAATTGGGCTTTTTTATGCTTTAATTGGTCCCATCTTGCATCCACAAGCCTTATTGATGTGTATTTCTGAGGATAATCCCAACAAAAGGCATTTAAAACATCAAAATCCTAAAAACCACCTCAAATTCCTAAGGTGGGACTCATTCGCCATTTTGGGCGAATGAGTCCCCTTAGGTGGGACCCATTCACCTAGAGCTGAAAATGAGTCCCTTTTAACTCAAAATCAAATTTAATTTAAATCTTTGGCAAGATTTTATTCTCCAAGATCCAATGTTATCTTGTAGTGTTGTAATTTCAAGAACTCTTGCATAATTGAGTATAAATACAAGGTTCTTTCACTCATTTTCATCCTAACATTCTAGCAAGCAATCAAGTGATCCTTATAGAAAATTGAGTTCACAAGAGTATTTGAGAAAGAGCATTCAAGGCTTTCAAGGGTAGATTATCAAGCATTCAAGAGCATTATTCAAGCATCAATCATCATGTCAAAGATCACATTTTTCATGTTTGTTATTGTGCTAACAATTGTGATGTAGAGTTCATAATCCAAGAAAGCTTTGCATTCAAGATCAATATCCTTCAAACAAGAATCAAGAACCACATCTATTGTAGTCATTTCAAGCATAATTGCAACACTTTATTTCTAGGGTTTGGTGAGTTGCAACATAACCTTTTGTTCATTCATCATTATCCCTTTACATTTTCTTTCATTTGAAGGTTTAATTGCCAACAAGGGGTTTGACCAAGGAAAACCCCTATTATCTAACCCCGCAACTATTTTTCCCTCTTCTTCTGCGTGATTTGCAAGTCTAGGTTAAGAATTTGTCAAGGATAAAAGTTGGAGAAAAGTTGTCAAAGTTGCTATTCACCCTTGGAGAATCTTGGAGAAGACCTAGAGTTTCTATTTCACAAATTTGGATCCAGAAAATATTCAAGAAGTGCGGAGAAGACTAAGAGGCACAAAATCCACTTCAAAATTTCTAGAAAAGCAAAAGTGGATTGATTTGCCACTATTGGAAAATGAGTCCCACTATATAGGCCTAAATAGGATTTTTTTCAGATTTGGATACCCTTTTGGCTAAAACTTGTTCCTACACATTTTCCCAAAAACTAGACTAATTCACCTATCTTGGCGAATGAGTCTCAATCAACATAAACAATATATTTTCCAATGATCCAAATCTTTATTCTGCCTTCTTCAATTTCCCAGGTGCACACTTTCAAACTCATAGCTTCTTACTGCATTTTGTTTATCTTTCTAGATCATTTTGCATACTACACTATGTTTTCAAACATCTTATTTTCTAAGTTTAAACTTGGTGGTGAACCCCTCATTTCTTATCATTCAATCCCCTTAAAGAATTCTCTTTGTCAGATTTCAATCTCCTTTGAATTTAAATCTCAAGGGTTTGTTCTTGAGTGAGATGTCTAAGAAGAAAATTGACCTCTCTCCTTTTAGGTCTAAAACCTTAGAAGCTCAAGAGGGAGGTCACCATTTTATTCATTTCACAAATATATCCTCCTGAAAACTTCAATAAGGTACCACAAGACAAGACAATGCTCCATAGGCAAGCAAGGTGTGTTATTTTTGGTGGCCTTGAAATTAGTTGGAGCTTCATTGGGCTTAAAAAGTTGTGTTATGTTAAATACCTATGAATAAGGAAAGCCTCCACAGGAAAGCAAGGTGCATTATTCTTGGTGGACTTTAATTTAGAGTTTCAAGCTTCATAAGGCTTAACAAGATGTGTTTTTCTAAACACTTATGAACAATAGTGCTAGTAAAAGGTTTTTGTTCAAAGGGATTTTTCTTAGTTCATGTAAGGTAGTCTTCTAAGGAAACATCATGCCTAATGACTCCAAGAGAGGATAAGTCAAGAGTAAAAGATTCACAACTTAGTGAATATGGTGCATTGCAACACCACTAAAAGGAAATTTGTATGCTGAGAAATATCACACTCTTGGAGGACATCAAACCCAATGACACCACCAAGAAAAGGATGCATCACAAGAAAAAATAAAATCTCACCATGAAACATGAAAAATGTTGAAATATATTGTCAATGTATGCCCCCACTTTAAAGCGATTACTAACATCATTGTTGTGAGAAATTTATTTAAAGTAGCCAATTTTTAATTCTAAGACATGAGAGATTTACTCAGAAAGCCCTATGCCAAGTCATATGTTTCCAAAATAAATCTACATTATGAAAAAGGAAGGAGGGGTTGCCCTCAAAAACACATAAAGTATTTATGGATTTAGAGTTAGTATGTCTTTGCTAGAATGTTGTTATAGAGCTCAAAAACATCATCATTCCCCAAATACTCATAAAACTACAAGAATGACACATAGAGGTTGAAAAAAAAGAAAAATATTTTTGGGTCAACATGGAAGAGACATAAATGTTTTGATGCCTTGCATCATCCCCAGAAGTAAAACACAAGAAAAATGAAAAAGATAAATGTTTACGACATATAGAAGAATGTAGATACATATAAAGGAATGCACAAAGGGAGATGGATACATCAAATAGAATAGTATGGGAGATCACATTACACATATAAAATCACATAAAGAAACATGAAAAAAAAAACAATTGAAAAGACTAGTAAGGCACATGTGATTCAACCTATAGTAGGTCATCTGCATCCCAATATTGATCAGTATATATGGAAGACACACAACTACCCAAAGGTACAAATATCAAGTGTTGAACTAGGAAACACACTATAGTTAGGAGAATTTTCAGCTAAGCTCATAGAAGAGGAGAATAATGAATTCAACTCATTAAGCACTTGTTCGTCAATATTTTCAATATCAATGTCATCATCCAAATTAATCACAACAAGAGGTTGAATGATAATGTCTTTGGATAAAATATATCCACTTCTCAATTCTATTTTTTGAAACTGTTCTATTAATAGATGTTCATCTTTGAGACAAAGGTCTAACTCCATAGCATAATCTTCTCTAATGCGAGAAAGTTACATAGTGTCTAGTTTTTCTAATAAAGGGGTATTTTCATGGGTTTGCCTTGGTATCGTGTCCATACCGTCGTGTTGAATGATCCTGGCTAGTTAATCACTGTGCATATAATGCATACATCTCTAGTTTCTGGATGGGCCAGTTCAATGGCTCTTTACGAATTAGCAGTTTTCGATCCATTCGATCCTATTCTTGATCCAATGTGCAGACAAGGTATGTTCATTATACCTTTTATGACTCGTTTAGGAATAAAGGATTCATGGGGTGGATGGAGTATAACCGGAGAAACTATATCTAATCCAGGTATTTGGAGTTATGAAGGTGTGGCCAGGGCACATATTGTGTTTTCTAGCTTGTGCTTTTTAGCAGCTATCTGGCATTGGGTATATTGGGATCTAGACGTATTCTGTGATTTTTGTACAGGAAAACCTTCTTTAGATTTGCATTCCAATATTATTTTACGTCATTCCAATATTGGAGGCAAAAATAGGCTCTTCATCGGGAGCAGGTAGAAAGTTATTGTCATCATTTCATTTGACGAGATATCTATATATTGAACCTATCAATAAATAGGAACACATTCCTACTAATTCACAAAAAAGATATATTTGTAATAAATTAGGGCTAATAACTGATTCTGAGGGGTCAGATCCCTATAGCTTTTTTAGTTTAAGTGATAAGAAGAACGGATAAAATAAAAAAAGAAGGATCTCACTCTGTAGGATTTGAACCTACGACATCAGGTTTTGGAGACCTACGTTCTACCAAGCTAAACTAAGAGCAAAAAAGAAGGATCACGCTCTGTAGGATTTGAACCTACGACATCAGGTTTTGGAGACCTGTGTTCTACCAAAATGAATTAAGAGCACTTTTTCTTTTCTTTTATAGGAGGAAGAGTACTAGGTAGGGATGACAGGATTTGAACCTGTGACATTTTGTACCCAAAAAAAACGTGCTACCAAGCTGTGCTACATCCCTTTTAATTGTGAGTATTTTTATTCGATATTTTATATTACAATAAAATTTATTTTTCTTTCCACATTTATCCACTTTGATTCCCATTTGGTTTCATGAATAGACTGTATACACGGAAGATATCATCTCTAAGATGTCTATTTATTGAAAGTACTTGATTAATATCACATGTTCTATTCCATAAAAAAAGCTTGTAGAAATATCTGTTTATAGTTTCCTAAGGGACTCATAAACTATAGTCGTAGTTGACCATATAATATATTCATCACGATTGAGAAGGAGAACTTACAAACAATGCAAGATATAAAAACATATTTTTCCACAGCGCCTATGTTAGCTACTTTATGGTTGGGATTTTTAGCTAGTTTATTAATTGAGATAAATCATTTTTTCCCAGATGCCCTGACTTTTCCCTTTTTTTCGTTTTAATTTTCCTCTCCTACAAACCCGAAAGAAAAAAAAAATGATGTTAGATTTATTTTCTTTTCTTCTTGGATAAAGAAAATAAATTAGATTCAATCTCTTTAGAATTCAAGGGGGGTCAAGTTAGAATAAGACAAAATAGAAATCTAGATCCAAAAGTTCCTTCCACAAATAATAAACTACTGAAAACTCTTAATTAAAGATTTTATTACTTAATTCCATTCTCGTAATAAAATCTTTAATCATTCTTCAACAACTTCTATCCCTTTCTCTTTCTTCTCTTTTTTCCAAATTGAAAAGAAAAGAAGTAGATACAATATCCAAAGTAAGTTATATGGCCAAGGGTGGAAATGTAAGAGTAACAATTACTTTAGTATGAACTAGTTGTACTCAAGATAGTGTTGATAAAAAATCACCGGGTATTTCGAGATATACGACTCAAAAAAATCGCTGCAATACTCCTCTTCGATTGGAATTAAAGAATTTTTGTCCTTATTGTTACAAGCATACCATTCATGGAGAAATCAAAAAATATATTGAATCTACAAAAATAGGAATCTACCATTCCTACCCAAATAGAGAAATATATCAAAGATATTTCTCTTTCTTTGTATTTTCAAAAACTATGTCACTGTCAATATTTCTTTTTGAAATATTTTGAAAAAATAGTATTTGAAAGGTTCATAAAACAAACTATGAATAAAATGAAACCATCTTTTCTAAATACATCTAAATCATCTTTTCATAATACATCTAAATCATCTTTTCATAAAACATCTAAGCCATCTTTTCGAAATACATCTAAGCCATCTTTTCAGAATACATCTAAGCCATCTTTTCGAAATACATCTAAGCCATCTTTTTGGAATGCATCTAAGAAATTTTCTCCAAATCAACAGTCTTTTCGAAAACGTTTATCGCCAATTCAGCCTCGAGAGCAAATGGATTATAAAAATATTAGCTTAATGAATCGATTTATTAGCAAGCAAGGACAAATACTATCTTGCCGAACGAATCGATTAGCATTGAAACAACAACATTTAATAGCTAAAGCTATTAAACAAGCTCGTATTCTATCTTTGATACCTTTTCTTTCTTTAAAATGAAAAGAAATTAGAGCCTAAGAAATAAACTTGCTCCTACATTGAATCGGAGCTCGGATATCTAACAAAGATAGCAAAGATTTATTTTCTTTCTTTTTTATAAATGAAAATAATTAGAATAAAAATAGGATTATCCAAGTGGATTTTTTCATCTCGAATTCATTTTCGTATTGTCGCTAGTTTCCTGGAGAATTTCTCCGGGAGATTGGGGTTTACTATTTCATAATACAAGAATATTTTCTAAGATCATAGAGAAGCAATTATTATTTAATACAGCTATTTGTGCAAGTGTTCTACGATTTGTAAACAACTTCCTTTTGTAAAAAAGTTTCAAAAACCTTTTTTATCTTCACATAGTATGGCTTTAACCTTTCGACCATTTTTTGCCCAATCTTTATATGAGGATTCTTATTATAAAATTTCACATACATCTCATGTTGTGTTATGTCTAGCCAATGTTTTAAATGATGTTCATAATTATTGTACCCAATCATGTGTCTAATAACATCTCTAATATTTAATGATGGATGGATATTATCATTCCATAAAGTTGAGATCAAGTTCCAAACAACATCTTCAATCTTTTAAAAATAGGGAGCTCTACACATAGTTCCCTAATTTCCTTTTGAACTATCATGCCAAACCTTTCTCCTTGTAGTTTAGAAAATTGTACACTCTTGAAAATGGTACAATTTCACACTTAATTTGGACCTATTTCAATCACTCTTGCATTAAAAACCATCTTAAATCATCATTAATAGGCCCCTAAGACCCTTTATTTTGGATTTCAGGGATTATTTCAACTAAAATCTCAACAAAATCATCAAAAATATTAAAATTTCTAACAAGTCATCCCAAAAACCTAGGGTGGGACTTATACGCTACTTTGGGCATATGAGTCCCCCTAGGTGGGGCCCATACACCAAAAGTAGCGTATGAGTCCCATTTGACCCCTTTTTAGGGTTTGAGCAGGAAATTCAAGTTTTTAATTCAAATGTTTTGTTGATGTCAACTTTTGAGATCTAAATAGCTATAAATAAGGTGTATTTCCTATATAATCAAGCTTCTAAGTCATTATATGATCTAAGCAATAATGTAGAAGATCAATTTCGAGATCTAAGCATTCACAAGCATTCAAGCATTCTTTCACAAGAGAATTCAAGAGCAAGTAGTAAGAAAATTTAAAGTCGTGGAGTAGTATTGTAGTGGTTTTTTAGGTCTTCAAGCTCACTTTCATTCAAGATCTAGCATTTTCAAGGATTGATTATGGTTGTCTATGGTGAATCATAATGGATTCTAGGTTGGGGATAGGCAACTAGACATCAAGCCAAGCTTAATGACTTGTTTCCTAAGTGATTCTATCCTTCATTAACATTCTATATTTAGCCTAAGGAAGGTACATGCATTATTAGGGCTCATTTGGGTGATTAGGGATCTCTCAAAGTGAGTCATTCATCTTCATATTTTCTTTTAGGCATCTCATTCTAGCACAATAAAATAGGGTTGCATTGCATTTCATATTTCCTAATCTTTGATACACTTAAAATTATGGTTTACATTCACATTTACATTTAGGATCCATTATTTCTATCAAGGTTTAATTACCAAACTAGGGGTTTGACTGGGGCAAAGCCCCCATAAGCAAACCAACACTATATTCTATTTTGCAAGTCTTTTTATAGGTTCGGATCTAGAAATGAGATTGGGAAGGAAGAGAAAATATTGGAGAGTAGATCAAGAATTTGAATTTCTAAAAAATAAGAATGGTACTAATACACCAAAAGTGGCCTATGAGTCCCACTACATATAATTTTCTAGATTTCTGAAGATTTTGAGTCTACACTGATAGATTCTTGTTCTATTCAAAAAAAACCTAGACTAGGACTGCTATGCTAGAAGTGGTGTATGAGTCCTAGTGTTCTCTAAATCTATCTTTTTCAACATTTAAAATCTTGTTTCATGCCTCTATAGATTTTTAGGTGCACATTTATGGTTTATCAACTTTTTGTTTTGATTTATAGCTATTTCTAGGTTATTTAGGGAAGCTTTGCATATCATTAGATTTAATTATTTGGTCTTTCATGTCATTTGTCTTTTCAAGCCCAAGCTTGGTGGTGAACCCTCTTTTAGTCTCTAATCATACCCTAGGACAGTTCCTTGCAAGATCTCTTTCCCCTACTTCATCCTTGGATGGATGTCTCTAAGGCATCCTTGAATGAGAGTGTAGAAGATTGTTGTTCTATGTCCTAAACCATAAACAATGACAATTTTCTTCCTTTCATTTTGGTGAACTTGCATTTAGAGCATCTTAATTCTGATTTGGGGTGCATTATCATCCTAGACCTAGCTTGCATTAGCATTGCATTAGGTTTTGCATTAGTTAATTGTCATCTAGGGTTTCTAATATTTGCATTAGTGAAATTGCATATAGGTTGCATTTTTTCATCCCGCATAATTGAATATCACTTTAAATCTACATTTTCACTTAGCCTAGACATCATCCAAACCAAAAAGAATAGCAATCATTCAAAATTTCCTAAAATTTGTGCGAAAACCCTAGAATATGACTCATATGCCCCTTTGGGTGACTTAGTTCTAATACTGATGATTTTGCCTAATTTTTGGGTAGTTTATGGTGTGATTGTTACTCAACATTTAAACCTCAAAAAAACCATGTTTGGGACTCATATGCCCCTTTGGGTGATTTAGTCTAGTTTTAGATTTAAAAGTGTATTTTCCAGAATTGGATGCTTTGTTTCTATTTGTTGCTATTAGTTATCAGTTTTAATTTGCAGAGTTTTTGTTACATTCCTTTCATTAGATTTAGCTCTAAGTTTACATTCATTTCAATTATGGATAGAATAAGATTGCTTTAATTTTCATTTTTAACATTAGTTCATAGTTCAATTGGATTAGATTACATTTGGTATTCATTAGAAAACAAAAAAAAACCTACAAACCAATCAACCATTTAGAGAAGAATAGTTATTTGAATATGTCAAATCTCTTTTTCTAAGTTAATCTAACCCTCAAGTCTTTTAGTAGTGATGAATTTTATATGTTAATGAATCCCTTTATGACTTCATCTCACAAGTTTCATCCACTAAGGCTTGTTATGAAAAACCAAAACCAAGAGAAGTAAATGCGATTCAACCTCAACTTGTCATTCACCCACCTTCACACAAACCCCAAACTCAAAACCAACCCATTTTTACCCTTGAACCACCTAAAAACAATTTTTTGTAGAAATTATGTTAGAACACCATTACTCATACATATAACACTTTAAATAATTTGCAACCAACACAACCAACTCCAAAAAAATTACCTTTTCCTAATCTCATCTTGCCTAGTGCTCCTCATTTTCCTTCATATAATGAGAAGTAGTATGATCTTGTCAAAAAATTTAAGAATACTCCTACAAAGATATCCTTATGGGACCTAATTCAAAATTCACCTAACTATAATACCATGCTTCAAACATCCTTGAAAAAAGTTTTGATCCCCTCTAATACAAATGCAAGTGATGTAGCAACTTTAATTCAAGGAATGAATGTAGTTAACATAGACATAATTTTCACCAACATGAGCTACCTCCATTGGAGATGAGAAAGAAAAATGAGGCCTTCATGATAATATCTAGATTCAATAGGACGGGAATAAAAATGACCAATTTTATAATGGTTTTGCTCTTAATGTATGTAGTATGCATGTTTTGGATAGACTTGGAGTATATAAATCAAGAATTTAAGTTGATTCCTTATCCATTCGAGAATTTGACAATGTAGGAAAGCAACCACTTGGTTGTAATTACTTTACCTATTATAGTTGTAAAGGCTACCTTACAAACTCCTATTCATGTCATGCCTCATGACCTTTCGTATAATCTTCTTTTGGGAAGACCTTGGATTCATGAGATGCATGCAGTTGTATCATGAAGTATGTCTATCACAATAAGGTATACCAAGTTGAGATAGACCCTGAGCCTAAAATTTTCTTACAAGTTGAAAAAGGAATGAAAAATCCTATGAATACATTAATTCCAACCTCAAACATAGAGCCTATGAAAGAAGAGAAATAAGAGATGAAAAAAGTGTCATAGTTATTGGAAGATGATTGGGGTTCCTTAGATTTTACACCAACATTTATGGGAGAATACAAAATCACAAAAAAAGAAACTAACAAAAAAAAACAACTAATGGTAATGTCAACATAAAACATGGAAGAAAACTCACAACAATCTACCTTATCCACTCTAGAAGAAGACACAATCTACACAACAAAATTCAATGAGATAGATTATCAAAAACCACCAAACCTAAAATAAATTGAAATACTTTATGGGAGAGGTTAGGGTATGTGTAGGATCATGATGGGCCAAAAAGTGGTGATATGTAAGTGATATGATGGCCCATGTGGCTGATGATTTTTTTTACCTAAAATTGATGAAATGAAAAGGGTTTTTAAAGGAGATTCTAAACTTTCCACCAATATAAATTATGATTTACTTTGAATTTAATAAATAAATATTATTCATTTTCTATTTCAATTATGACTAAAGTTCTAATTGATAGGTTGATTGAAAAACATCTATAGCTTTCAAACGGTATCATATTTTTTGAATCCAAAACATGCATCACATACTATAGGATTAAAAAAAATGAATTTAATGAAGTTTTGACCAAGTTAAGGTGGTTAGACATAAAAGTTTTTTATATTTTTTAAAAGTTGTAATAAAAAAATCATAATTAATTATTTACTAAGAAAAAAATTACAAATAAATGTGCATCACATCGGGACATGAGTCCTCTACTTATATCTAAAATCTTTAAAAAAATTATTATCATTTTATTGTGGTTAGGGTGGTTAGACAGACACCTACTTCTTATTTTTTCCCTGATATTTAAGTACTATTGCATTGAAATTTCAAATTTTCACCAAATAGATTTTTTTTAATAAACCTAGTAGTTTAGAAACTACATTCAATTTTCTACAAATTCTATTCTTACATATTTTTGAAATAATATAGATAACTTATTAAAAAAAAATTGTCAAGTTTCCTAACTCTTATTTTCTGAATTTTCATCACCACTTAAGGGCCTATTTTTTCCATGATGATCCTACACATACCTGTTATGAGCTTATGAAATAACTAGGTTATAGTGGAAAATGATGTGGAAACAAAGAACAAGGCATCCATTTTCCTATAGAGCCTAAGAAACAAGAACCAAAAAGTGGTTTGGGATATTACCCATCAAAGATAACACAAGCAAAAAAAAGATCTTCGATAAACATCAACACCATTATGTGAAATCCTAAAACAACTCTCACCTTGAAGCATCCAAAATTTATTGACGCAACTTGTGAATCATCATTAGAGTTATTCAAAGATAATGAAGCATTGAAAGAAAGGTTAGGAGTTTATGACAAGTCATGCACTCCTCTTAGAAAGAAATGAGTCACATGTGTTGTAATTAGTGCTAAACAAGGAGACAAGGAAAGTAATGAGATTGAAGAATACAACCCTGAATTTCTAAAACAAAATACACTTTAGGAGATACCATGGACATAGCAATGGATCTTAATAATAAATAAAAAGTGATTAAGAGAGGAAATTTCCTCGATGATGAAGAACAAGAGGACCATGCAACTTTACTTCGTGACTTTCCTAAAAAAAATTCTTGGACTTATTTAGATATGCTAAGAATTTACCCTAAGATAGTAAAACACAATATAGTCCTTGCTAAAAATGCTAAACCCATCCAACAAAAGATACAAAATATGAATCCTAAGATAACCTTGCTAGTTAAGGTTGAGATTGAGAAGCTGCTCGAAGTTGGTTCTATACCTCCTATAGATTATTCTCCTTGGATCTTTAATATTCTCATAGTCGCAAAACTGGATAATCGTATTAGGATGTGTACGAACTGTCATGATTTGAATCAAGCATATTTAAAAATATGATTTTCCCCTTCCTAATATCAACATGATAGTGGACTCGATTGCAAGACATGATTTGTTGTCATTCATGGATGGATTTTCTAGATATAATCAAATCTTTATCAACCCTCAAGATCAATACAAAACAACATTTTCAATAGCTTGGGGAACATTTTGTTGGGTAATGATGCCTTTTGGGTAAAAAATTTTGGCACAAGATATCAATGAGCTATGATGTTTCTATTTCAAGATTACATACACAAGATTTTGGAAGATTATGTTGATGATATTATAGCTAAATCTTTAACCCAACAATACAATGTGAATATTTTCTAGAAGATCTTTGAGCGAATGTGTAAATATAACATGATATTGAATCAAAAAAAGTGTGTCTTTGTTGTAGATAGTGGAAATTATTTAGGTTTTATCATATCTCACAGGGGCATTGAGGTGGACATGAATAAAATTGATGCTATAGTTAGCATGCCACATCTTAGAAATATTTCTCAACTGTGTACTTTACAAGGAAGAATTCGGGCTATCTCACATTTTGTAGCATCTCTAGTAGATCAAATGTTACCATTTACATATCTCCTTAAGAAATATGTGCACTTTAATTAGAATGAGGATTGTAAATAGGCTTTTGAGAGTTTGAAATATTTTCTTGCTACTCCACCCATTTTACAACTCGCTATGCAAAACAAACCGTTCATCCATTATATAGTGGCATCGGCCCATGCTCTTGCAGCATTGCTAGCTCAACAAGACAAAAATGGTAAGGAACATCCTATTTATTACATTAGCTGAACTCTGATTAATTATGAGACATGATACACAATGATAGAGAAACAATGTTTGTCTCTTGTATTTTCTACTAGTAAATTGAGATATTACTTAATGAATGTTGAAATGCATGTGATGACAAAATTCAATCCTTTAAAACATCTCTTCACTAAAAAATATTTATCGGGTCACTTAGCTTAATGGGTTATGTTGTTAATTGAGTTTGATATTAAGTTTGTTTCAAAAAAAATCAATTAAAGGAAAATATTTAACCGACCACTTAGCGGATGCTCCTTCTCCCCTGGCATTACCTAATACATAATCATTTCCTGATGAGAATGTGTTGACTGCCTATTCAAAAATATGAAGAAATGTGGGAATTATATTTTGACAGCTCTAACTATAGAATAGGATTTGACACCAGGGTTATAATAGTCTCGCTTGTAGGTAAGCCTATTCACTTATCATATTGCTTAAAATTCCTATGCACAAACAACACAACAAAATATGAAGCATTAATTGTTGGCTTATGCGTTGTTTTAATTTTGGGAGCCTAAGATATTAATATATTTATTGATTCAAAATTAGTCATTAAATAATAAATGGAACATATCAAACAATGCATGATAAATTATTGAAGTACAAGGATATTACAATGACTTCGTTAGAGAATTTTGAGTCATTTACCATTGATAACATCCCATGGAAGGATAATCAACATGTGGATGCACTGGCAAGTGTAACTTCTCTTATATCCCCTCAAGATCCTTCGAAAGATTTCACATTCATTGTCCATACAATTATGAACCCATCAATAGAATCTAAAGCCAAAGAAGTATTATCAAAAACTATGGAAAGCTATATTCAATGGTATGCACATATATTTAATTATTAAAGAAGGTACCTTTCTTGAGCTGAAAACTAAGAATACTCGAGACCGCCTTTGCAAACTCACATCTAAATATTTAATCCTTGCTGACATGCTATATTGAAGGTCCTTTGAAGGTCTTTTACTTATATTCCTTAAACAATCTAAAATCCCAATATCACTTGAACAAGCTCATGTAGGTGCATATGGAGGTCATTTTGGAGGAAGATCATTAGTTCAAAGACTTATCTTCATAAGATATTATTGGAGACATATAAAAAAAATTCTTTGAGTACATTAAGAAATGTCCTAAATTCAAGTAACATAACAATTTGATTCATGCTCCCAATTTTGAGCTTCATTCCCAACTTACTATTTGACCATTCTCAGTATTGGGACTAGATGTGATTGGAAAAATATCACCTCCTTCTTCCATTGGGCATACCTTTATAATTACTGCAATAGATTATTTCACAAAATGGGTAGAAGTTATCCCCCTTCATTCAACAATTGCTAATATAATGTCATTTCATATTGGAACACATTATTGCTTGCTTTTTACTTCCTCCCACATTGGTTTCAAACAATGGAACACCATTTAGGAATAATGACGTGAAGAAGTTCCTGGAAATGTTTAGCATTCAACATCATTTCTCAACAACTTACTATCTACAATCTAATGGTCAAGCCGAATCAACTAATAGAACCCTTGAATAAATACTATACAAAATAGTAAACAACCACAATAAGGACTGGCACACATAGTTGCAATATGCATTATGGTCTTACCGTACTAGTATAAGAAAATACAGTGTGAGTACTCCTTAAAACCTTGTCTATGGTACTGAGGGTATAATTCCCTTAGAGTTAGAGATTCCTTCATTAAGAATCACTCTGCAAGGAATTACTGATGACAATACTTGAAAGGAACAACAATTGCATCAGCTTGAAATGTTTGATTAATAACATATTAACGCTCTTGAGCATCTCCAAGCTTATTCTAAAACCTTGCAATGTAGTTACAATGACTAGATGTATTCACTTGTGTATTCACTAAAGGTGATTTTGTGTTATTCAAAAATCAGTGTAACATCAATTCCACACTGACTAAAAAAGTAAAATTCATCCCTAATTGGTTAGGACCTTACATAATTAATGATAGTTATGGGTTTGGAGCATACACATTAATAGAAAAGGATGGTACACCTCTTAAATAACCTATTAATTTCATGCATTTTCATAGGTACTATGTCTAATATTCTTGAATAGTGTCACTAATAAAGCAGTGGTATTACAACTAGTAGATGACATTCTATATGCTCTAGCGTTGCTTCATTCTTGACAAACAATTTTTTGTGTTTCCTGAATACTAAAGCAATTATTTATATTGATTTTAGTTGTTAGTTTAGGTTTCATACTATTCAATATAATCTTGTATGTTGTGTTATATTAGATCCTTATATGCATTTAATATTCTACAATTAGATCATAGGTGAATTTAATTTAGCATAACTTACTCAATTAAAATGTTCTTATAATGTTGAAAAAAGGGTCCTTAGCCTTTTTCGTGCTTGTTTAGCTCCTTCTTATAGATTTTGGCTCAGTTTGGCCTTGATTTAGTGTTGTAATGTGGATAACACATTCACATTAGGTCTTGGGCCCTTGTGAACTAATTTAATTTAATGATGCCTTGTAAATGTGTTGTAAAGTGTTGTAACACACTTTCACACTTTTCTAGGATTTCTAAGCATAATTAACTTTGTTTCCATCATAATTTATCTTAGCCTTGGCTTATTTGTTGTGTTGTAAAGTGTTGTAACACACTCTCACATTCCTCTAGGCTTTTCATTAATAATTGGGCTCTCTTATGCTTTAATTGGCCCCTTTTTCCATCCACAAGCCATATTTTGGTGTACTTTTTAGGATAATATCCACAAATGGCATTTAAAACATCAAAACCTGAAAATCCACCTCAAATTCCTAAGGTGGGACTCATTTTCCATTCTGGGTGAATGAGTTGCCTTAGGTAGGACCCATTTGCCCAAGATGGCGAATGAGTCTCCCTTAATTCCAAAATCAAATTTAATTTAAATATTTGGTGGTATTTTTTTCTTTAAGATCCAATGTCGACTTATAGTGTTGTAATTTTGGGAATTCTAGAAAAATTGGGTATAAATACAAGCTTCTTTCACTCATTTCAATCCTAGCAATTCTATCATCCTAGCACTCCTAAATAATTCAAGCATTCATTTGAGCAAGAGAATTCAAGGATTTCAATGGTAGATTATAAAGCTTTCAAGAGCATTCATCAAGCATCAATCATTATGTCAAAGACTACATTCTTCATGTTTTTCATGGTGCTCACAATTTTGGTCTAGAGTTTATCATCCAAGCAAGGTTTGCATTCAATATCTATCTCCTTCTAGCAAGAATCAAGAACCACATCAATTGTGGCCATTTCAAGCATATTTGCAACACATCACTACAAGGGTTTGGTGAGTTACAACATCATCTTTTGTTAATTCATCAATCTCCTTTATATTTAATTTCTATTTCAAGGTTTAATTAGAAACAAGGGGTTTGACCAAGGCAAACCACCATTCTCTAACCTCATACCCATTTTTCCCTCTCTTTGCCTATGATTTGTAGGTCTAGGTTGCAGATTTATCAAAGAGAAAGATTGGAAATTTTGTCATCTAGTTGTCAAAGCAAGTCAAAGTTGTCAAGATTGTGAACAAACTTTTGAAGATCTTGGGGAAGAACTACATGTTGAATTTAACAGTTTCAGACCCAGATCTGAATCAGAAACAATAGAGAATACTAAGGGCTACTTAATGCAACTTTGAATTTGTAGAAATCTAGAAGTGGACTGATTCACCACTATTAGTGAATGAGTCCCCACTGTAACTATCTGTCAGAGGTTTTTGGAGATCTGAGTACCCTTTTGTTTGAAACCTAATTTGTCACAGTTTTCTCGACACTGGAATGATTTTCCCATCTTGGTGAATGAGTCCCAAGTGGATTTAACAATGAATTTTGTAGGGTTTAAGACCTCCATTCTACCTTCTCTGATTTCACAGGTGCACATCTCTAGTTCTAAAGTTTTCTATTACTCTTTTTTACATTTCTAGATCATTGTTTGAAGCATTACATCAAATTAGGGTTTTCACATTTCATTATTCATTTCATTGTCTTTCCAAGTCCAAACTTGTTGGTGAACCCCTCATTTATTTCATTCAATCCCCTAGAAAACACCCTTTTCCATATTTCAATCTCCTTTGCATTGGATCTCAAGGGTTTTTCTTGAGTGAAACATGGAAAATAACCTGTCTCCTTTTAGGTAGAAAACCCTAGAAGAAAAAAGAGAGCCCCCTATTTTCTTTGTTTCAGTCACATCTAAGAGAAACTAGAATATTTTTAATTGGATCACATAAATCATGGAGACATTTATTAAATAGTCTTACAAAGATTATTTGATAAATCACATTGTCATTTAACATAAAACACATAAGCATAAATAAGTCAAACATTAAATGATCATATATATATCATAGTTTTATGTATATGTCATCAACTATACAATGCTACAGTGGCCTATGGCTACTAGATCTCTCAGGATCCAGTGATCACATCTTTCTAGATGTAGTCTTTCAAGAGATGGTAGTATGCGATCATGATCGTGAACTGATAAGAGCATCCAAAGCATACTGTAGACCCTATGCTCACCCAAAAAGTACAGTCTCCCATCCAATAGCCTCTAGAAACTTTTACTCTATGCAAACCCTTTCTGCCTGTAGCTTGGCTACCTCTACATAGAGTCTCTCGACCTCTTTTGGATCTCAAGAAGACTGAATCTCCTCATAGGCATCCTCGGCTTGATCAACATGCCTTTTGCACCCTCATATGCTGCCCTCAGTCTAACATAAGGCTCGAAAAACTCTAGGTCCCACTCCACGATGGGTGGGGGAACATAGTCTATACTAGTAACCTGATCAAAGATTGGTGGAGGAACTATCTTTATAGCTACCTATCGATAGAGATCATGTAAATATCTCACAACCCCCACAAGATAGAAATAATAAATATAATCAGTACACATTATGTGTAAGAATACACATAACAATAAATAAAATATCATCACCTAGATCTCCAATTTTCTATGTTAAGATACCCTCATCACATGTAGGAGGCATGGAGGATGTGTTAGCCTCTCCATGATCATAAGTGTTGGTGTGTGATGTAGTTGTTGACTGTGATCTAGTTACACGAGTGGGAGTTGGCTATCTCCACTCATGGCCGACTGGATCCTCATCTACTATATCATAACCCTCGCTCATCAACTCCTCGTCCTCCTTGTCCTCTCCCTCATAATCTGGGTTTGTATCCTCATCTTAGTCCTCATCTATCTCATCTATGAATAGTTCTACAGCCCTGAGCCCTATCTCCTTAGCTCTCTCCATCTCCTCATCCCTTTGATTTGGAAGTGGTCCTACAAATCCTATAGGATAATCCATAAAGAATTAAAAACTTGGTCATGCTACTACCAACCACTCCTCATATGCATCTGTCGCACTGACATCATCAATGTTAGATACAAGGGGCATATCATGGTTATCATCCTTTGAGTCACTGAAGATGAAATCTGTAGAAGTGAATCACCTCGTATCTCGAGGCCTCTGAGCACTCCACACTACTCACTTTTAGAAGTTTCGTCCTATTGGTGGTACTTATATCTATTAGAATTATCATATGACATGTTCATAGAATAATGGTCTTACTACAAAGTTTTGTCTGCCTAGTAGAAATCTATCCATCTACATCCTCCTCAATTTTTTAGGTCTTATTTGAACACTATAGTATTAGCTAGTATGGTCTCCACAAGATATCCTCCTAATCTAGTTGGTCGAATAAGACCCTCCAAAAATGTAAATCCCCATACTGCCATAACTACCTCAGTGGATAACTGAATGTGTACGAATATAGTAGGGCTGATATAGATAGAAACCATATTGGATTAGTACATGTGATATGTTCTAGGAACCAAACCTATAGTAGTGTACAATAAACCATACTATCGACCTCATGGTATGCAAACCACCCTAGATCATAATACAAATGTGCAAGGATGTTGCAGCCCTAGGCATATACGATCCTCTAGTGCACCATCCTTTGTATCATGTGGAATAGTCCACCTTCTAGAGGTGCTCCCCGACCTTTAGGGACAAGTACTAGTGGGATGAAATCATAATACTGTGTTTCACTTTTTGCCCAAGATGGGAATTTACATCAATATTTTTAACTGAATCTTCATCTTTTGAGACCTATAGAAGCTAAACTGTTAAGAATTTGAAGATAATGTAAACTAATGATTTGTGGAAATTTGTGTGTAGATATTTTTTTCAATTTTTTTTGAAATAAATCATGAATATTTCAACATCTTCTTTAATAACTAGTTTTAAATAGAAAACAACATTTTTAGAAAGTAACATTTGTGTTGTACAACATAATTTTTTTTCTATAAAGGATTAAATTCTAATTATAGAAATATAGATTTTCAACATCAATATCTAGGGAAAGGATACTTTTTCATAATTTTAGTGCATTTTTTTTTTTAATTATTTTTTGAAGTCACTATAACTATAATTTGGACATACATGTGTGTCGTAACATAATTTTTTTTGTATATATGGAAATCCATTTTTTTATTTTTTGGTGAAACAAGGACATCAATACCTAGGAAAAGGTATTTTTTGAATTTTTTTTACAATGGTTTACTATTTTTCCACCTCTACACAACAAAGAGCTTGATGTTCGCAGAAAAATCTATGTTTAGTAAAAATTAAAAGTTAAATACTTCATAAAATAAAAATATATCAAATCTATACGTGTTGGAAAGCTTGTTTTGAGGGCTACAATCTTGAAAAATATAAATTTTAAATGACCTTAGTTTATCCCTCAAAAGGTAAATAAAAATTTGTTTTTTGCCAACATTTTGATAGGTGCAAAGGAGACTCCATTTTGGTTATGATTTAATACTAGAGGGGTTCTATCCAAGGGGGTTTGATCTAAGGGGGTCTTATCTATCCCTCTTCAATTAAAATCCTTTAGATGGATCCTCTCAAGACTTAAATCATTAGTTTTTCTTAAAATATTGATTTCAGGCAAAAATCAACACATCCCAAAAGTGAGACGCACTACTATAGCAGCACCTGGTGCATTGTGAAAATAATGAGCTATACCAAAAGTGGTGCTCGTGAGTAGAGTAGCCATGATCACTCAATGTGTGGCCCCATGATCGCATCCTGAGTCATACCTCAAAGGAAAAACTATATATTGTATTTCATCTCACGAAATGACCAATCCCCTACAAAACAAACTCTATCTCACCTCAAATTGGGACTTGAAGAATGTAGTGTACATCCTCCAAGGTGATCATCATCTCACCTATAGGAAGATGAAATGTACAAGTGTCTACAACCCACCTCTCAGCTAGTGCCATCAACATAGCATCATGGTACCTCATGGTAGGAATGAGGTACACCTAGTATAAACCAGTGTTCTATAAACTCTATGTGTCTAGCTCTGAAAATATTGAGACTAGGTCTCGTAGGTGATAGAACTGTCTACTGCTGAGACGTTTTCATGAACGGGGTGGAATCCAACAAAAAAGAAAAATTATGTCTTATAAGCATCCTAAAATCTCAAATCTACACATCAACGGTTATAAAGGTGTACTAAAGTTGTTCTACTGTACTTTTCTAAGGGTCCTAGACACTTTAGTTCCCTTTTGGGACACTTTTGTGAAGAAATGGGACACTTTGTGAAAAAGTGGGACACTTCACGACAAAATGGGACACTTCGCAACAAAAGTGGACACTTCACAAAAAAATGGAAACTTTGCAAAATTTTCTTCAAGGGTCCTAAATTAACCTAGGAAAATGTAAAAACATAAATTAAATGCATAAGGACAAAGCTAAGGTACAAAAAAATCAACTTACTTGATGTTGCAGCTCGCCTTGGGTTACCTCCTCCCATATGACCTCAATTATCGGAGGCACATACAATCGTCAACTCAACATCTTCAATCACTCTCCAACAATGTCAAGTTGCAAGAAGGTAAAAGAGAAAATGATTACAAATTACTTGAATTTTTACTCTTATATGTTTAAAATTAGGTTTTTACTATATTAGGGTTAAAATTGCACTCTTTCATTCAAAATAACATATTAGGGGCTAGAAAACTCCATTTTTTACACTCGCTATTGCATTGGAATCGTGGTTCCACTCTCATTCTCATCAAATGTCTATAACCATGTGGTATGGTACTTGGAAATACCCTATGATACAAATTAACCAATTCAACATAGTTAGACTGCTACATTGATTCCACCTCCATAAAGTAAGCAAAATCAAGGGGGACATACATCTAAACTCAAATTTGATTTCTAAAAGAAGTTAGATAAGATGATTTTTGAATGACATATAGCTATAGTGGGGACTTCATTATTTTGTGTTGTGAATAAACCTATATGAGTATCCTTTTATGAAATTTACTATTTGGATTCCTTTAGCTTACATATGCACGCAGAGTTATATGGGCACTAAAGTGGGGGCTAAATGTAGTGTAGAAAATTGTATGCTCTTGAAAATGGTACAACTTCACACTTAATTTGGACCTATTTTAAGCACCCTTGGATAAAATACCCATTTAAATCATCATTAATAGGCACCTAAGACCCTTTATTTTGGATCTCAAGGCTTATTTCAACTAAAATCCTTATAAAATCATCAAAATATAAAATTTCTAACAACCCATTCCAAAAGCTAGGGTGGGATTCATATGCCACATTTGGCGTATGAGTCCCCCCAGGTGGGACCCATATGCCAAAAGTGGCCTATGAGTCCCATTCAGCCCCTTTTTAGAGTTTGAGCAGGAAATTCAAGTTTTTAATTCAAATTTTTGGTTGAAGTCAACTTTTGAGATCTAAATAATAGTAAATTAGGTGTATTGCCTATATAAACAATTTTCTATGTCATTATTTTATCTAAGTAATAATCTAGAAGAGAAATTCCAAGATCTAATCATTCACAAGCATTCAAGATAAAATAGTAAGCAAAGTTGAAGTCTTGGAGCAACATTGTAGTGTTTTTAGAGGTCTACAAGATCACTTTCATTCAAGATCTAACATTGTCAATGATTAATTATGGTTTCCTATGGTGAATCATGATGGACTCTAGGTTAGGGAGATACAAATAGCCATCAAGCTAAGTCGAATGACTTGTTTCCTAAGTTATTTCATCCTCCATTATCATTCTACATTCAGTCTAAGGTATTGTTGTGTAGTTTCACAACATGCCCCATTTTGCTCTTTGGCAAAATGTGGACCCCTTTTTTTTTCTTCTTGCTCCTCGTTGTGTGCTTTGGCATTATTTTGTTGTTTGGATGCTTCCAACTCTCTTTTTATCATGTTGGCCTTTTTTTTGACCTATGTTTTCTTTCCCGGATTCAGTTTTCGGTCCTTTTTATGAAGTTTGATATTTTTACCCAAAATTGGAATCTCAGAGTCATGCAATTGTATCAAAGTGATTATATCTTTAATTGATTTTAATTTCACCCAATAAGTCACGAACCAAAATTGTTAATCTCGGTGATATCTTTTATTTTTGTGTCAAAATCCGATAATTTTATTTGTAACTTGAGAATTGGAGGGTCTGTTTTGAAGCGATTTAATTTTTTGGAGCCTGGTTTTTGGTCTTTTCTTTCATTGTGGTCTGTGTTCTCTCTGAATCTAGGAAGTGATTTACCAGATCCAGACATTTCTTTCAAAAGTTGATACCAGAAAGTGTTAATCCTAGTGATCATTGATTGATCACGTATCTTTAATGGTCCATTCCTAACCAGTGATTGAAGTGACACCAGTGCGCCACATATAATCACTATGCCATCTTTTCCCTCTAGTAGTGAGCCTACGTAGAAATCTAGATGTTCATAATTTAAACCCTAATCCGTAATGATTGCACCTTTATTCAAGAAATTAATTCATTATAATAGGTTATTAATGAAGGTGGAGAACTACTCATGTACTTGGCATCACATTAAGCATAAAGTTTCTTTTGTAACACCCTACTACACATCATGCTACAACTTTGCAAAGGACATTGAAAGAACAAAATAATTTTGGCATGCAAGGAAAGGTAAATTTTGAGAAACCAAAGAAAAACATGGTTACCAAGGGTTTTGGAGTCCCATTTCAAGAGATTATCATTTTTAGCCAGAACCAGGTATGTTTTGAATAATTGATTTTATGCTAGATATTTTTATATTCAAAGATATTGAAAGATGTTTTTCCCTTAAAATGTTTAAAATTGAAATAATGTTTATTCTCTGATTTTAAATTTAATAGAAAGATGAATGAAAGTTTTATGAAATTGTAAGAAATGTTTGGTTAAATTTAACCCTAACTTGCACACAAGGCACATATTTGAAAATGTAGAAAATACTAGTAAAAATGAGTACTTCTGACACAAGAGTAGAAGATGAATTCAAGTATTGCAATTCACAAGCCATACCAATCAATATGGTAGTCACAGACACTCATATGGGGTGGTCTTCTAATATTGAAATCCACACTCAAATGCATCAAGAGAATGCTTCTCAATGTATTGGAAATATTATAGAAAGTGGGTTATTTTCTGCATTAGGGTTTCCACCAGCAATGGACGCTCCTAAATTAGTTACACAGTGTATGAATTATTATGAACTTGAAAAAAGAAGCGTTGAGAAGGAAGAATTTATGCTTATCTCACACTGAAAGGAATTACATAAACATTTGGGTTTCCTATTTTCACTTAGATGTACAAAATTGATATAAAGGCAATGACCAGGACATATCAAAATGTTGAAGCTCATAATAGAGAGATTATGATTACCTAATGGTACCACAAGCGAATTACAGCATAGACCAAAGTACTTCAGGCATCTATGTTCAACCAAAAAATTACTTTGCTAAGTAGGATGGCTAGTTTAAGAGATGCCAATAAATTTGAACCCTAGATGTTCGTGATAATATCCAGATTGATGGAAAATCCCATGCAAATGCATTGGGGAAATTTTATTAGTGATAGATTATGTGAACAGATAAAGGCATTTTTAAAACTAGGTGTTTTTATTTGTCTTCATATGTGATTTATTCATGTGCCATGAGAGAAAGAAAACAAGGGTTGAAAAGGGTTGGTACCCTAGGCATGGAGGTCAAAAATAGTTTTATATATGCTCATTTACCCTAGATCACTATCCATGGGTATAAATAAAGTTATAGGAGAGTTAATGATGTGTTCTCCATGAATTTGGTCAAAATGATGGAAGGTGATAAAGCAAAAAGATTGTCCCTGGAAGCATAAAGTGTTATTAGACCAATGGGATGCTATTATATTCAGTTCCCTACATTCTCCTACATCAGGATGAAAGGATTTGATGGACATCCATTTATGCTATCCAAGTACCCAACATATAGGATTTTTTATTAGAATTGGTGAGACAGTTGAAGCCATTTCATGCCCTTTATGACAAAGCCTGGAAGCCTGCAAGAAGGCCTCATTTAGGTTTCCTATAGTATTAGGGAATTACAAATGCAATGCAATAATGTTGTCTCACTTGTGTGAGGAAGAATTGAGAACATATAATTTTAAGTTTTTTCCACTTCAGAGAATGTACTATGATCGTGAAGGGAACATTGTCAAGACTATAGTTGGTAATCATGCTCATGTCCAATATTTAGAAGATTATTCGCTTAATTGTGAGGATGAGCATAGAGCAAGGTTAAGAAAATATGAGTGATTGTCTTTAGACTCTGCTCGGATTCTAATGTTTTATGATATTCTAGATTAGGTGGAAAAGGATGATGGAGAAGTGTTGAATAAGGCCTATATTGAAAATAGGGTGTATGATGAACCTATTCCAGATCGAGATTATGAGGGTGAAGAAATGATGTCAATTGACGAGTTCTATACACTAGTTTTGTTGCATACTCAACACTAGATAAATGATTTTTGTAAATATTTGAGAGAAAGAGGAATCGAACCCATGTTCTTAGAAGATAAGAAGAGAAAACAAAGAAATGAAACTACATTTGAGAGTGGGGAATCTACTAGAAAGAAAAGGAGAACTAGTAAAGTGGCTCCTGGCATAAGAACTGAAGAGAAAACCCCTAAGGTTTTAAAACCTGAAATTCCAATGAAACCATCTATTAAATGGAGGGATGAAAAATCAAATAAAGATAAAAAAAAAAATTAAAACTAAAGGTACATCCTCCTCTACAACAAAACCAAGAAATAATTTGGTTATTGAAGAAGTAGGAGTAACAGAAAATGTGGGTACACAAACAGGGTCTCCATCTCATAGAGTTGCAAAACTATTTACTTCTCCTCCATTAATTAACATGTCTAATGTGAAACAAGCACTAGGAGGAACTCCTATGGCCTTGGATAAAATTTCTGAGACAAATGAGGCCAGAATTAAAGAACAAATGGATAAATGGGGTGCCATGTGGGAGAATGTAAAAGAAATTAAGTCCAAAGATAAACCCATGGTACAACCAGTGGTGGAAGAAATTATTGATATAGAGTCTGCCCTTATAAATATTGAAGAAGAATAATTCATACAAGGAATGCTCACCTCAGAAGCAGGGAACCCTGATATTCTTGAGATGGAGACACAAGAGACTGAAGAGAAGGGTCCTATTCTTGAAACAATTGTTGAAGATACTTTTGATTCTTAGCCTTCACTTGGGAATGTATTGAATGATAATGAGCAATCATAGGTCTTTAGGAAATCAAATAAAGACATGGCCAAAACTGAATTTGAAAAGGAAACTACACAAATTCAAGGTGAAGAAGTTGAAAATAAAGAAAAACCTAGTGTAGCAGATAATGAAGAAGGTAATCCTCAGGAAACTAATAATATTGAACATCTAGATAGATAGGAGAATATAAGTCTCCAAATAGAAGAGACAGTGTCAAATCCTAACAATCCTGACTCTATGCTAGAAATTGCTAAAGAGGTTCCTATTTCAGAAGAAACAACAAAGAAAGATTAAGAAATAAGAGAAGAAATTCTTGAACCCAATGAACATCAGGAACAAAGGAATGTTACAGAGGTAGAGTTAGATAATAATGCACCTAATTGGTTGAGTAGGGAGTTAACTTCCCTAATGGAAGTAGAATTATTGCCTCTAGATCACAACAATTTTGTATAGGAAACAAATACTCCAAAGCCTAGGTCCAGAGCTAAAACAAAGCATGTCATACAAAATAATGCAGATGGTGACAGAACCATCCATATAGCTACTCCAATAGATGAAAATGACATAGATGAAATAACACCTAAAGAGTGTAAGATAACAAGTATCAATCTTGGACACTCATCTTGGAAGCAAGAGTTGGATAAAAGAAAAGTGAATTTAGATGCCATTGTTGCTAGAGTACATAAATGCAAAAATAAGAAAAAAGAGTTGAAAGAAAGGGTTGCTACCTTAGAACATTTTATAAAAAAATTTAACCCTATCAGGTCAAGCAAAAACAAAATTTCCCCAACATCCAATATTAATGTCACAATAGTAGGTGGATGCAATTAACGTGGTTCGCCACAAAATCAATGTATTTAAAGAATGGATTGGCTACTGGGTAAAATAGGGAGAAGAGTTCATTATAGATGTGATAGGGAAATATAAGGAAGCATACCACAGGTTTGAAAAATCTAAAAGCTTTGAGAGTGAATGCAAGGTTCGTCAAGAAAAAATTAATATGCAGAAGAAAAATGTTTGAATTCTCATACACACAGATGTCCAAGATTTAATGCAAGAAAATTTAATGTTAGAGAAAGAAGCTCTATTGCCAAAAAAAATGGAAGAAACAATTAAAGTGGTAAGGTGACATGTTAATGCAATGTGCTGAAGGATTTGAGAAAGTCACCATGGAAAGTAAAGGATTGATTGATGAATATCAAGGTTTTATTGAATTATTAGCATGTTAAAGGTGTGCTCCTCAAACTTTAGGACATGAGGGTAAGGAAGCCAGAGCTTTCAAGGAATGGATTGAAAGAATAAAAAAAGATCATGTTTAGTTATTAAGCCGAGAGGTTACTTATGAGATCATGCAGTGAAGGAACACCATAAATAAATATGTAGCAGACAGTATGGAGAAATGATATAATACTTCAAGTATCAAAAGAATATAATACGCTTAAGTTCACTTGGAAGGCTATGTAGGGAATTTTAAAAGATCATATACATCGAGTATTGGGAAATTTTTGAGAGTATCAAGAAAAGAAAGATACCAAGCTCGAGTCTTGACTGATAAAGGATACCAGATACCAGAGGTGTTGTGATAACATTTGTTTTGTAATTTTCTAGGTTGATCTCGATCCCGGTTGATGTATCTTGTTAGGTATTCAGAAGAATTCCAATAGTTCTAGTTTATGTGGAGTATTGCGTACCAGAGTAAGGAGTGAAGAGTGTTGCTATTGACAAAGTCAAATATTTGATTTCATTTGGATTTTTCTAAGTGATAGTTGGTGTCTATCAAGTGCTACCTTTTGATTCATTTTTTTTAATTCTCTGAAAGACTCTAGTTTTAAACTCTTGGGGCCTTGTCTCTATAAAAGGCCATTTTTTGCTTTATTTTCATTTTAAGTTCAGAATTTGTGGATGTCAAAAGAGCCAAAACTTCTTTAAGTTTTGTTATTTTTTCCTATTTTTTGAATCATTTTGGTCTAAAAACTTATATGCACATAGATATTGATTAATATAAGATCCAATATGATAGCTACCTATCTCATGAACCTTTTTTATCTGGTTTCATTAGTTCTATTGAACAAGCTTGTATATTGTGTCATTTAAGGGTTTATACAGAAACTAGTGTCCAAACTAAACCCTCTCTTTAAAAGCTCGCACCATTTTGTATGTAGTTGTGAAGCAATCTGGTGAAGTATCAAGTGGTTTTATTTGATTTAATTAATTCTTTGGGGCATGCATGGAGAATAACTAGGAGAACTTTTAATTTCAATATTTTTATGCTTTATTTTAAAATAGATGCTTAAATTCTTTGAAAATGTCTTACAAAAAATAGATGAATGGATGGAAATCTGTTGAAAAATCTTATGTTTTACATGAAATTGTTGAATGCTTAAAGCTAAATCTTCTTAAGTGATAGCAAATGAAATTATTGATGTTTATAAAATATTATTTCATATAATTTGATTTCGTGATGTTATTTTTATGAATGAATTGGAAATATTTTGCAAATATCTGATGATCCTTTATAAAATCAAAATTAACAAACGTATTCCCTTTGAGATTAACAACAAATTCACATCATACTTTGAAGCAAACCTAAGATGATCATGACCTGATTACCAAAGACTTGCCATTGAACTGAGTCAATCTTGTTGTTATGTTTAAGCAAATTTCCCCCTTCGAGATTGTCTTGTTCCATATCTTTCAAGAAGAATAGGCATCTTCATGGTCTGTATGTGGATTATTTATTCTATACTACTGAAGTGAGTGAAATATTTGTCAACAAGAATTGGCTCTAGAAGGAGGGCCTTTTGAGTTTACACTGCCAGATTCCTGATCCAATCTAGAAATCCTAGATTAGGATTGATATGCCAAAAGTGGCATATGAGTCCCAATGTGCCCTAAATCCATCTTTTTTATTATTTTAGATCTTTTTCATGCCTCTATATATTTCCAAGAGCACATTTATGGTTTCTCATATTTCTATTCTCATTTATAGCTATTTCTAAGTCATTTAGTGAATCTTTGCATATCATTAGGTTTAATTGTTCTGTCATGCATGTAATTTGTCTTTCCAATCCCTAGCTTGGTGGTGAACCCTCTTTTAGTCTCTAATCATACCATGGGATAGTCTGTTGCAAGATATCTTTCCTCTACTTTATCCATGGATGGAGATCTCTAGGGCATCCTTGAATGAGAGTGTTGAAGATTTTTGTTCTATGTCCTATACCATAAGCAATAATTTTCTTCCTTTCACTCCTCACATATTTTGTTAGTTTCTTTCTACTAAAACCAATTTCAATTGAAGTGAAGAGATTTTTCTTTTTCAAGTGACATTTTTATCTAAAATAGATGTCAACATCACTCTTCTTGAAATTTCCTTATCCACTAATCGAGATCCTTTCCCAATAGAATCTAAACCTTTTTTTAAAATTTTCAACAATATCATTTTCTAGAATGTGATTCATCTTATTCAATGTTGAATCTACACACAACAATTGTAATGGCTCTTTCAGCTCAGTACAAAGAATTAGTCATGATGATAGTTGGGTTTTTTCAAGTGTTTCAAGATGGTTGAAATAAGAACCAATTATTTCCTTTACAAATTTATTCATTGACCTCCTACTAGTATTTCTATATTGTCTAGCATTTCAATTTATCCATATCCATTTCAAGTAAATGATCTAAATTTTGATAAGAAATTTTTTTCTTCATCTCTTTAGCTAGACTTATATGGTTATCCATACCAATAGAAGGAAAAGATATTGATCCCTCTCCAGCATGAAATTTTTGAACTTGGGCCTCCTCCCTATCTTCAACTATGTGTTCTTCTGCCTCATTTGATCTAATATCTAAATTTGGGTTGAATCTTGCTCGCGAACTTTCCACTTGTTGACCCCATCCTACACACATAAAACTTTTATGTCAAGAGAGAGAGAGAGAATAAAAATACAACTCAAGAGAGAGATATAGAGGACCTATCTTATGGAGAAGGATAGAGAGAGAGAGAAAGATATTTAAAAGGAGAAACTTGAAAGAGAGAGAGAGACAAAGAGCTTTAAAAAGACTTAATTTAGACATGTTTGAAACTAGTGCATGTAAACTTATGAAATTTATTATAAAATATTATACAAGTACATAATAATAAAACCTATGAAGGACCCTAATTTACACATTCAATCTAAAAAATATAAATTAATGTTGTTTTAAAATGATTTCCAACAAATTCAACTAGTGGGTTTAATTTAATATATGGTCAAGAACATGTTCAACTAGTACTACTAGATATTAAAGACTTGACTCAAGAGAGAGATAGAGGACCTATCTTAGAGAGAAAGAAAGAGCTTTAAAAAGACTTAATTTACACATTTTTTAAACTAGAGTACATGTAAGTATGAAACTTATGATTAAATATTGTACAAGTACATAAGCAATACTTAATATAAAAACTTGTGAAGTCCACCCTAATTTACACATTCAACGGAAACAAATATAAATTAAATTTGTTTAAAAATGATGTCCAACAAATTTAAATAATAAATTTAATTTAATATATGGTCAAGAATATGTTCAAATAGTAGTCTAGATATTAAAGACTTAACTTAGGGGAGAGATAGAGGACCTATCTTAGAGAGAAAGCTAGAGCATGAGAAAGAAAGAGCTTTAAAAAGACTTAAACTTGAAAGAGGAAGAGAGAGAGAAATATATTTAAGAAGAAATAATTCAAGATAGAGAGAGAACCTTAGAGAGAAATAAGGATATATCTAGAGAGAGAAAACTCACTTTTAAAAGACTTAACTTACACATGTTTTAAACTAGTACATGTAAGTATGAAACTTATGATTAGATATTATACAAGTACATAATAAATACTTAATGTGAAAACCTATGAAGGACCCCAATTTACACATTCAATTTAAACAAATATAAATTAAATTTGTTTGAAAATGATGTCCAACAAATTCACCTAGTAAATTTAATTTAATATATGGTCAAGAACATGCTCAACTAGTAGTCTAGATATTAAATACTTAACTCAAGAGAGAGATAGAGGACCTATCTTAGAGAGAAAGATAGAGAGAGATAGAAAGAGATTTAAGAAGACTTAAGTTGGAAGAGAGAGAGAGAAAGAGCTTTAAAAATACTTAATTCAAGAGAGAGGGGACCTTAGAGATAAATAAGGATATATCTAGAGAGAGAAAGAAAGAGCTTTTGAAAGATTTAATTTCACTTGTGGGGTTAAAAAGGGGATCACTTGAATAATCCATGTCCTTTAATTTTCCTTTTGACCTTGTTTGAAAAATATAAGACTTGCAACCTGAGGATTGATAATGCAAAGGTGATAATGCAAGGTGAGATATGAGACAAAGCTATATATTTGGAGTTTTTGAATTTTTGAAGGTATGAGGATGTCAATATTAATGCACCTAACACTAATGTTTGAAATGAAGTGATGATAATGACCTTATGAACAAAGGATATGATATGAAATGCAAAAAAATGAGATCTTATGACTAAGGTTTATGATATGCAACTAATATTAAGGTATGCCAAATTCAAAACTAAGGGGATGCACCTTCTCTACAAAACATTATGCTAACCAATCTATGGTAGAACAAGATAAACATTGGTAGCCCCTTCTACAAAAGAAAAGATAAGATGGAGTGATTTCTCTTACACCAAAGATCAACAATGTGGTGAGGAGAGAGGATACTTTTACTACACCCTATGGGTTCTACAACACAAATTTTATGCACTACACACCAAACACGGAAGACAATGGTTAGTTTGAAACCCCAAATCAAAATGTGCCTAATTAACATGAAAGAAAAAAAAAAAATACAAGTTGTGGTTCATTTTAACCCATGAAATGTGAATATGTAAGTTGTTCTTTTTAACCAATGAAGTGAAAATTCAAGGTTTTTCTTTTCAAACCAATGAAGTGAAAATGCAAGGTTGTTGTTCTTTTTAAACCAATGATCGAAAATGAAAGGTTTTTGGTCTTTTTAAACCAATAGGAGGTAAAATTCAAGGTTGTTGTTCTTCTTAAACCAATGAGGTGAAAATGAAACCTATTGTTGTTCTTTTTAAACCAATGAAGTGAAAATGCAAGGTTGTTGTTCTTTTTAAACCAATGAGTGAAAATTTACGGTTGTTGTTCTTTTTATACCAATGAGTTCAAGGTTTTTGTTCTTTTTAATCCAATGAGTGAAAATGTAAGGTTGTTGTTCTTTCTAAACCAATGAGTGAAAATTCAAGGTTTTGTTCTTTTAAAACCAATGAGGTGAAAATACAAGGTTGTTCTTTTTAAACCAATTGAGTGAAAATGAAAGTTGTTATTTTAAAACCAATAAGTGAAAATGCAAGTTGTTGTTCTTTTTAAACTAATAGAGAAAATATAAACCATGATAAAAGTAATATGAACCCCTTGATGATGTGTGTAAATAATAAATTTATTGAAATAAGAAATAAAGAAAGATGATAAAAATAATATGTCCACTAGAATATCATGGAAATAAAAGGAGGAAAGACACTAAATAGTAAGATTTTATTTTTATTCAAGATGAAAACTCATTCAGAGTGTTATAATAATCTATCTCATTTATGGGAGATTCATTGGATGATTTCATGCACTTTTATCTTCAATCAATTTGGTGTATCATAATTTTTAAAATAAGATGCCAAAAATAAATTTGGTGTAGGATAAATAACTAACAAGCTAAAAACTTATATATTAAATAATAAATAAAATATTTTTTAGAATAATACAAAAATAAGAAAGAAAATATGCATACCTTGTTTCTTTCTATGATATCTTGTCAAATTTTGTTCATGCTTCTTTTGTTCTTCTTCTCCTGAATACTTTTGTTCAATATTATTTTTTATTGATTTTTTATTTACCATTTTCTTAATCTACCAAAAGATGGCTTGACGAATCCTATAGCAAAATTGACTTCACAAATCCTCTATAAAAATATGACTTCAAAAATCCTCCACCAAAAGATGACTTCATAAATCCTCTAGACAAAAAGATGACTTCACAAATCCTCTAGACAAAAGGATGACTTCACAAATCCTCTACCAAATGATGAGTTGACAAATCCTCTATACCAAAAGATGACTTGACAAATCCAAAATCTTCAAAATATCCAAAATCTCCCCTAATGGGTAAAAATTCAAATTAATCTTGCAATGTTTATATGAAAAATGAAAAAATAAATACACATTTATATGCATATAAAATTGTTTAAAAAAATTAAAAATAACCTAGTCAACCAAGGGTTCAAACGAATGTTGGCCATTA
Source organism: Sequoiadendron giganteum (assembly GCA_007115665.2). Lineage (NCBI taxonomy): Eukaryota > Viridiplantae > Streptophyta > Pinopsida > Cupressales > Cupressaceae > Sequoiadendron > Sequoiadendron giganteum. Next base: position 102,352,904 of record CM021107.1, on the reverse strand, counting down.
AAATCAATTTAACTTTCCATGTTTACTCGAACCCCTCCAACAACACTTTTTAAATACTATTTTAATGGCATTTGAGAAAACCACCATTCACTCAAATGCCCCTTCAAACGAATGGGTCAAGGGGGGTTCTCTCGAACCCCTCATTTTTTCCCTTCTCCCCCTCTAGAATTTTTCTTTAAAATTTTGGCTTTCAAAGCTCAATTTGAAGATGAAAATGAAATCAAATTCATAGACCCAACTGGATGATTATAGTCCTCAAAAGTAGTTATCCATCAAGTATAATTCTAATATATTTTGGTTTTATTATGTATTCCTTTTTAGTTTAATTAAACATAGGGTTTTCACCAAAAATCAAGCTCTTTGTTTTGCACATGTGAAAAAATAGTATTGTAAAAAAAATTGAAAAAAATATATATGCCCTTGATATTGATGTGTTTGATCCAACAAAAAAAAAAATGATACATATAAATAAAGTTGTGTTAGCAAGTAAAATTATGTCTAAATTGTAATTAGTTTGACTTCAAAACTTAATTGAGAAAAAATTATTGAATAAACAACTATGAAACCAAATGCATGCCCTAGATATCATAGTTACAAATATAAATTTGAAAAAATTAGGATTTTATCCTTCATAGAAAAAAAGTTATGTGTTAAGTGAGTACACATTACTTTTTAAAAACTGGTGTTTACTATTACAAACTATTTGTAGAGGGAGATGGAAAAATAAATTTTATTTGATTCAAAAAAAAATATATATATACATTTGGATATGTGCAGGATCATCATGGAAAAAACAGGCCCTTAAGTGGCAATAAAATTCAGAAAAATTAGAGTTAGGCAACTTGACGTAAAAAATTGAATAAGTTATCTATATTATTTTAAAAATATGTAAGAATAGAATTTGTAGCAAATTGAATTTAGTTTCTAAACTACTAAGTTTATTTAGAAAAAAAAAATCTATTTGGTGAAAATTTAAAATTTCAATGCAGTAGTACTTAAATTTCAGGGAAAAAATAAGAAGTAGGTGTCTATCTTACCACCCTAACCATAATAAAATGATAATATTTTTTTATAATATTTTAGATATAAGTAAAGGACTCATGTCCCAATGTTATGCATATTTTTTTGTAATTCTTTTCCAAGTAAATAATTAGTTATGAATTTTTTTATTACAAATTTTAAAAAATATAAAAACTTGTGTGTCTAACCACCTTAACTTGGTCAAAACTTCATGAATTTTTTTTTTTCTTTTAATCCTATAGTATGTGAAGCATAGAATGTGACAGATGTTTCAGATTCAAAAAAGGTGATACCATTTGAAAGCTATAGATTTTTTTCAATCAGCCTATCAATCAGGAATTTACTCGTAATTCAAATAGAAAATGAATAATAATTATTTATTAAATTAAAAATAAAGCATAATTAATATTGGTGGAAATATGAGAATCTCCTTTAAAAACCCTTTTCATTTAATCAGTTTTGGGTAAAAAAAATGTTGTCAGTCACATGGGCCATCATATCACTTACATATAACCACTTTTTGGCCCATCATGATCCTGCACATACCCATTTAGAATCTATAGAAAAAATGTCACAAATAACTAGTTTGAATAATCTTCAAATTCCTCATTGTTTAGCAGCTATAGGTGCTCGAAAGTGAATATTTAGTTAAAAAAAATCAATTCATTGTCAAGGTTGGCCAAAAAGTGTTACCCACTATTGTGGGGTCACCAAGCACCAACCTAGAGTACAAGAGGCACCAAATTTAGCATATAAGAGGAACCAGCCTCACTAGAATAGTGGATTCAACCACATAATATAAGAGGCAACAACATCAACACAAAAATATGGATTACATATCACAAAATGATCTCTTTCATAAACTTATAGTGTTTTTTTAATTTTACCCTACCTAATGACTTCCTCACATTCACCCTATACTCTTCTTCACATAAGCGTTCTCTGTCATAAAATATTGATTATGAATTGCATGAATAGAACTCAGGAACATGAGCAATACTTTCATACCACTATTGAACACCCAAAATACTTAGAGACCTGGGTGAATTAGTGTTCCTTTAAACCAATTAAATATAAACCATCCAATTATCAGAATAAATATAATTGTAATGATGAAAGAATGCATGAAGACATCCACAAAATCACATGACACATGAACACTAGTATTTTTACATGGAAAACCCAAAAAGGGAAAAACCATGGTGAGGATTAGCTTATAATATATTATATTCATATATGGTATATTATAGAAAGGCTCATTGCCAAGTGGAATCACTATCCAAGTTAACTTACTACCCATAGAAAGTAAGAAAGATAGAAAGAAGAGGTGGCTACATAGCCTATTGAAACTGATACAATAGCATCTATCATATGTTGGATTACAGTTTCATTGAAGTACAAATCGATCTTCACATTGATCTAAAACAATATTTTTCTCTACTCACAATTTGCTCAACTCTGATTATATTGGCATCACACACATGTAGGTGAAGTACCAGACATGTCATATGTCTTTTAATACTTGCAGACAACTTGATCTCTCTAATCCTTCCTCATCATCGTAACTAGTGACCACAAGCCATTTGCACCACACACACCACACAAAAACTATAAAATTAATCTCTTATATATATCCATATCAAGTATAACTTCAATTAGGTCAGCCTAGTTAGAAGTGACACACAAAATTAAACATGTCATCCTCAAAACATTATATCCCCATCTCGCGCCATAGTTCAAAATTCAATTCACCTTAAGATAGGTTAGGATAGACCTAATATAGATCCCACATATGATAAAATTGTTGGAAAGAGACACTACGAATATCATTTGGTGTTTTCATTAATGGAAACCTTAGTTGGTGATTGGATCCACGCATTGTCATTTGATCACATCAACAGTCAGATTGCAAACAGTTGAGGAAGAATAGAGCATCCAACATTTCTAGGTTCATCGATTCACATGACCATATTATGATAATATTTTGTGTTGTGTATCTTAGGGAAGGCTAATTGATGTTGATCTATATGCGAGTTAGAAGATCTGGTTGGCTAATTCTCTACTTTATCAGTATTGGAGCCAACTTCGTGAATGTATTATGTCATGGATGTTTGGGAAGAAATTATTTAATTTTTTTTGTGTTCATTCATCTTTTTTTGGGTCCTAGCTAAGTTGTGGCCGACCATTGTTGATGCGCTTTATAGTTTACTCATGATTGGAGCCGACAGTTGTAAATATTGTTGTGTTCTATTGATGTCAACATATTGTGATTAAATTCTTAGTTTCAAATATATATATGAGGTCGTTCATATCATTTTAAATAATGTATGAAGTTTGTTGATGTGAATTGTGAATAAGAGTAGAGAAGAAGAGTGATAATGCATAGTTTCACTTGTGCATGAAGGATCTATGTTATGAGTGTGAGCAGAATAGGGAAAAAGTGTAGAACCAGTTTGTAGGAAAGAAGATCGAGTATTGAGACTAACCGAATATGTAATCAAGCATATGTAGATGCTATTGTTCTTAGTTCAAACTTTCAGATGGTTTTAATCTGATTCTCTTTGTAAGGTAGTGAGCCTTCCCTTGGAGTAGTGAGCTCTAGGAAGTGCGCCTGAATGCAAGTGCATTCCCCATATTTTAAACCTTATTTAAGTATACTCAAATCATATTGTGGATTGGCCATCCATCATGGTTTTTCCTCTAATAGGGCTTCCACATAAAAATTCTTGCATTATGGTGTTGTGATTGTTTTCTTCTTATTCATGTATTTTGGTTGAATGTTACAAGTGCTTTGAAGATAAAGCCTAATAAAGTTAATTTTTGCACAACACTGATTCACCCCCCCTTTCAGTGTAGCTTGTTTCCAACAATTGGTATTAGAGCTAGTTCCTCAGAAGAAGAATTCTAACAACTTGGAGATCTCTTGGAATGTGTTTCAATGGATTCAAGTAGTCTTCAACAACAACTTTTGGTGGCCCTAGATGATCTTGATTAGTCAAAGTCTGAAGTTTAGAAATTACAAGAAAACCTCATGGATGTTGAGAAATTCATTGAGTCTTTGAAATACAAAATCAATAAGTCCAAAGAGAATACAAAGGAACTATGTGATCAAATTAAGTACAATGACAGTAAGAGTATTGAAGATGAACACCTTAGTCAAGTCCTAAAGAAAAGATAGAAGAATGTGAAAATATTACCAGAGATAATGTTGTCCTAAAGTATGAGATGGAATATATCATGATGAGGATGACCAAGGAGATTGAAGGTAGAAATAATAATGAAGAGAACCTAGCATGGTCTCTGAAAGAAAAATCTGAAGTATGCAACCATTTGGACAATGAATTGAAACAATCTAAAAATAATGAGGAAGTACTTGAAAAATAGATTGATGATCTCAAAGATGAACTTACTACTGCAAATGAGTACAAAGAAAAGTTCAAAATTAGCTCAGCCAAGCTTGATGAACTAATTATTAGTTAGAGGAAAAATGGTGACAAGAAAGGTCTTGGATATGAAGAAGGAGAAAGTTTGAGGTTAGGACAAATGAGATTCAGGCAAGGAAATCAAATGAACAAATCTGGATGGTATCTGGTAAGGAAACCTAATGCTCAAAGATTTAATGGATATTGTTTTAGTTGCAATAAATTTGGACACATGGCTTCTCAATGTAGAAGTAGAATGAATCAAACTGGTTCATCATTCCTAGGTCAGTGTTTTAATTGCAATAAGTTTGGTCACAAGTCAAATAAATGCATAAATGTGATGAACAAATTCTATAGAAATATCGGATGTTATACATACAATAGATTTGGGCATACTGATAACTGGTGCAGATCAAAAGAAAATCAGTGGAAGAACTAGCCTAGATAGAAAAATGTTGTGTGCTACAACTACAAATTATTTGGTCAAATCGCTATATTGTGTTGGAACATAAGAGGTCCAGTAAATCAAAGGAGAAACATGTAGAAGTATTTTAAGGGAAAATGCAAAGTCACTAAAGATGTGGTCAGGAAGCAAATGTAGAAGAAATGGGTGAAGAATAGTCCCTCTAATGAAGAAAATGCACCAACACCAGAACCTGCTTCTGGTAGTTCATCTAGGAATTAGTTTTAGGCCTTTGGCCTAGGGGGAGATGTCTAGAAAATATATTAACCCCCTGCCAGTAACTTACATCAAAATGTGGATAAGTTTAGTAAGTTCACATATGTTCTACAGATGTTGTGGAACCTATTGGAGAAAGTATTATGCAATGTTGGAGGTCTACAAAAGATTTATCTGTCATGGTGCATGGAAAAAGTTTAACTGGATGAGTTAGGGTAAAAGAATTTATTGCGAAAAAAAGGGTTAGGCATGCGAGTGATAAAAATTCACTTTTATCTTTCATTTGTCACTTTTCATTTTGAAGAAAAGAAGTTTAGAGAGCTCTGAGGTGAACCTTGGTGAGTTAAGATGGAATTCAAGTGCGAAGAAGCTATCAAAAATAAAACTGCAATCCAATGGAAAGGTATTTATCAGAAAAACTCTGTGAGCTTGTGAATTGATAATGGCTACTCCATTGGTAGTAGAAGTTAAGGACAAACCCTGTCCTAAATTCAAATGGCATCCCTACAAGTCTGTTGAGACTGACCCATGAGGATATTTTTCATCTGTTTCGGATGGTGTGTTACACACTGAGGATATTTTTCATCTGTTTGCAGCTATTGAATCTATATAATAATCACATTATAGGAGAATTTTTTTGTGTGAAGCTAGAATATAAAACCCTAGAAGAAAATAAATTTACACATATTGTTAAATTTCTCATCTTTGAAGAGTCTGAATGGGTTTGTTACATCTTGAGACAATTCCATGATGAATTCATGTGGTTAAGTATACCCTTCAAGATTACAAAGGAGGCTATGAGTGTTGTAATAGGTCCAAATTATTCCGGTGGATTACCAATTCTGAAATCAGTGAAGAATCAAATGGTCACTGATGCAACAGGTTCTAAGTATGATAGAAGAGAAGTGAAAATTGATGACATTGTTGATGTAGTTGTAAAATTTTCATCTATGGTTATTGGGTACAAAATCTATCATTCCAGCCAAGACAACTCTGTGTTTGGTACAACCATTTATGCAGCCTATCAAATGGTAATGGAAAATGCAGACTATGATCTTTGTGAATTGCTAATATGCCAGCTAATGGAAAATCTTGGGAAGATCAAGAAGGATAAGAAAAATTATTTTAAGTATGGTAACTTGCTATTATGCTTATTCATTTACTTCATGGATGAGGTTCTGAGATTCAGAAAGGTTCATTGGAAAAAATACAAACTGGTAGTTTCTCAGATCAAAGATCTCTTTCACAGATTTGCAGATATTAAGACAAAGAATGCCACTATCTGGAAATATTTCAAAAGTTTTCAGCATATGATGGAAACCAGAGAAAGGATTCCCATGTCCATTGTAGAGAAAGATAAGGATACAATTTGCTTTATGGTAGATATTGATCAATGTATGATGAAAGTCATTGATCCTAGAACAATCTAGATCATGCCAATGGGATATGAAGTTGAGGAGTGCACCCTAGAAATGTATGCAAAACATTTATCGAGAAAGCCTCTAGACTCATCAGAAGAGAGATTTGGTACTTATGTTGAAAAGGATATGCAAGTACACAATGAGCTCAAAAAACTTGTGATAGTTAAAAGAGTTAGAAAAGAGGTGGAAGTCTTAGCAGAAAGTATAGGAATACCGACAGAAAAATTAAAAGAAGCTAGAAGGAAAAGAGAATAAGCTCAAGCAGAAAAAAGAGGCAGTAAAAATTGAATTTGTTGGTCTGACAACACCATTTTCTCAAGATAGGTCAACCAGAAGCTCTACATCCCTATACTCCCCTGCAACAAAGCCAATCTCTATGAAAATTAAATCTAAGGGATCCGATAAAGATGGAAAAAGAAAGAAGGATAAAAGCAAAAGGATCTATATAGCAGTTTTTGAAGATGAAGAAACAAATTCTAATGAAGGAATTAGAGAAATCAAGCATCAAGGTACCAAGGAAGTAACAATTACTAAAATAAATCCCTTCGATGGAGATTACCAAGCAAATAAGAAGGCAAAAACTGACCAACCAGGTATGTCAGTAGATGAAGTTGAAAAAGATTTGGTTAAGGATGAGAATTTCAAGCCACTTTAAAAATGGTATGAATCATTTAGTAAATCTAAACAAAGAATTCTTGAGGAGGCAAAAATAAAACATTTGAGTATTTTCAATTAATTTTTGATTGAAATAATGCCAAATTTACCTAAAAGCTTATATGACATTTTGGAGATGAGGAGAGTAAATTCCAAATCAAAAGAAGAGTAGATGAGAGAAAGAATTATTGTTGAACTGTGTCTAGTAGCATCTATGGAAGAAATAAATTCAATACTTAATAAATCCAAGAAGGAATTCAAAAGAAAAAGAAGAATGAATAAGTTGATGATTGGTCAATCCAAAGAATTCGTTGAAGAAATTGAATAAATTCTGAGAAAAGTTTTTTTAAGCAATAGAATTGATGTTGTACCTAAAGGAACTCATGATGTTTCATCTGGTCTGGGAGAGGAAGAAGAAGAGAAACAAGATGCATCTAAGGATATTCACATCCCTTTGAAGTGGACAATGCAAAAATACCTATGGAAATTGAAGTTCCAAAAATTGTATCAATTGACAAAGTGGAGATCCCTAAAGATAAGTCAAAACTTGCAACTGAGGAAGCAATGGTTGAAGAGAAGAAATTTGATGTAAAGGAAATTCCAGTAGAAGCAAGAGACAAGTGGCAGTGAAGAAATTTTTGGTAGAACATAAAGAAGAGTTTGATCCTAAATTGATTGAGGATCCAATCGACCTATCTACCCTAAGTCCAATTCAGAAAATGAAAGTAGCATCATTTGCCCAAGAAAAATCCAGAGAAGAACTATTGAAGTCCCATATTGAGGAAAATGAACTTCTAAATCTTACATCTAGAGTCTTGGAAAAGATAATTCCCACTCATGTGAAAGATCTGACCGGTTCCTCCTTCGGTGATCTAAAGAGGCTCATCAACTCAATAAGTACTCACTTCAAGTTAGTTGAGAAATCAACTATGATTAAAGTTCAAAAGGAATTTGATGTTAAAAGACTAAATGGGCTGAAGGAAATGATAACAAAGGATAAAAAAATTCTAGCCACCTCTATGGAAAATATCCAAAATCCTCTATCTGAAGGTGGGAAGATTTACAAGTCTTGTTTGTCTTTGACAAAATTTACTGATGACAATGAGAAGAAGGTTAAGGATCTAGAAAAACAATTAGCTACTATTTCTGGTGCGTTTGATCCTTTAACTAGTGGTGTTGGAAAGTTAGAAGGTGAAGTGATATCTTTGCTTGAAAAAATAAAGAGCTTAAAGCATGAAAATGAAAAAATTGTTGCAAGAGCATGTGAACTTAAAGGCCTGATTGGCCCAAAGATAGAAAATATGTCAAGTGCATTGAAAGAAGTAGAAGATGCTAAGGCAATGAGTGATCTAGCAAACCTTGAATCTGCAGAGACACAATCCTACCTAGTTTTTGGACACATAACAATCTTGGAAAGTCTCAAAAGAGTTTGGGACACGAATTTGGCTCTGTTGAAGAAATATTTTTCAGACATTTTCAAGTTTATGTAAGTTAAAGAAGCCTGTTTGTACATAAGCGATTTGTTCATAATAATTTTGTTAAATTTTTGTTATGCAGATTCCTACCTTTATGATTGATGTCAAAGGGCAAGAGTAGAAGAGTGAAAAATGCATAATCATCTCAGGGGGAGAAGATTTTAGTTTTTAAAATTTTGGTAGTGTAATTCATGTTGGTACTGATCTGACACTTAGTCATTTTTCACTGTGTTTCCATTGATGAAAAAGGGGGAGATTGTTGGAAAGAGACACTGTGAATAGCATTTGGTGTTGTCATTGATGGAAACCCTAGTCAATGATTGGATATGTGCATCATCATTTGATCACACCGGTAGTTAGATTGCAAACAATTAATGAAGAACAGAGCATTCAACAGTTTTGTGTTCATCGATTCACATGAATATTTTATGTTAATATTTTTTGTTTCGTATCTCAAGGAAGGTTAATCGATTTATGTTTAGTGTTATCTATAAATTTTAGTGCCTCGTATTGATTTGTGTGTGAGTTAGAAGATCCAGTTGGCTAATTCTTTGTTTTATTAGTATTGGAGTTGACTTCGTGAATGTATCATGTCGGAGATGTTTGGGAAGAAATTATTTAAGTATTTTTGTGTTTGAGCATCTTTGTTTGGGTCCTAGCTAAGTTGTGGCCAACCTTTATGGATGTGCATTATACTTTACTCATGATTTGATCTGACAGTTGTAAATATTGTTGTGTTCTATTGATGCTGACATATTGTGATTAAATTATTAGTTGTGGATATATATATTTATATGAGGTCATTCATATCATTTTTAAGAATGTATGAAGTGTGTTGATGTGAATTGCGAATAAGAGTAGAGTAGAAGAGCGATAATGCACAGTTTCACTTGTGCATGAAGGATTTGTGTTGCGAGTGTGAGCAGAACAAAGTAGAAGTGCAAAATTAGTCTGTAGGATAGAAGATCGAGTATTGTGCCTAACCGAAACTGTAATCAAGCATATGTAGATGCTATTTTTCTCAATTCAAACTTTTAGAAGGTTTTAATCTGATTCTCTTTGTAAGGAAGTGAGCCTTCCCTTTGAGCAATGAGCTCTAGGAAGTGTGCTTGAATGCAAGTGCATTCCCCATATTGTAAACCTTATTTGAGTATACTCAGATCATATTGTGGATTAGCCATCCACCATGGTTTTTCCCCTAGCAAGGTTTCCACATAAAAATTCTTGTGTTATGGTGTTGTGATTGTTTTCTTCTTGTTCATGCATTTTGGTTGAATGTTACAAGTGCTTTGAAGATAAAGGCTAATAAAGTTAATTTTTGCACAACATTGATTCACCCCCTGCCTCTTGGTGTAGCTTGTTTCCAACAAAAAATAATTTCTCATTCTCCAAAAAACATCAAACATGTTAGGTCAGCCCAAAAAATAAGACCTAAACACAAAATCTTCATATGTGGGTGATCCCACAAAACTAGTTTACAATTCCATTGAGGAATTAAACTTTCCAAAATGCTCCCATGAAGAAAATTTCAGATTTTTAAGGGTTTGCTTGAAGGGGGGATTTGAGTGAACCCAAAAAGGGGTTCGCTCAAACCTCCCCTTTGAGTGAACCTTTTTTGATGATGGCATTCATTTTAGCACTATTTTTTAAAGAAAACAAAGGAAAATTTGCAAAACAAGGGGGGTTCAAGAAAACCCCCATTCAAGCGAACCCCCTTTGCTCGAAGGGGTCAAGGGGGGTTTCCTCAAACCCCCCTTTTTTTCCCTTCTCCCCCTCTTCCACCAAATCTCTATAAAACTTTTCCTTTTGAAGCGCAGGTTGAGGATGAAAATGGAGGAGACTTGACAGACCTAGCTAGATGATGGTAGTCCTCAAAACAAGCTATCCATCAAATATATTTTAATATGTTTTGGCTTTATTTATATTTTTTTATTTTGATCAAATATAGGTTTTTCACTGAGAATCAAGCTCTATGTTCTACACATGTGGAAAACTAGTAGATTATTAAAAAAAAAATATATCACTGCACTAGATATTGATGTCCTTGATCCAACAAAAAAAAGAATTTTGATACATACAAAAACAGTTGTGTTAGTGAGTAAATCATGTCTAAATTGTAACTAGTTTTACTTCAAAACTTAATTAAGAAAAAAATATTCAATGAAATTCTATGAAACCATTTACATGCACTATATATCATAGTTATGAATCTAAATTTGAAAAAAATAGAATTTAATCCTTCATAGAAAAAAAGTTGTGTTAGCAAGTACATGTCACTCTTTAAAAATGGTGTTTACTATTAAAAACTAGTTTTCCAAGGAGATGGAAAATGAAGAGCAATCTAATTCTAATAATTTTGAAAAAAATATATTTAAAATGTAGAGACAAAATATCACAAATCACTAGTTTGTATCATCTTCAAATTCCTCGCGGTTTAGCTATTATAGGTGACCGAAAGTGAAGATTTAGTTAAAAAAATTAGTTCAATGTCTAGTATAGCCAAAAATTGTAAACCAGTATTGTGGGATCACCCATGTACATGCAATTCACCATACGTGTGACCTCAAAACTTGATCTTCCTTTGAATTCCCACTCAATTGATATATAATAGCTTATCCTCTTCATCATAAAGCAAATTAATTATCCACAAAGAAATGTGGAATCTTCCACACTAATATATTGTTCAAGGAATGATTGTAAAATACAAGGATGAACACTGTCATTCATATCTTTTAAAATACTTCACAAAATATCACCAAATATTGAATGTAGATGCATATAATGATCTCAATACTATATTTAGAATCATAGAGTAATATCTCCACTTTTCGTGGAGTGCGACCCCAAAAACTAACACATTGAACCACAAAACTATCAAAAGGAATACCTAGCCAAATTCTTGTATAACCATATTTTCTGAATCAACTTTTTCTATCCAAATGTCTTCAAGAGTGCTTCCAATTCATGGTAGAATGGTCATAACAATGTTGAAATCAATGAAAGCACTAGATCAAGCAATATATGCACCTCATTCTCATGTTGTCGAACATCATCAATGACAAACTTCTAGCAGTCTTTCAACAATATCCCCCTTTGTCATTGATGAAAACATTCATATCAAACACATTTTCAAAATATAGTCTCTCCCCCTTACACATATCTCTCCCCTAAAGTCTTTCTCAACTTTTATTCAAGTGTTTCCCAGTATATCTCCCCAACTCTCCAAATGTTTTGGTCTCAAGTATATCTCCAAAATGTCTTTCAACTATCTCTCCCCTTTTGACATCAATGGCAAAGGGTGTACCAGTATATAAAAAATTGTATACTCCCCCTTTGATATATATGTGAGAAACACTAACTGGAAGAGTGTTGAATCCACCTCAGGGAGTTAATGAAAAACTTATAAACCTTTTGCATATATGCAAGAAGAATTTTAAAATTTGAAAAATGCATAAGAATGAAAAATTGTCAACCTAAAGATGTCAACCGTTGAAGCTTCTGCGAGATGAATTTCCAAGTGGATCTACCTTCTTCCCACTATTACTTTTCTACTGCAAGTATCCTATGTTGTAAATCAATATTTACTAAGATCTATTTTCCTTCCTTTGAACTACAAGGAGTTAAGTTTATCTTTGAAATACTATTTGTATTGGCAAGGGCACTTGAGAGAGGTATATGTTTTATTTTCACCAAGTAACTTAGCTTCTCGAATTACCTAATTGTTTCTTCCCTCTAGCTCTACAAGGTAAATTATTCTTCATGTAAGGTTACTAAAGTAGTCTAGGTCTGATTGTCTCTATCTTGCATTGGGTCATAAGTATTTTATGCATAGTTTATTTGTATCTCAATTGTGTTCATAGCATCCTTTATGCTTTCTGTAACATCTAGTTGCTTCATAAAATATAGAAATGGGTTCCTTTCTTCCTTTTCACATGTATGAACATCCCTCAAAATCTCTTCCATTTTTCTGTGTGTAGATGCACACTTCTTTGTGATGTCCAATAACTACTTTTTTTTAATCCATGCATCCATTTCTATTTTAACATGTTCTCCTATTACAAAGACATATCCCTTGAAGTTATCCAATCTCTCTTTTCATGTCTTCATAGCTTCATTGATCTCATTCTCATGTTGAATATCATGTATATCTTCTTCAACTTCCTTTCCCCTCATGGATTTTACTTAACTCTCCTTATGGTTTTCTTCAATTCTACCCTGATAGCATGGACTACTAGAGGACCACATGTGAATATCCTCTTCTAACCAGATGTAATAACTAATATCCTAGAGCTACTAGAGGCTTATTCTATACTCATGTCATCTCTAGCTCTTTCTATAGCTTCCCTATTTTTCTTTTGAAATACCAAACTCTTTCATCCATGATTTTTCCTCAACATCAATTTGTCTCTTTATTTGTGATTTCTTAAAATTTTTAGAAATTTCCATTGTCCTCTCTCTAAAATTTCTAAATATTGGTCTGGTAGGATCCTTAGGACTGTTCAATAATTCAACACAGCTAATATTTTCATCTTATATTACTTTGTAACCAAACTCTGAGACCGAAATAGTTCTAGGTTCAATTGTTTCCATTATGCAATAATCAATGGAAACAAAAAATGTAATGGAATTCATGTATTTACTTACCACATCTCTAAGAATTCATTGTCTCAGATTCATTCTCCTTTGAAACATTGCAAGTAATGTTGTAAGGGCATCACCCTAAGCATCCATGTCTCCTAGATTTGTTATGTAGTCTCTTATTTGATGAGAAACAAAATACTGAATTGAAAAATCAACCTTTCCAACTACATAAACTTCCTTCATAAAGTAGAAAACCAAAAATATTATCAATTTACCATACCTAAATACATTCTTTTTCTTCTTTATTTAATCCATGTTCTTCATCAGTTGTTGCTAGAACAACTCAGAAAAGTTATATTCACCAATTTTCTCAATCATATCCACTACCACATGATTGCACCGGTAGGGAATGAATTATCTCCATAAAAAACATGTCCAATCATCATAGTTGTATATTGAATTGCTAGATTTTTGGTAGGATTCATTATTGTACTTGTTTGCAACATTATGTCTTTGTTCTTGGTGGATTTACAGACAAGAATTGGTCTGATGGACCACAAACCAATGATTTCTCTAATCAATTATTTGGTAATCATGTGGGGACCATCAATCCACATGAACTGATCATGTATTCTACCTAGTGCCATTTTAATATAATTTTCTTCATTGCTTAAGTCTAGAAATGAGTGCCACAAATCAATTTTCTTCTCCGTCAAGTTATTGTATTTCTATTTTAAAGTGTAATATTCTCTGACCAACTCATCTACCCATAGATCGAATAGTTTTCCATAGGTTTTATCTTCCATATTCCCATGAATATAAGCCCTAATATCTTTAGTAGGTACAATCCCAAGAGGTATATGTTGTGTAATGAACCTAGGGGATCAACTTATAAAGCTTTGGTTGAATATATATTAAATTTAGGTTGTGGTCTTTGATAAATATCTACAATTTATGGGTTTTCCATTAAATTCAACTTTCCTTCTATTCATAATTTCAAAAAATTAGAATGTGTAGGGTTTGTTAACTACCTTTTTCTCTTTCTCGATGAAGTAGGGTTTTAAAATTTTGTAACTTGGAGATGCTTTGGACCCTTCAAGCTCACTTCTTTCTCCTCTAATATTCTTATAAGACCTTTAATGAGATGAATTTCCCTTATTGAGTATGCTTTTAACTGTATGATTTGACCCATTTTAGCAATAAATGCATCAAATAAAAAGTTGATAAAGCTAAATTTTGTATGCATCTATTCAACCCTCCAAGCTCCATAAATCACAACATTGTTATATTTTCTTCCATAATTTTCTTTCTCGGATTAAGCATTTCATTCTTTATGACATATCTTTGTGCTATATCTCAAGCAACTCTTTTCTGGTGGGGGTCATAGGATATTCATTAAATCTCTCCCTAAGCCATAGCTCTGGGCCTAGTTACTGAAGGAAACATCTCAGTCTCTTCTTTCTTTCTCCATATCTTTTCCATTTCCTTCTTCACTTCATCTAGATCAACCTTTTTGATTGGTTTTTTCTTCTTTATCAGATCACCCTTCTTTTTGTTTCTTCAAATTTTAGTTGTATGCCTTGTCCTTCTATAATTATTGCATATAATATTCCTTTAAACATTATTCCCTTCATTCATTTTAGATTTGCATTGGTTACCCTTGTTTCCAAATCCATATCATGTATAGTAGTAACCTTTTAAGGATTGAATCATTCTACAATTATTGTATGCTTTCATCATTTGACTTCTACATTCACTTACTCTATGTCTAGATATTTTGCATGTAAATCATTGACTAGTAAAATATGAAACATTCTAATTCATTATACTTCTGCATTTTTTTTCTTTATGTCCAAATTTATTGCAAAAATAACAAATACCATTGAAAGATAAGTACGTTTGAGAATTTGGTTCTCTAATAGGAGGTTTTCTATCATTGTTTCCTCGATTCTAGAACTTTCCTTTGTTCTTCTTGTCTTTATTCTTCTTTTCATTTTGGTTTTCTTTTGAGCTTTCTCTTTTTTTAAGTCCTAAACCACCTTTTTCTTTAGATCATTTATATCCTATAATTAACTCATCAAGCATTATAGAGCTTATCTTAAATCTATCTTCATAACTTCTTTCCTTCTCCAAATCTAATTTCATATATATCATTTCTTGTTCAAGCCTCATGCATTCATTATATTTTCTTTCCAACATTGCACTTAGACATTACTCAATATTTTTCTTTTATTCCACTTGCACTTTCAATCCAGTGATGTTCTCATTTTTTTTCAATTGTTCATTAACTTCATTATTCTTTTCTCTGAATTTCTTGATCTACTCTCTTAGTTTTCTGATGCATTCACTTTCCTCTTTAAGACTTTCCTTTAGTGCTCTATTTTCAACTTCAATCTTGTCAAGGTCTTTAAGAGAAACTTTGAGTTCTCCATATTTATCTAACATGCAATCTTCCTTTGTATTCAATAGCATGAATCTCTTTAGGAGGAATAGGATTCTTTATATTAGCCATGTGTTCAAATTTCAAGATCTTTCTAAAGCAGTCAAGCTCCTTCCAGGGATCCAAGCTCTGATGCCAATTGTTGAACACCCAAAATAATGAAAGGGGACATAAATCAATATAATTCCTTTAAACCAATTAAATATAAACCATTCAATTATCAAAATAAATATAAATGCAATGATTAATGAAAGCATGAACCCATGAAAAAAATCACATGACATGTGAACACCATTATTTTTACATGGAAAACCCAACAAGGGAAAAACCATGGTGAGGGTTGGTTCACAATATATTATATATGGATATAGTATTTTACAAAAAGGCTCACTACCAGGTGGACTCATTGTCCAAGTGAACTCACCACCCATAAAAAGTAAGAAAGAAAAAAATAAGGGGTGGCTACACAACCTATTTGAACTGATAGAATAACATCTATCATATACTGGATTGTAGTTCCATTGAAGTACAAAATGATATTCACATTGATATAAAACAATATTCTTCTTTGCTCATGCAATCTATTGAACTCTGATTATATCTGTGAATGCTAAAATCTGCAAGGGGGAGACTTAAACCAGTTTCATGTTGTTAGCACAAGCTAGTTCAAATAATCAAATTTAACATCCCTATGAAATACTTAATCATGTTCATATATACAAATAATAAGCATAAAATACTTTAAACGAAAACATATGTAAAGAACATGATCAAACCTTTATCTCATAGTGGATTGGTGCCACTTTGTTGTGTAGTAAGCAACCCTTTCCCAATCCTTGAATTGCAAATGTTGATGTGTAGATTAATCAAACCCCTCAAATAAGATTTGAGCATAACCTAGCTATGAATTTTGAAAATGATTAATATGTGGAATGGTGTGCACAAAATTGGCTCACAATGTCTAGAGAGTAACTTTTTATCAAATTGTGGATCCTTGAATGAGGAGAGAAGTCTCTAATTTATAGATTTCCAAACTGGAAAAGAGAGTGAAAACAAGCAATGTGGGATCATTCAACATCCAATGGCCAAGTGTCACTTGTCAAGATGTGAATGGTTGAGGAATGATCACATTTTGGTCAATGTGCATGATAAATGCCATTAGGTGGAATTTCAAATTTGAGAAATGACATGTGAGAGGGAAAAAAGAATGAAATAAATGCCACTTGGATCAATGCACAAGGACATGTAAGAGGAGTGAATGCCTTGTTGGATGTACAAGTCCACTTAGAATTTTTGAATTCAAATTGAGGGAATATTCCCTTTTGATGCCATGTGAGGGAAAATAGATGAATTAATAAATCAAAGTAATTGATTTATTGTGCAAGTTGAATTCTCTAGAGAATTTGACATAGATTAAGATTAAACTAATCAAATTTTAATTAATTTAATGAGGAATTTAGGAGATGCGACAATTTAGACTTAAATTGCTGAATTAATTTAAATCAGAATTGAGAGGAATTGGTTTAATAAATGATTTTGATTTATTTAACTAAGTGGGAAGATGTTAGATTAAATCAAATAAGGTTTTAATTTATTAAATTTGATAAGAGAACTTTAGAAACTTTAATTAAATAAAATGATTTATTTAATTAAATAGAGACATAAGATTAATTAAATTAAATTGATTAATTTAATCAAAGAAGGAGAAAGACTTAATCAAATAAACAATAATTTATTAAATTAAGAGACAAAATATGATGAAAAGCTGAGAGTATGATTCAGGAAGAAATGTTGTTAATAATCAAGATCCAGTGTGTCGAACCGAATTTGCACATTTTCCATGTCTACATTTTTCCCCTCTTTGAAGTAATGTACTTGTTGCATTGATTCAAAGAATAAACTGTTGTGATTAGAGTAAAAAAATTCTTGATTTTTTTAGATGCCCCACTATTGCCCCAGTAGAGGGATATTGTTGGTATATTGCCCCCTCGAGAGATTGAGCAGAAATGCAAATTTTTCGATCAATATCGCGATAAAATTCAAGAGGAGTTGGTTCAATTGGATTATTTCTTTTGATGTAGATAGATCTGATAATGTATAGACAGTCATCGACTATGGGTAGTTTTATGTATATCTTGATACAACACACCGATTTTAGATAGAAATGTTAGTAAAGATAGAGGAATAAGAAGAATAGGATGGATGTAAAGAGGTTTCAACAAGCGTATGTTATGATGATGATTTTTTGCTTACCAGGAGTTGAGATTTTCAAAGGGCCAATTACTTTATGTTTGATAACACACATAGATACAATGCATCAAGGTATAAACGACCAGGATGGTGTTGTATCTAGTGTGATGGAATTTGACTCATCAATAAGATAGGACTATTCTTGTTCACACTTAGCGTAAATACTTGATTTAGGATGTAGTTCTAACATTCTAAACATCTCAGGCCAAAACATAGGAAAGCATGCTTTCTTATGTGGTCAACAAGATATATAAAATATCCTCTCCACAAACCAAACAAAGCATTTATGACTAATTTATTTTATAAGTGTATCCCACAAGCGCAATAGATAAAAAGATTATGATCTTTGCCCCATTCCTTTCTCTCTAAACCTATTTTGTTTAGGCATCATTGAGAGGTCCTTGGAATGAGCGCAAAATAAGATAAGTCAATAAAGACCAAATAAAGTAAACAATCAAGCTAATGTTCTTCATACCGCTAGCCAAGGATAAACTACTACAAGGTACCTGATGCTTATGTTTATCATGGAAAGGATTCATCCTAGGACATGTAGTGATCAGGGTTTTGGTGAGACTAATTGGGTGATAAGCTATTGATACTCCAAGTTGATCAACTTGCTTGCTTACTGACTTATGCTTAAGACTCTAACGATTAGGTGTTCACTTTGGAACCTGCTAAACTTGCTTTTGATTGACTCACCAAAGGGTGAAGTCGATGATTGACTTTATGATGATAAGATGGGCAAATAGATTGCCATTTTATCGTGACAGACGCCTAAGGACTGACCTAAATATCTCGTTGGATGATCAAAGATCAACCTTGCCTATGTTCAAGCTTAGAGACAATGTAGTTTGGACAAGGTGGAAGACTGACAAGACTCAATGATGAAATTTTTGAAGATTTTTGACATATTTTGGATGTTTTTGATTTTTGATTTTTCTAATGTTTTTGAATTTTTTGATGGATTATCTGAATGTTTTTACATTTTTGATGTTTAGGAAGATCATGAGAATATACACAAACCTGACCTAGCACCAGTTTCAAGGACATACCCCCAGTGTTAAGTGATAGACTACTTCGATAAAGGTAGGAAAAACCAACCTTAGGAATATGCCAAGTAGTACTATGGTGGAATATGATATTGGCAGCAGAAATTTTTAACAGTTCCATGATGGAGATCGTCGTGGGAGTTCTTTTCAGCCAGTCGATGACATTATAGTCATAAGGGAAAGCTTTTGTGTTTGAAGTGGGGGTCTTAGATGGTGCCCCTACAATGGTGACCTTTCCACCACATGTGGTGACTCCACAGTCAGTGTTGGTGCCCTTGACATTAATGACCGTGACCATTTCATCGACACATGCGACTATCTCTTCATATACTAGGTTAGCACTAGCATATTTTTGCTTGCCTTTGTTGTTCTCCTGGCCATTTCCTTGATTATGGTTTGGCATCGGATTTGTGTATATTTTCAGATTTTGATTACCGATTGGCTACTCAACATTGATGATCTTGTCCTCGATGAGGTCTTGGATGATATTCTTCAGCCTCATGCAATTTGTGGTGGTATGTCCCCTGATCTTGTGAAAGTCACAAAGGATATTTTCTTTGTACCATGGCGGTTTGGTCATGGGTTCCGTGTATTGCTTAGAGTTAGAGACTTTGATTAGGTTTTCCTTGACCAACTTATTCATTATGGATTTGATGGACTCTCCAAGAGCCATGAAATTTTGTTTGAGAGGACTTTTACCTCTGGAAGGTGGTCCTCCTTGATTCCTCAGATTGTTGATTTGATTGGTAGGAAGTGGTTGTTGTTGTGTTACTACTTCATTAGTTTGCACATTATTGCGATTATGATTTTGCAGTTGATGATGGCTCTGGATGTTCTACTTAGGAGCATTGATGACCACTTTAGCATTGACCATGCCATCGTTTGTGATATTTTTGTTTCTCGACCATGTTCGAGGTTTATCATTATAATTGTTGGACAGGAAGTTATCCTGTGGTGGAGTGAATGTTGATGTGCCTTCTCACGCAGTAAGGGATCTTTCGATGTTGAGTTCCTTTGGGATCAGTTGATTGTATGATGTGATGCATTGCATTTTTAAGTAGAATACCAAGTTTTCATCTAGATTAGATATGATCGTGCAAACCTTTTCTTCTTGCATGGTCCACTTGCTCTGATTGGCCTTGGATCGCCATCTTTGCAAGAAGGATGTGAATAGCTCTCCTTTTCTTTGTTTGAGCATCGATAGTTCTTCCAAACTAACATCTGCACCCATGTTGAAGGCATAATATTTAAGGAATGCTTCCACAATTTCTTGGAATGTTTTAATGCCTATGGGTAGGTGAGAAAACCATTCGATGGAAAGACTAGTAAGACTTTGGGGAAAAAAGTTGCATTAGATATGTGTCATCATATGCAACCTCCATGCAATGCACTTGAAATTCCCTGATATGACTTTTAGGGTTTCTCGTTCCATTGTACTTATCGAATTTGGGGATTTCAAATCCCTTTGGGAATGGTACCATTGTGAGATCTCTGTTGAATGGATAGGGGCACAAGTTGCCCTGTGTTGTGGTTGTTTTTCCTGATTGGAGGTCCAACACTTGCTGCTAGAGCAGTTTGATTTGTGTTGCGACAACATTGTGCGGATCGGGAGGTGGGATGAATGTGTTGTGAGGTGTTGGGGGTGCTTGATTGGTGGGAGGTTTACTGGTGGGAGTTTGTTGTAAACTCTGTTGTGCATTCAAGGCCTACTGATATGCCTAAATTTGCATCAACAATGTTTGTTGTTGATATTTGTTGCTATTGCACCAATGAGGCTTGTTGTTGGTCAAGCTACTATAGCACCAATGAGGCTTGTTATTGGTCAAGCCGTTACTATGCCAATGAGGCTTGTTATTGGTCGAGCTACTACTACACCAATGAGGCTTGTTATTGGTTGAGCTACTACTACACCAACGAGGCTTGTTATTGGTCGAGCTGCTACTATGCCAATGAGGCTTGTTATTGGTCGAGTTGCTAGTGTGCCAACGAGGCTTGTTATTGGTTGAACCATTGTTGTGCCAACAAAGCTTGTTGTTGGGAAAGCTATTGTTGAGCCAACGAAGTCTATTATTGGGCGAGTTGTTGTTGAGCCAACGAAGTTTGTTATTGGGTGAGCTGTTGTTGAGACAACGAAGTTTGTTATTGGGTGAGCTATTATTGAGCCAACAAAGTCTGTTATTGGGTGAGTTGTTGTTGAGCTAACGAAGTCTATTATTGGGCGAGTTGTTGTTGAGTCAACGAAGTCTGTTATTGGGTGATTTGTTGTTGAGCCAATGAAGTCTGTTATTGGGCAAGCTGTTGTTGAGCCAACAAAGTATATTATCCAGCGTGCTGCTTTGCCTAAAAATCTTGCAGGGCTTGTTGGTATGCTTGTCGATGGATTGCTTGCAGTTGCGCTTGGTATTGTGCTTGCACCTATTGGGCTTGGTGTTGGGCTTAAGCTTGACCTTGTGCATGTTGGGCTATTTGAGCTACTTGTGTAGCTTGTTGGACAACTAGTTGTCCTTGCACTTGCTGAGCAGCCTGCTCTATGACTTGTTGGTTTTATTTCAGTACCCTTTGATGATTGGATTTTTGGATGGCTTGGATCATGGCGATGAATGAATTTTCCCCATTAGATTTTGGTGGGATTGGTGGTGGATTGGGAATGATGCCAACCATTGTGACGGGTGGGTTGGGATGCTTGGTCCTTGAGAAGGCATGCTTTGAGAGATTTTAGGACCGATTGATGTGTTGACCATGGTGGCTTGAGTGGCTGCCACTTATTGTTGTGATGCTATCGGCAAAAGGAGAGGATTCGACATGGTGCTCTAATTGCCCTGATTTGAGAAACTGGTGAGGGGTAGGGGGAAAGACCCAACCCAAAGGGTGATTCGAATGTGAAGGGTAATGGAGGGAGTGATGATATGCTCTCCTGGAATGAGAACGGGTTAGTGACACTTGTTGTTCCAAATAAACCACCTTCTCCTTGTGATAGATAAGTTTGTATGTCTAATAGATAAGCCAGTGTTGCATGAAATGAGGATGAATCTACATGATTATGGAAGGTGAGTGGGATGTAAGGTTGTGATGGATTCATTGAGATGAAGTTTTTTGGAGTGATGTTGACACTTACCTCTTTGTTGTTCACAAGGCAATGTTGTTGTAACTCTTAGAACATAACACTTCCTTTGTTTACAAGCGGAGAAGTTGGTGTGATTGTTGATATGATTTGAGGCATTTCTTGAATGATGTTCGTAGCTGACATTGGGGATGTGTTTGTAAGAGGCATGTCCATGCTAGCACCTATGTCAAGGTCAGAAGGAATTGAGATCCATCCTTCCATTAATGTGCATAAGTATTTAAACATGGAGTTGACAATTTTATGATTCTCTAGATTTTGGACCATTTCTAGCATTTCTGATTGTGTCATCCCCATGTCCTCATTTGTGATGTCCTCTTCATAACTTTCCTCTCGAGAATTTTATGATGGTAGAGGAGAACCACTTGTGTGATTTCTTGATCCCGCAAGGTTTATTTCGGTGGTTACTTGACCCAAGTCACTGGAAGTTGATAATTTGTTGATGTTTTCATGTTCCTCTTGTGTTGTGATCTTGTTTGGACCATAAAAATAGGGATCGTTTGATCTTGATTTTTAGGCCCAAAAGAGAAGAACTAGGAAAAGCAAAAGATCAAAAGGGGATGGTGATGATGAGAGATAATATGGATGAAGTGAAAGAATGAAACCTTTGAGGAGCCTTTTAGGGGTTATGCTAAACTTTAGGGATTGGATTGATGGTTTGACTAGATGTATTAAGTCAAACAAGATTGTGGTGAGTTTGTAAACCCTAGGAAGTTGTGTTATCCTAGGAAAAACTCGTACAAGGGAATGGATAGGATAAGTGTGTTAAGCCAACCAAGGTGATCATGAACTAGTAAAACCTAGGAAGTTGCGTTATCCTAGGGGAAAATTTTTTCAAGAGATTTGACTATTTGGCTAGGTGTATTAAGCCAAGATAGAGTGATGTTGATTTATCTTTTAAGTTTAGCATGAATGATTTTTCTAAAGTTCTCAAAATTTTGTTGATGGGATGAGATTCGGTTGATGGAGAGATGGAGGAGGGTGAAGATTTTGATCCTAGACCTTGACCTAGATATGACTCTTTTTTACAAAACCTCAGTGTTGAAGAACATACTACACTTCCTATGTGAGAAAAGCAAATCTTTCAAAAAGCTCAAGATTTTGTTAATAGTAGAATGCATACAAAGTTGGGTTGTTTCTTGAAGCCTTCTTATAGAAGTTGTACACTAGTCTTTCTCTAACTTCAAGGAGCATTTCAAGACATTGTTCATGGGCTTTTAGACTTGTCCTTTTGAATCTTAGTTTTGGGATTTTGACCTTTCGGGAAATCATTTGAGGAAACACATATGAGGTCCAATTTGTCTTTTATTTTTCCTTAGTGAATTATTTTTACCAAAAGCACTTGCTTGATTAAGTTTCAAATTGCATGTCTAATGTTCCACTTTCTTTTTCATCCCACAAGGTCCATTATGTGGAAATCTAGGAAATTAGGGAAAAAGTTTCCTAGGTTGACCTTAGTGAAAACAAATGATGATAAAATCCAAGCACTTAGAAACCTCTAAGGATATTATCCCTAGGGAAAGAAAGAGTACTTAAATTCGTCAAGGATATTTGTTTCCTCCAAGGGGTTTGAAATTTGAAGCTCTTTATGAATGTTTTTTTTTCAATTGATTTGAGAACCAAGCAATGTATTTTTCATTTCCAAGCACATGTACAACCCTAGGATGATGAGAAAATATTTTGTTGGGTTCCCATTTGGACGAATCCAGCTGTGCATATTCTATGCACATGACTAGATGCTTGAACACATTGGCTCCCCTCCACGACACACCCTTCTCGGGTCAGCCAAGCATCAATACCCATGTAATACGTTTCATCTCTACAACAAAACCGCATGTATAACATGGTGTGGCTTCAAAGGACATGACATTTTGCACCAACAAAATAGACAAGGATTTAGCCTTCTAAACAAGGGTTTTAATTCGGAATTTCTATTCGTGGAGGTTGACCCATGTGGCGAGAGAAAATTGTTGCCCTTCTCATTGGAGCCAATCACCTGATACTAGCTTTTGTTCTAGTACCCACTTTTATATCCTGTCTGGAAATACACTTGGCTTTAGTGTGTTACCGATTGGGTCATTCCCTTGGGTGAGTACTTTTTCCCACAAGGTAAACCTACTAAGATAAACAAAAGTGAGTAAACATATTCATAGTTTGATCAACTTGTAAAAGCTGTCAAAACCAACTTCAGACTCCAAGATCACCTGCATGCAAATGGATACCTGTCACAAGGAAGAGAATGGATGGAGAAAACAAACAACGGTTTGAAGAAATATTCAATCACAAAGAAAGTATTGATTGATTGATAGATGGATAATTACAAAGAGTACATATACCTGATTATATAGGCAAGTGTTAAACCTAGAATGAAAAGGATGTTGCCAAGTGTTCAAATCACACTTCATGTGACAATAAGAAACCCTAACCAACTACCTAGGGAATGATAACAAGATGGAGATAAGTTCTAGAAAAGACAACTCATCTTCTAAAAAGGAATCTTATCTCAACAACTTTATTAAATGATTAAATGCAGCTTAGGATTAATATGATTAATTAAAACCTAAGTTAACTTATGCTAGTGTAATAATTAATTTAATTAATTAATTACACTAACACCCCCCCATAAGTGTAACTTAGGGAGACAAAATAAGCATGCACCTAAAACTAAGATGAATGCAAGAAAGCATGAATGGGTTTCGGCAACAAGGCCTGATTAGGTACCCATGTACAAATGCAATAATGAGGTAGAGAAGGAAAACCCAATGGGACAAACCCCCCTACAATGAGATGACTGCTGCAAATAAGCATTGGAAGAACACTGTGGAGTAACACTGGAACTGCAATCTGGCAAGCAAGGAAAGATACTTCTATCTACAAGAAACCATATCAAAATCATAATAATGCAACAACAAACCTGATGCCATGGAACACTCAAAAACACCAAACTGGAACAACCCTGAAATCCATAAAGCAACAGTAGATGAAAAGATGATGATAGAATCTGGAAGCCGTGAATCTCGATGCCGATGTTAAACTGAGACTAAAACTTTTCCATGAGAACAAGTACCATAAAGACTTAGGAACATTAACCATAAATTTAGTGGCCCTCAAACTGAGATAGATCCAATGTGAATCTGATATGTGTCAAAATAAGACAAAATATGGCCAAAAGAAACTAAGAAACTAGATTACAACCTATGCGAGTTGTCATCAAAACACAATGAAGATCAAAGTGCATGCACACTCTAATCAGATTATTATGCGAGAAACCCCCCCTGATGGAACTTTATATCAATTCATTTATTGAAATACCCAATGATTGCAAAAGGAGAGAATATGCAAAACATGCATAAATTAAAAACAAAATGCAAATCTACTACATGCAAACAAAAAAGAGTGCATGCACAAACAAATGTTTACCTCTGCCTCCATGATGAAAATAACTTTAGATCTATGTAGATGACCAAATCTGAAAGTATGGCCTACACCACTATGAAGTGCTCGAAATAAGCTTTCCATCAATATCTCATTTGCCAAAAATGGACATCATGGCCAAAAGTTATGAATTTTTCAAAAAAACTGAATTTAGCTTGTAGGAAACGGGTTTTCTGGCAAAAACGTTTATTTCTAATTTGATTTATGGAAAATCTACTCACTATTTGTAGACAAAAATAAAAACCCCAGAAATATTTTGATGCTAGAAATAAAACCCAAAAATCATTTTTTGATCGAACAAGCACAAGATGAAAAATTGATTTTTTTTTACCTTCAGCCAAGAGAAAAATGATGCACGCCACTTTTTCAATAGTGATTTTCTCCAGATTTGTGCAAGATATGCAAAATCTAAAAGATACCCAGTCCAGACTTCTATGCTGGCTACAAAACCCAGAAATCGTTTTTCCTGCAAATGAGTGAAAACTAGATTTTTGAAGCAAATATGATGACGGCTTCAATAAAAAACGGCATGCAACAAACCCTTGTAGCTCCAAATAGCTCCAAACTTTTTAAACAAGAATAGGCATGCAGCAGGAAAGCTCTGATACCATGTAGAAGTTGTCAAAACTAACTTTAGACTCCAAGATCATCTGCATGGAAATGGATACCTGTCACAAGGAAGAGAATGGATGGAGAAAACAAACAAGGGTTTGAAGAAATATTCAACCACAAAGAAAGTATTGATTGATTGATAAATGAATAATTACAAAGAGTACATATGCTTGATTATATAGGCAAGTGCTAAACCTAGAACGAAAAGGATGTTGCCAAGTGTTCAAATCACACTTCATGTGACAACAAGAAACCCTAACCAACTACCTAGGGAATGATAACAAGATGGAGATAAGTTCTAGAAAAGACAACTCATCTTCTAAAAGGGAATCTTATCTCAACAACTTTATTAAATTATTAAATACAACCTAGGACTAATATGATTAATTAAAACCTAAGTTAACTTATGCTAGTCTAATAATTAATTTAATTAATTAATTACATTAACGCAACCTTCATTTAGAAACAAAGGGAGAACACTCGCAATAAGTTTACTCACACTCGCAAGATGTTTTGTTCAATTTTAGGTTCCCAAAATGAAAGTATGAAGGAAATCTTTTAAACAAACTAATATTACCAAAAGACTTTTGATTCTCAAGATCATCATGAAGTGCGAGAGAAGCGCATACGCCTTTTAAATGATATTAATTTGTGAAAAAGTTTTCAAAAAATGAAAAACACTTGTTCATTTTATACCTCAAAGCAGTGATGAGTTTGTTTTAAAGCACCAAAATGAGATGTGAAAGTTGTCTTGTTCAATTTTTTAGAACATAATTGAAATTTAGTAAATGTCTAAGGTTCTTTTTAACCAAAAGGATCATTTCAAATGATTAATTTCAAACAAGCATGAAACTGGAAAAATCTAGCTCAAATAAGCATTAAAAAATTCTTTTGTGAATCTTGGATTTCATTCTTGTTTTGCCTTGGCTTGATTCCAATATGAACCTATAAGAGAAAATACCAAATTAATATGAATAAAATAATCCACAAAATTTCTCATACTTTAAACATAGGTTATTAAAAAATGCCATTTCTTAAAAGAAAAATTATTTATCCCCCTTATAATGCTTAAAATTCTCTTATACCGCTACTTTTTCATACATTTGTAGCCTCTATCGCCCTACTGTGGATGGTTAAGGTAGGTGGCACGGTGAAACAGTGGCGGCTTTGCACACTCAACCGACAAGTTTACCACATTACTGCTGACAGTAGGGTAGATAACCGTGGTAACGCGGTGGCAGTTACCAATCACCGGGCTACCACTAGCAGTTAGGCAAGAGACCGCAGTGACGCAGTGACGACTTCCTCAGATAGTCAGACGGGTTTACTGCAATACCATGGATAGCAGGATAACAGACCACGGTGATGCAGTGGTGGTCAAGTGATAGTCAGGCGATTAACCATAATACCACAGACGGTTAAGCAAGACACCGCGATGGCATAGTGGTAGTGGTAGGGGGTTACCACGCTACCCCTAGTGGTTAGGCAGGAGACCATGGTAATGCAGTGACAGTCGAGAGGACAGTGACAGTGAGGATGGTGGTTAACTGCTCACCCATAGGTAAGAGAAAGCTAGCCAGTGGTAATGCGGGAGACCGAGAGGGTAAAGACCGTCAGGCCACGATGAGTGAGAAGGTAAGCCACGGTATGGCAATGGAAACCATGGTACCGTGAGGGGTGAAGGTTGTCGATGCGATGAAGCGGTAGAAGATGGTGAAGACAGTGAGTGGAAACCGCAATACCGGGGTTGGTGAGAAGTCAAGCCTCGGTATGGCAGTGGATACCATAGTACCATGAGCAAGGAGGATTGACGGTGCAGTGAAGTGGTAGAAGATGATGAAGACAGTGAGAACATAAAGGAATGGCGATGCAATAGCGCAATATAGGAAGGAATAAAGGCCAAGAAAAATGCCCGAGACCACTATACCTCGGGAGATGGTTGTCCTAGTTGCGTGGGGAAAATGTAAGGAACAGCATGGGAGAAGGAGAAATCTGCAACAAAGCCTGTTCGATTTATGATTTTATTATTTCTTTAGATTAATTGCTTGCAGAATGTATGAACAGTAAGCATTTGTCAAAGAAAATATTAAGACTCATATTCTATGAAAAAAAATTTCTCAGACATTAGAATAATGCAAATTTAGAAATGTAAATAACCATCTTCTCATGAAAGGGAATGGTATGTAAAAGGTATTTAAACATAAATAACAGTAGAGACTACTATTAATAGATCAGTTAAATACATCTATGTGAATTGAAATTTCCTACAATAGAGATATAAGTAAGATTGTAAAAAAATGAATTCACAAGCAAAGAGCCCTCCTTCTAGCGCCATAATGTGAATGCTAAAATCTCTAAGGGGGAGACATAAACCAGTTTCATGTTGTTAGCACAAGTCAGTTCAAATCAGCAAATTTAACATCCCTATGAAATACTTAATCATGTTCATATATGCAAATAATAAGAAAAAAACACTTTAAACAAAAACATATGTAAAAAACATGATCAAACATTTATCTCATAGTGGATTGGTGCCACTTTGTTGTCTAGTAAGCAACCCTTTCCCAATCCTTGAATTGAAAATGTTGAGGTGTAGATTAATCAAACTCCTCAAATAAGATTTGAGCATAACCTAGCTATGAATTTTTGAAAATGATTAATATGTGGAATGGTGTGCACAAAATTGGCTCCCAATGACTAGAGAGTAACTTTGTATCAAATTGTGGATCCTTGAATCAGGAGAGAATTCTCTAATTTATAGATTTCTAAACTGGAAAAGAGAGTGAAAACAAGCAATGTGAGATCATTCAATATCCAATGGCCAAGTGCCACTTGTCAAGATGTGAATGGTTGAGGAATGAGCACATTTTGGTCAATGTGCATGATAAATGCCATTAGGTGGAATTTCAAATTTGAGAAATGACATGTGAGAGGGAAAAAAGAATGAAATAAATGCCACTTGGCTCAATGCACAAGGACATGTAAGAGGAGTGAATTCCTTTTTGGATTTACAAGTTCACTTGGACTTTTTGAATTCAAATTGAGGGAATATTCCCTTTTGATGCCATGTGAGAGAAAATAGATTAATTAATAAATCAAAGTAATTGATTTATTGTGCAAGTTGCATTCTCTAGAGAATGTGACATAGATTAAGATTAAACTAATCAAATTTTAATTAATTTAATGAGGAATTTAGGAGATGCGACAATTTAGACTTAAATTGCTGAATTAATTTAAATCGGAATTGAGAGGAATTGGTTTAATAAATGATTTTGATTTATTTAACTAAGTGGGAAGATGTTAGATTAAATCAAATAAGGTTTTAATTTATTAAATTTGATAAGAGAACTTTAGAAACTTTAATTAAATAAAATGATTTATTTAATTAAATAGAGACATAAGATTAATTAAATTAAATTGATTAATTTAATCAAAGAAGGAGAAAGACTTAATCAAATAAACAATAATTTATTAAATTAAGAGACAAAATATGATGAAAAGCTGAGAGTATGATTCAGGATGAAATGTTGTTAATAATAAAGATCAAGTGTGTCAAACTGAATTTGCATATTTTCCATGTCTACAATATTCACATCACACACATGTCGGTGAAGCACCATACATGTCATATGTATTTCAATACTCACACATAACTTCATCTCTCCAATCCTTCATCATCATCATCATAACTATTCGCCACACACCACATAAAACACCAAAACCAATCTCTTATATATATATGAAAGGAAGAAAATTATCGTCACTTATGCTTTATGACATAGGATAATAATATTCACTCTCTTTCAGTCAAGAAGAAACCCTATAGATCTCAATGTAAAGGAGAAAGAAATCTTGCAATAGGGTTGTCCTAGGGGTTGATTGTTAACTAGTGAGGGGTTCACCACTAAGGTAGGGCTTGGAAAGAAAAATGTAATGCAAATCAGAATTCTTAACCCTAATTCAATCTAGTCTTTCACTAAGTGACCTAGAAATGCAAATAAAACAAAACAAAAATCTACCAAATGGAATGTGTGCATCTAGAAAGATGAAGATGACTTGATGAAGGCTTGAAATGCTATAAATTCTAAATTTAATGTTGACTAGGACTCATATGCCAAGCTGGGTGAATCAGTCCTAGATCAAGGTTTCTATGTAGGAGCAAGAATCTAGAAAATAGGCATCTAAAACTATAAAAATATGAAAAATGACCTAAACTAGGACTCATTTGCCAAAATTGGAAAGTCAGTCCAGTTAGGGTTTTTTGGAACTTCAAGGTTTGAATCTTCTCTTCTTAGTCTATCAAATCCATTTATCCAGGTTTCAATATTTGAATCTTTGTAAATCAACCTATAGGTTTTCTCTTATGTTCTCGAATGCTTGATGACAAATTTGAAAACTTTAAGCACTTTGACAACTTTCTCCAAGCTTTCTCTTCAATGTGTTTTCAATATAAACCTACAAATCACACACTAAAGAGAGGGAAAAATATTTTTTTTTAGTGGATAGGGGTTTACCTTGGTCAAACCTCATTTTGGTAATCAAACCTTGAAATGAAAAGACATAGGAATGGAGAATGATGAATGAACAAAATATTTTGTTGCAACTCACCAAACCCTAGCAATGAAGTGTTGTAAACATGTGTGAGATGGCTCCAATGGATGTATATCTTGAATCTTACTTGAATAGGATAGATCTTGAATGAAATGCTATCTTGAATCATGAAACCCTACATCACAATTGTTAGCTCCAAAACAAACATGATGCATGGAGATTTTGACATGATGCTTGGTGCTTGAATAATACTCAAGAATACTTGATAATTTGACCTTGAAGACTCTTGAATGCTCTTGTGAGCTCAATTTTTCTATAAGGATTACTTGATTTCTTGTTAATATGAAAATGAGCGAAAGAAACTTTTATTTATACTTCATTATTTGAGAATTCCCAAAATTACAACACTACAAGCCGACATTAGATCTAGGAGGATAAAATCTTACCAAGAATTTGAATTAATTTTAATTTTAGTCCACATGAGACTCATTCACCCAAGGTGGTGAGTAAGTCCCATTAGGCATAATTTAAGGGACCAAATTAAAAAATGCTTAGAAAGGTGTGAAACCAAGATTGAGACCTAAAAACCTAAGTGGGACTCATTCACCCAGGGTGGAAAATGAGTTCCAGATCACTAAATCTAGGCCACACAACCAGAGAACACCAGAATTATGATTGGATGTTGATTTGTGTTGGGATCATTCTCAAAAATATGTATTAAAAGAGGTTTGTGGATACAAAATAAGGCCAATTAAAGCATAAAAAATCCCAATTATTAATCACAACCCTAGAAAGGTGTGAAAGTGTGTTACAACACTTTATAACACTCCAAATAAGACATGATTAAGTTTATTATTATTTATTTAATTCATAAGGGCCCAAGACCTAATGTGTGTGTTAATCACATTACAACAAAGTCAAGGCATCATTACACTCAATTTAACAAGGAGGGCCCAAAAAAGTGTGAAAATTTTATTGAAGACATTTTTCTACGCTACATTTAGCCCCCACTTTAGTGAGATGATGAACTTGCTTCAAAATCATAATCAAGTAGACAAACTCACATCAAGAGGGATTCAAATGCACCAATCCTAGTAAGATGAGATAATAATGATCAAGAGGGGTGATCAAGCCCCCTAGATCAAGATCCCATGGCAACTAACAAGCATAAAAGAACACACATGAAAATGATAAAGAGAATCATAAAGGAACAAGCATACACTACCAAAGATGAAAAGAAAAGTAAAATTAAATAAAAGGGGAAAATCAAGCTTTGAATGTTTTTCCATGACAATGTGGATTAGATCTTGGTTGTTTTTTTGAAAAATGCAAGGTCACTCTGAGGAAACAAAAATTGAGAAAAATGCATCCCCATATCGCATTGATGGTAAAGACAGAGCTAAAGAAATTATTGGATGCTAGATTCATAAGGTCTATAGACTACGCTGAGTGGATATCAAACATTGTGCCTATTTCAAAGCCAGACAATAGCATCAGAATATGTACAGATTTCAGAGACCTAAATAAAGCATGCCCGAAGGATGATTTTCCACTACCAAATATAGACATCATCATGGACTTGATGGTAGTGCATGCCATGTTGTCAATCATGGATGGTTTCTCTGGGTACAATCAAATAAAAATAGCTCTAGAAGATTAGGAAAAGATGGCTTTTAGATGTCCATGGGGAACCTTCTACAGGAACGTCATGTCATTTGGTCTGAAAAACATAGGAGCCACTTATCAAAGAGCAATGATGACAATATTCCATGATATGATGCACACCTTCATGGAGGATTATGTGGATGACATCTTGGAAAAATTTGGTACTAGGGAAAGACATCTACATATCCTAGACAAAATTTTCACACGGATGGAGAAATTCAATGTTAGGTTAAACCCCGAGAAGTGTGTCTTCGGGGTCACATAAGCAAATCTATTAGGGTACATTGTCTCAGAAAAAGGCATTGAAGTGGATCCAGCGAAAGTCAAAGCAATTATGGAGATGCCACCTCCTAAGAATATCAGTCACTCAAGTCACTACAGGGAAGGCTCCAATCAATCAGAAGATTTATCTCCCAGTTGGCGGACAAAAGTCATCCTTTTAATCATCTATTGCATAAGAACATAGTTTTCAAGTGGGATGAGGGGTGTGAAACAACATTCAATCAAATCAAATAGTATCTAATGTCACCACCTATTCTCATGCCATCAATGGAAGGAAGACCTTTGATATTGTACATTGCTACGACAGATATCTCTTTGAGGGCACTATTAGCGCAAGAGGATTATGAAGGAAAAGAACATGCCATCTACTATATCAATTGGACATTAAATGGGTATGAAATCAATTACACTTTCATACAGAAATCTTGCTTGATGGTGGTGTTGGTGTTTAAAATAACAACCCAACTAAGCCTTGCAACTCTCTAAGAGGTAGCCAACCTCTATTTTAAAGAACAACAAAGACTAGTAGCCAACTGACAAGATTTAGTCAAAGACTAACATCTCCTACACTTCTGGCTCTACACGACCAAGGTGGGTAAACCTAAACAATGCTCAAAACTTAACTTGCTCATACACTAACATTGTTTTACAAAGCAGATAATTCCCAATGAAACAACACTAAGGGAAGCATTGACAACTTTAAATTTGGCTAAACTCTCAGCAGCTCAACCCTCTCTCAGTCATTGGAAAGCAGGACACATAACCAACTAAACAGTAAGATTAGAATAATTTTGCATTTTAAATTGTTTCTGAGATGCACAAACTGAAAATTAGATCAGTGCTAGTTCTAGGCCATGGAGTCAAACACATAAAACTAATTCTCCAGCAAACAGTCTTCAACAAGTGGATTCAAATTGCTAATGCTTTGCATTAACTATTAGTGCCTTGCACCAACAATCCTACTCTTACTATCAATCAGATTCTTCTTATCAAATCCCATCTGTACACCTGAAATCACAATCACCTGTTCAAAGCATTCTAACCATTTCCTTGAAATAGAACAGTGAACAAACAAAACAATCTCATGAAACTTGAGATGATAAATTCAAAGACACTTTGTATTATTGAATTTACATGACTGAAAGTGTACAAATGTGGAGACAATCTGATGACATTCATGAATGTGGAAGCACTTCATGATATTAAATGCATAAACTAGATATATTTACTCTTGAATTCATAAAATTACAGCTTACAGACTCAAACAATGACCTAGAAACTACAGATCTCTATCTTCCCAGCCCAATACAAAAACTCATAACCTAATCTCAGAACCCTTTACAATGAGAGAAAAATAGAAAATATAGAAGAAGAGAGGCAAGCAGGAGCAGCCCTAAATTCAATCTATTGCAGACACATGGTAGCTCCATTCCCGTTGATCAAATTGAAAAAAATATCTCTTCCTCTTCCTCTGTAGCAACAAACTTATTCCCTTAAAAACAACACTTGCTCATCATTGCCAAGCAACAAAAAACATGCCCATGTGGAGATTCTTTTTATTTAATCTAGCTACAAAATATCTCCCTTCCCATGCACAAACTATTTCTATCTTTTACTCTTCATTTGCTGCAGCAATACTTTAGCAAGTAATTAACTTTTGTTTACAAAGTGAATAAATCCACTTGTCCAATGAAAACATTAAAATATTCCTCAACATTGTCTCAGTTCAATTTATTTGCAGCACAATATTTCCTAGCAAATAAAATATTTGCACAGTGAAAACATATTCACTCTATAAATTTATCCCCAATGTATAATGTTGTAGCTTTATTCTTCTTTCATATATTAAAGTTTAATGACTTTAATATTTCTGCTCTTTAATATGGCTACATATAAAAACCCAACACACATACTTGTTTATAAAATGAATAAATTCACTTTATAAAATACCACTAGTGAATATTTAATTCACTCTCCATTTACTTGGGCAAAAACAAAAATTTACCCCTGGGCATGATTTACTATTTAAATTTTTCGCATTGGGCCCACCCCATTTTAATCACAAATATTAACCTTTTGAAAAATTTAAAATGGGCTCCTCCGTGCATTCTTGCCATGAGGTTAGCGAGGCCGGCGAGGTCGGCGAGGTCGGAGAGGTTGCATTCTCACCAACCTCGCACATTTTTTATAACATCATCAATAATCCCACGAGGTCAGTGAGGTTGGCGAGGTCGGCCCCAAATTATTTTTTTGTAAGCTCTAATGCTCTACACTTGTTCTCACTCCTCCCTACTTGGTATAGAATTTTCTGTCCTTGTTTGGTGCACACCTATTCTTCACCTGTCACTTACATTTGTTTTAAATTTTCTAAGGCCTTTTCAATGAATGCATTTTATGCATTTTGTGCAACATGGTATTCCAAGAATCCACATTCATATGGAGAATTTTGAACAAATTCATCTGCTCTCTTCCATGAATTCCCGTGAAGTTGTGAGTGTCGCCACTAGTGCTTTTCAGCCAATCAGAAGCAAGAATTAAACTTGCTTGGATTAAAAACATTTGAAGGTGCACTTCTGAAGGTGCAGAAGCAAAATTTTGAAATGGTCATCTCAAATTTGCAAAATTTGAGAGTGCCATCAGTGACTCCGACTGGGGATGTATGCCCCCTACGAGCATAGCAAGATTCCAAATCTCTAGAGAGTAGACCAAAAGTTGAGTCCATCAAGTGTCCTCAAACTACTCCTTTATTTAACCTTGTTCTTTCAACTTCATTTGATGACCCCAGGCCACCAAAAAAAAAATGGGAATCAACATTAACCTCTGTCAAACACAATTCTATAGAAAGAGCTGATCTCCCTCAACTTATGCTTGCGTCTATCAAACCACAACACTGGTGACTGCACCTTTGCAAACAACAATACAAAACTGCCCTTGTGCAAATGTGAACTTGCTCTCTATTAAAATCTATCATCAAGTGTCAACCAAATTAGATATGTCACATCACTGTTACTTTCTTCATTCTCTGATTTAGTATTAAGTGGCAGTATTTGAAAATGGGGATCAAGACCCTTTGAAAGCATAGCTCGATCACAACCATCCACCTAATGAAACATGTCAATACCCCCTATCAGGTAATCATTCACAACATCATCAACATGTTCACAATCACTATGCATCTGAAAGTCAGACATACTTTCAAAGTGCTGATTATATTTATCATTTAAATCATTCTCAAGCTGAAAACAGCTTGCCTCAGTGTTGTTCACATCACCACATTTTATGAAAACCTCTTCCAGCTGACAAAAATAGCACTCACATTCTGCCTTGTGGCTGGAACTATTAAACTCAAACCGATTACTAGTTTACATATCAAAATTAAAATTATCACAAGAACTTACCAAAAGATCTTGCTCATCATGCAAACCATCTCCAAGTGTATGCAAACAAATACACTCATGCATTAGCACACTTTGTGACTATTCTTCATCATGTTGGTATTGAGAGTCATCAGGGATTTTTGACTCATCATCATCTGTAATCATATAGTCATCCTCTGAACATAAGGTATCAACCTCTTCAATATTACAAGTTTTCTCAACAACGAGCAATTCTGGTTCAGAAGAACAATCTGATTTCTCATCGAAATCAACATCTTCATTCTCACTCAAAGACTCATGACTAGGCTCATTCAGGTCATCAACCAAAGACTTATCCAAATCTGCATTACAATCCTCAATATTTGATTCATTGGATATGTAAACCTCATGGTTATTTGCTGCTTCAAACTCATCAAAAGAGTTTTCTGAATTTACATTAATGTCCATATCTTCATACTCATCATACAATGCATCATCACAATTAATTTTTTGTTTGTCTTCATCCATATCATCATCATCATGATCAATTAGTTCATCATTGGAAAGAGAATCAGATTCACTTGCATCATACCTTGCATCTTGAAGGTCATCACTACTATCAAAGTCAATAGGGGTTGCACACAACAACTGAGAGTTTTCCTCATGTGCACATTTCTGATATCCTATGGTCAACAGATCTGAAATTTGTTCACAAGTCAATAGATCATTGTTTTGGTCTATTTTTTCAACCACTTCCTCTTCTTTACCTTCACTTGAATTGGATGCAATGTCAAATTGCAAATCAGGGAATATCAAAGTATCATCATCTTCAAACTCTGAGAACTCAGTGGGCTGATCTTAAATTGGATCTCCCCAATCATAGGAGGCAGAATTGCTAACAACATTATCACAAGAAAGGTCATAACCACTCATAGTGAATAAACTATATATTTCTCCCTTCTTACTTTCTTCTAGGTTGTAAAAATAGAAATCCACATCACTTTGCATTTCAACATCAGATTGGGTATCATCACTAAACTTGTCACTTGCATCCTCTTGAGGATAATCATAAACATCTTCTTTATCAAACTGAAAACCAGAAATGGTTTCCTCATTGCAGCTACTTGTGGCTTGCCTTTCAAAATGAAATTCATCACACACTCTGTCACTTGCAACTGATAAAATTATGTTCTCAAGAGTATTTCCTAAATCAGCAAACCCTCTTGTCTCACTATGTAGACTTGTTTCAAAGCTACACTCAACACTTGTAGGCTTGACATAATCACTTGTATCATCATATTGCTGATCACATATCTCTTCTTTAAAGAGTAAATCCAACTCATATTCTTCTTCAGGTTCCTGGCTAGGAAGACTCAACTACTAATTTGCACTTGGGTACATTTCTTCTATAATTTGTCCATTAACAACTTCCTCATCATCTAATGATGCATTCTTCTCATCTTCTACCTTCTCAAGTATGCACTTGTTTGAAAACATCTGATCATTTTCATTCACACCACTGCTACTTTCATCAATAGGTTTTCCCATAACTGAAGACAACAAACTTTGAACATACTCATTCCTCTGTTTCTCCAAATTATCCAACACTGTGTAAGCCATCTGCATGCTCAATATTTCAAAATATTTTAACAATGCACTAGATCCTTCTTCATAAGCTTCAAAATACATATGGATATAGTCAGAAGTTCTAGGTCTGAAATTTTCTGGGATTAGTGAAAGATCAACAACAAATCTATGACTGAAATCAACACTTGACTCTTCATTTTGTTTCTTGATCTACTTTAACCTGACAACAAGGTTTGAGGGATCTCTTGCAAATTCTTCTTTGTAAGCAGCCACTAATTCATCCCAACAAGGAAATGACTTCTCAAGAAAGTTTAGATACCAATCTCGAGCTCGTGCTTCAAGAGATCTGACAAAAAATCTCATCCACATATCTTGATCTCTGAATGAATGTTTCTCCATGAAGCTAGAAAAACTTTGAACATGTGTATCTCCTTCACATACGGTATACCCATGAAATCTAGGCATCTCTTTATAAACTTGAGCTAACATACTTTCAGTTTCATAATCAACCCATGACAAATCTAACTGAGCATACAATGGATCAAAGGAATTGATAAGGGGTGCAATGACTTCACAAGTAGACATAGTTTGATGGTCTCTTGACCGAGCTTGTTGAAACATTTGGTGTCTTTCATCCATTTCTTTAAGTCCTCTTTCAAATACATCATTCCATTCAGGACTAAACCTAGGCTTATTAACTCTTGGGTTCCTACACTTTGGGGTATTAGATGCTTGAAGATTATTATACTTTTGACACTTCTTAACAAGCTGAATCAAAGTATTCACTGGTATATCTACTTTACGTTGGTGATCCATGGATATTACAAATTAAGGCTCACTAATTATGCATAATTACAAGCCTGACCACATGATGGACAATAGGGATAATTACTGACATAATGACAACCTAGGCTTGAAAATTATGACAATACAAATGGATGGAAACCCCTAAGATACACAAATGCATTCTAACCATCCAAACTAGTAGATATTTGAGCACTAAACATAATCTTTCAATGGAACTGCAATTACATTCAACAGATCCAA
The DNA here is from genome assembly GCA_007115665.2 of Sequoiadendron giganteum. Classification (NCBI taxonomy): domain Eukaryota; kingdom Viridiplantae; phylum Streptophyta; class Pinopsida; order Cupressales; family Cupressaceae; genus Sequoiadendron; species Sequoiadendron giganteum. The sequence continues at coordinate 102,314,257 of CM021107.1, read as the reverse complement.
CAAATAAAAGTGTGCAAACTTAATTTACTGTTATTTCCCTTTGTCAGTGCTAACTCACTCAATAGGGAAACAAAGTTTCTTCTAAGAAGTTCAAATATGGTCTTCATACACAAGTTCTTGAAAACCAACAGTGAAGAATACCTGGAAACTTTTAAACTGCTGCAAATTGTTCTCCTGACTGGTAATATTTGTAGATCTGGAACTTTCTTCAAATTTATAGCAGGATCTATCAACAAAGTCGCCACCTCTTTTCATAAAGGACTGAACTTCTAACAATATGAAGTTCTTTTACATATAAATTTTTCTCTGAGTTCCTTTCCACCAGTAGAGCACCACAGATTATAAAACTGTTCAGGTTCACTACAACACTTTCTTCTCTAGGGTTGAAATCCTTCAAACTTTGAACTAAGTCAGAATGGTAAATCATTTGACTCTATGCAATGACTCTTAAGGCTAGATTCTACAATTAAAATTTTATCAAATTCTCCCCAGTGGAGTCACCATTCTGTTGGTGACTTGGATGGGAAAATAGTTCAATAATGTGCAACCTCTGGTTACAAAAATAATTCAACACTTTAATGACTATAACAGCACCGTCTGCAACCAAAACTTCTGAGTTCATCCCCAATGGAGTCGCCATTCTGTTGGTTTTTAAAATAACAACCCAGCTAAATCTTGCAACTCTCTAAGAGGTAGCCAACCTCTATTTTAAAGAACAAAAAAGACTAGTGGCCAACTGACAAGATTCAGTCAAAGACTGACATCTCCTATAGTTCTAGCTCTGCAGGACCAAGGTGGGTAAACCTAAATAATGCTCAAAACTTAATTTGCTCATACACTAACATTATTTTACAAAGCAGATAATTCCCAATGAAATAGCATTAAGGGAAGCATTGACAACTTTAAATTTGGCTAAATTCTCAGCAGCTCAACCCTCTCTCAACAATTGGAAAGCAGGACACATAACCAACTAAATAGTAAGATTAGAATGATTTTACATTTTAAATTGTTTCTGAGATGCACAAATTGAAAATTAGATCAGTGCCAGCTTTGGTCCATGGATTCAAACATATAAAACTAATTCTTCAGCAAATAGTCTTCAACCAGTGGATTCAAATTGCTAATGCTTTGCATTAACTATTAGTGCCTTGCACCAATAATCCTACTCTTACTATCAATCAGATTCTTCTTATCAAATCCCATCTGGACACTTAAAATCATAATCACCTGTTTAAAGCATTCTAACCATTTCCTTGAAATAGAACAGTGAACAAACAAAACAATCTCATGAAACTTGAGGTATGATAAATTCAAAGACACTTTGTATTATTAAATTTACATGACTGAAAGTGTACAAATGTGGAGACAATCTGATGGAATTCATGAATGTGTAAGCAGTTCATGATATTAAATGCATAAAGTGGCTATATTTACTCTTGAATTCATAAAATTACAGCTTACAAACTCAAACAATGACTCAGAAACTACAAATCTCTATCTACCCAACCCAATACAAAAACTCAGAACCTAATCTCAAAACCCTTTACAATGAGAGAAAAATAGAAGATATAGAAGAAGAGAGGCAAGTAGGAGCAGCCCTAAATTCAATCTATTGCAAACACATGGCAAGTCCATTCCTGTTGATCAAATTGAAAATAATATCTCTTCCTCTTCCTCTACAGCAACAAACTTATTCCCTTAAAAACAACACTTGCTCATCATTGTCAAGCAACATAAAACATGCCCATGTGGAGATTCCTTTTATTTCATCCAGCTGCAAAATATCTCCCTTCCCATGCACAAACTATTTATGTTTTTTACTCTTCATTTGCTGCAGCAATACTTTAGCAAATAATGAACTTTTTTTTACAAAGTGAATAAATCCACTTGTCCAATGAAAACATTAAAATATTCCTCAACATTGTCTCAGTTCAATTTATTTGTAGCACATTATTTCCTAGCAAATAAAATATTTGCACAGTGAATACATATTCACTCTATAAATTTATCCCCACTGTATAATGTTTTAGCTTTATTTTTCTTTCATATATTAAAGTTTAATGACTTTAATATTTCTGCTCTTTAATACTGCTGCATATAAAAACCTAGCACATATACTTGTTTATAAAATGAATAAATTCACTTTATAAAATACCACTAGTGAATATTTAATTCACTCTCCATTTACTTGGGCAAAAACAAAAATTTACCCCTGGGCATGCTTTACCATTTAAAATTTTTGCATTGAACCCACCCCATTTTAATCACAAACATTAACCTTTTGAAAAATTTAAAACGGGCTCCTCCATGCATTCTTGCCACAAATTCAGCGAGGTCAACGAGGTCAGTGAAGTTGGTGAGGTCAGTGAGGTCGGCCCCAATCTTGCAAGGTCAGGAAGGTTGGGGAGGTCGGCGAGGTTGGTGGTGCAGGAGCACCCATGGGTCTAATGGACCTAGAATGTTTAGTTATGTTTTGTTTCTTATTTTTGTGTTAGAATAAGGTTCTAAGGACCATTTCAATGCTTTGTAATAGGTCTCCTAAGTTTTTGATGGAATTTTGGTCTTGGTGACCAACTCTTTGTATAAACAAGGTCTCCATCCTCCTTTGTAAGTCTAGTACATTTTGGCAAATTAACAAAATAAGGATGCCTTGTTGTATCTAGACACTTGAGGGGAGTCACCTTTCTCATTTTAGTTGGCTTGTATGCCTTTCACATATTTTGGAAGCATCTTTGTAGGCAAGTTGGTGAAAATTGTCTAAATTGCCTTAATTAGACATTTATGTGTTCAAGTGAAGTCTAAATGTGTTTCCAATGACCAACTGATTAAAATGGCAGTTGGAGGAAGTTGGAGGGAGTTAGGAGGCTTCAAATATGCCTCTCTTGGTCGAGGAAAGGTTGTTGAAAAAGTTGAGAAGGAGTTTTCAAAGGAGAAATTGTTGTTTTTGAGTTTTTCATCAAGAAACTGCTGATCCCGTGCATTGTATGGACTTTATATGTTTTTTCATATTATAATCCTGTAATTATTGGATAGATAATTGAATCACCTTTCTTTTGGAAATTGAATGGTGTGATTTCATTGAGAATTGAGTGAGATATTGACATTTTACTACCAGGTGGTCTCAAACCCCATGTTTTCCTCTAGAATTTGCTGATCCCGTACTTGGTACGATCTGTACATTTTGTTTTATGGTTGAAGGGTGTAATGGTTGGAAATTTAATTGAATAAGCTTTCGTTTGGAGTTGGAGTGGTGATATTTCATTGAGTAATAAGGGAGATATCTTAATTTTACTCCCGGGTGGTCTGAAAACCCTCAAAATCAAGGTTTTGAGCAAAAAATGGATGCATCTTCCATTCCCACACTATAGCATTGCAAAATCTTGGTGGGATGGAAGGTATGAGGGTGAAATTTTATGTATCAAAGGTCTTGGAGAGAAGCAAGAACTTTGGAGGCAAATGGTGCAATGTTTTGGCTTGACATCTCTATGTGGCAAGCCCATGTGACAAGCAAAAAAGTGAGTTTTTGCTTTATTTTGAAGAATCTGTTTGAAAGTCACTTAGGAATGATGGTAATAGGTGTGAAAAACCCGTAGGAGTTCATTTTTTTGGCTTTTAGGTGAAGGGGAGAGCCTAGATAGTCAAGACCCAGGTGTAGGTCTGTGAATTAGGCCTCTTGGAGTAGTGGTAGAAAGGGCCATTGTGAGTGATGCCTTGACAGTCAAGAGGAAAGGTTTTGGAACTTTGTAGGGGTCCATTGTGGATGTTTGAATTCATAGGTTTGGTGCCTTGAAAATAATCCATGTGGTTTTTATATTGACTGTCCTACCGGGTAAGGCTACTAGCCTTTTGACAGAAAAGTGCCTAATTCACCATAGTTTGTGGAAGTTTGTTGAAACCTAAGTGCTAGAGGGTATTTTACATCATATTTGGGTGTTTGCTATCCCTGCCACTCTGCATCATAGTGGTATCAGAGCCTGATTGTAGGTAGTTGTTGAAAGGAAGTCATCATGCCTCCAAAAGTTGGACCGGTGGTTGCAAAGGAGTCGAAGGCCTTGAGAGAAGAGATAGAGGCCTTAAAAGCAGTGAACAGAAGGAGAGGAGTGGCCATTGAGGAAGAGAGTTCCTATGAAGAAGAGCCAGAGGGTGAAGAAGGTGAAGGGAATCCTCAGGGGGAAGAGATACCCCCTCATGAGAGAAGAATCCTTAAAGCATTGCAAGCATCTAGAGGAGAGTCCTCTGAAGTGAAGATGGATTTGTCGGTGTATAGTGGAAAAATGGATGTGGAAGAAATGTTAGAGTGGGTAGAGGCATTGAATAATTACTTTGAATATAAAGAAATGGCAGAGAATAAGAAGGTAAAGTTCGCCAAAACAAAGTTGAAGGGATCTGCCTTGACATGGTGGAATTTCATCCAAGGAGAAAGGGTGAAGATGGGTAAGTCCATGATCAACTCATGGGATAGGATGGTGCATAGGTTGAAGGCACAATTCCTTCCTACTGACTATGAGGTGCAGGAGTTCAAAAAGAGGCAGAATCTAAAGCAAAAAGACATGGATGTTTCATCATACACTCAACAATTCTTCAAGTTGAGCATGAGATGTGATCATGTGGAGAGTGAGAATGAAAGAGTGGCTAGGTATATCAATGGCCTAAGGCTAAAAATACAAGATGAGATCAGTTTGGTTGTCCCCAAGACCATGGAGGATTGCATACAAATTGCATATAAGGCTGAAGAGAAGATAAGAAGGAAATAAGAGCAGCAAAGTAGAGGAAGAGGCAAGAATTTCAGAGGTAGAGGTAGTTTTGGGGGTAGAAATCAGTACCAAAAACATCAAGAGGAATCTAATCCTAATGAATCAAGTGGAGACTCAAGCAATAGAGGGGGATTCAGGGATAGGAGACACAATGGTAGAGGCAGATTTAATGGAGGGAGAAGTTCCAATCAGTTTCTAGGGAGATGTTACACTTGCAACCAGCCTGGGCATCCATCCTTCAAATGCCTCGAAAAGCAAGGATCAAGCTCTCATGATGGAGAGAGGAGGAATCAATTGGTACATGAAGATGAAGAAAGTGTGACATCACCTGCAGTAAACCTCACATCAGAAGTTGGAGAGAATTTGATGATTAGGAGAGCATTGCTCAAGGCACCAGTCCCTGAAGAACCCCCACAAAGGAAGGCCCTCTTCAGAATCAATTGCAAGGTACAAGGTAAGGTGTGTAAGATAGTAGTGGACTTAGGATCAACTGATAATCTTGCTTCAATTGAGATGGTAGAAAAATTGAATTTGAAAAGGATTTCTCACCCTAACCCATACAAAGTTTCATGGCTTAGTAAAGGACAATAGGTATTGGTGAATGAGCAAGTATGAGTAGAATTCAACATTGGGTCATACAAGGACAAGATCCTATGTGAAATCATCCCTATGGATGTGTGCCACTTGGTGCTTGGGAGGCCTTGGTAATTTGATAGGAAGGCCAAGCATGATGGGGAGAAGAATACATACTCCATTGTGAAGGATGGGGTGGCTTACAACCTCACACCTCTCATAGAAGAAGGCAAGGCAAAGCATGAAGGGCCTAGTGTTTTGATGGTGGGTGAGAAGGAGTTCATGAAGACCTTGAAGGAAAGTGGAGGAAGAGGATTCTTCCTAATTATGAAGCCAAAGAGTGAAGCAGATCTGCCCACAAAGAAGGAGAAAGATGCACCTAGAGAGGTCCAAGAGTTGTTGGAAAGCTACAAGGACATAATAGTAAATGAACTACCTAGTTCCCTACCTCCCATTAGGGATATAAGCCACCATATTGATCTGATTCCAGGGGCTACATTTCCCAATAAGGCTGCATATAAGATGACACCTACTCAGAATGAGGAGATTGCAAGACAAGTGCAAGATTTGTTGGATAAGGGGCTAGTGAGAAAGAGTTTGAGCCCATGTGCTGTTCCTACTGTCCTAACACCAAGGAAGGATGGGAATTGGAGGCTTTGCACTGATTCAAGAGCCATTAATAGGATCACAATCAAATATAGGTTCCCAATGCCAAGAATGGAGGACCTTATGGATTGCCTAGCAGGGGGATCCTACTTTTCCAAGATTGATTTGAAAAGTGGTTATCATCAGATAAGGATCAGAGAGGAGGATGAATGAAAGACAGCTTTTAAGACTAATGAGGGCCTCTATGAATGGTTGGTGATGCCCTTTGGGTTGTCAAATGCCCCTAGCAACTTTATGCACCTTATGAATGAGGTATTGAGACCTTTTATTGGAAATTTTATTGTGGTTTATCTAGATGATATTCTTGTGTTTAGCAGGTCTAAAGAACAACATTTAAAGCACCTTGACATTGTATTGAAGAGGTTACAAGAGGAGAAGTTGCTGATCAACATGGAAAAGTGTGAATTTATGAAAAGAGAACTAGTGTACCTTGGATTTGTCATCTCCAAGGGATGTTTGAAGATGGATCCTTCAAAGGTGGATGCTATTCTTACTTGGCCAACACCAAAATCCATGGGAGATGTGAGAATCTTTCATGGACTTGCAAGATTTTATAGAAAGTTCATCAAGAACTTTAGTCAAATTTGTGCACCCATCTTGGACACCATCAAAGGAGGTAACAAGGGTAAGTTTTCTTGGATGAATGAGCCTGATAAAGGGTTTGAATATCTGAAAAAGAGAGTAGCACAGCAACCTATACGTGTGCTCCCTGATTTTGATAAGGTTTTTACAATTGAATGTGATGCTAGTAACCAAGCAATAGGGGCTATCTTGAGCCAAGAAGGCAGACCAGTTGCATTTTTTAGTGAAAGGTTGAATGAAGCAAAGAGGAAGTATTCTTCCTATGATCTAGAATTGTATGCTATGGTCCAAGCCCTCAAAAAGTGGAGGCACTACTTGTTACCTAAAGAATTTGTTGTCTATACTGATAATCATGCTTTGAGTTTCTTGAATGCACAGGATAAAATCAATCATAGGCACATGAAGTGGGTGGAGTCTTTAAAAGCCTATACATTCACAATAAAGCATAAGAAGGGCCAAGCAAACAAGGTGGTAGATGCTCTCAGTAGAAGGGCACTTGTGGTGCAAGAGATTCAACTCCAAAGCATGGGGGTTGATGCATTGAAAGACATGTATCACGAAGATGCAGATTTTAAGGAGGTATACAATGTTTGTGATCAGCATTTGAATACTTTTCATAGTGAATACTCTGATTTTCTATTGCAGAATGGTTTTCTCTTTAAAGGAAGTCAATTGTGTGTGCCTAAATGCTCAATGAGGGAGAATATTATAAAGGAGAAACACAGTGGGAGTCTTGGAGGTCATTTTGGCCTTGATAAGACCTTGGAACAAGTAAGGAGGTACTATTATTGGCCAAGGCTGCAAGTGGATGTGAGAAAGTATGTGGAAGGATGCACAATCTACCAAAGAGCAAAGGGAACTTCATCAAATGCAGGGCTCTATCAGCCACTCCCCATTCCCAATACGCCTTGGGAGAGTGTAAGTATGGATTTTGTCTTGGGACTGCCTAGGACACAAAGAGGTTTTGATAGCGTTTTTGTGGTGGTTGATAGGTTTAGTAAGATGGTTCATTTTCTTCCTTGTAAATGCACAAATGATGCATCTAGTATAGCAGGTATCTTCTTTAAGGAAGTTGTTAGAATATATGGATTGCCCTTAAGTATTGTTTCTGACAAGGATTCTAAGTTCATAGGTCACTTTTGGAGGACCTTGTGGAAGAAACTTGGCACAAATCTGTCCTTTAGCTCTGCATACCATCCACAAACGGATGGACAAACTGAAGTGGTGAATAGATCATTGGGAAATCTCTTGAGATGTCTTACCAAGGAGCATGGACAAGCTTGGGATCTGATTTTACCTCAGGCTGAATTTGCATACAATGACTCCATGAATAGGAGCATTGGTAGGATCCCTTTTGAAGTAGTATATGGAATGCACCCTAGAGGGGTCTATGAATTGAGAGATCTAAAAGGGGTTGATAGGAGAAGTGCTCAAGGAGAGGACTTTGCTGTTACAATAAGGGATATCCATCAACAAGTGAAGGAAACTCTACAAAAGAATGTTGAGAAGTATAAAGAAAGAGCAGATTTGAAGAAGAGGGATGTTCAATACAAGGTTGGAGATTTGGTGATGGCTCACTTGAAGAAGGAGAGACTTCCAAAGGGAAAGTATACTAAACTCATGATGAAGAAGATAGGACCTTGCAAGGTGGTCCACAAGTTTGGCCAAAATGCTTATGAAATAGAGCTACCTCCTGGGGTGGCAATCTCTCCTATCTTTAATTTTTTTGATTTGTATCCTTTCAAAGCTTCTATGAATGCAGGGGATGTAGCAGGTCCAACACCAATGGAAGATGAAGATTGGGTTAAGGAATTACCCCCAAGCCAACCTGTGACTCTTGAATGCATCCTAGACACCAAGGAGACAAAGAGGACTAGAAGGAAGGTATACAAGGAGTACTTGGCTAAGTGGCAAGGTCTACCTGAAGAGGATGCCACTTGGATGTCTGAAATTGACATTAAACAGCATGGAACTACTGTAGAAGACTTGATCTCAAAGAGGACTTGAGATCTTTTTCTTGCTTGGGAGTATGGTGCAGGAGCACCCATGGGTCTAATGGACCTAGAATGTTTAGTTATGTTTTGTTTCTTATTTTTGTGTTAGAATAAGGTCCTAAGGACCATTTCAATGCTTTTTAATAGGTCTCCTAAGTTTTTGATGGAATTTTGGTCTTGGTGACCAACTCTTTGTATAAACAAGGTCTCCATCCTCCTTTGTAAGTCTAGTACATTTTGGAAAATTAACAAAATAAGGATGCCTTGTTGTATCTAGACACTTGAGGGGAGTCACCTTGCTCATTTGAGTTGGCTTGTATGCCTTTCACATATTTTGGAAGCATCTTTGTAGGCAAGTTGGTGAAAATTGTCTAAATTCCCTTAATTAGGCATTTATGTGTTCAAGTGAAGTCTAAATGTGTTTCCAATGACCAACTGATTAAAATGGCAGTTGGAGGAAGTTGGAGGGAGTTAGGAGGCTTCAAATATGCCTCTCTTGGTCGAGGCAAGGTTGTTGAAGAAGTTGAGAAGGAGTTTTCAAAGGAGAAATTGCTGTTTTTGAGTTTTTCATCAAGAAACTGCTGATCTCATGCATTGTAAAGACTTTATATGTTGTTTCATATTATAATACTATAATTATTGGATAGATAATTGAATCAAATTTCTTTAGGCATTTGAATGGTGTGATTTCATTGAGAATTGAGTGAGATATTGCCATTTTACTACCGGGTGGTCTCAAACCCCATGTTTTCCTCTAGAATTTGCTGATCCCGTACTTGGTACGATCTGTACGTTCTGTTTTATGGTTGAAGGGTGTAATTTTTGGAAAGGTAATTGAATAATATTTCTTTTGGAGTTGGAGTGGTGATATTTCATTAAGTAATAAGGGATGTATCTTAATTTTATTCCCAGGTGGTCTGAAAACCCTCAAAATCAAGGTTTTGAGCAAAAAATGGATGCATCTTCCATTCCCACACTATAGCATTGCAAAATCTTGGTGGGATGGAAGGTATGAGGGTGAAATTTTATGTATCAGAGGTCTTGAAGAGCAGCAAGAACTTTGGAGGCAAATGGTGCAATGTTTTGGCTTGACATCTCTATGTGGCGAGCCCATGTGACAAGCAAAAAAGTGAGTTTTTGCTTTATTTTGAAGAATCTATTTGAAAGGCACTTAGGAATGATGGTAATAGGTGTGAAAAACCTGTAGGATTTCATTTTTTTGGCTTTGGGGTGAAGGGGAGAGCCTAGATAGTCAAGACCCAGGTGTAGGTCTGTGAATTAGGCCTCTTGGAGTAGTGGTAGAAAGGGCCATTGTGAGTGATGCCTTGACAATCAAGAAGAAAGGTTTTGGAACTTTGTAGGGGTCCATTGTGGATGTTTGAATTCATAGGTTTGGTGCCTTGAAAATAATCCATGTGGTTTTTATATTGACTGTCCTACCAGGTAAGGCTACTTTCCTTTTGATAGAAAAGTGCCTAATTCACCATAGTTTGTGGAAGTTTGTTGAAACCTAAGTGCTAGAGGGTATTTTACATCATATTTGGGTGTTTGCTATCCCTGCCACTCTGCATCAGTTGGCCCAAATTAATTTTTTGTAAGCTCTCATGCTCTACACTTGTTCTCGCTCCTCCCTGCTTGGTATGAGATTTTCTATCCTTGTTTGGTGTGCACCTATTCTTCACCTATCACTTACATTTGTTTTAAAGTTTCTAAGGCCTTTTCAATGAATGCATTTTATGCATTTGCTGCAACATGGTATTCCAAGAATCCACATTCATATGGAGAATTTTGAACAAATTCATCTGCTCTCTTCCATGAATTTTTGTGAAGTTGTGAGTGCCGCCACTGTCGCTTTTCAGCCAATCAGAAGCAAGAATTAAAATTGCTTGGATTAAAACATTTGAATGTGCACTTCTGAAAGTGCTGAAGCAAAATTTTGAAATGGGCATCTCAAATTTGCAAAATTTGAGAGTGCCATTAAGTGGTATTCTCTACTCGATAGCTAAGACACTATCTGCTAACTCATACAATCAAGCTAATAGTAAAAATCGATCCTTTAAAGTATCTACTCAGTAAAGCTGCCTTAACAGGTAGACTGGCAAAGTGGGTCATGCTATTAAGTGAATTTGACATTCAATATGTAGAGAGAAAGGAAATCAAGGGTCAGGAAATCGATAAACAATTAGCAGAGGCTCCTTTTCTAGATGATCGACCAATGACAATGGAATTTCTAGATGGAGACATTCTAATAGTGATGCCCCAATAATGGGTATTATATTTTGATGGATCATACACATAATGAGGATCAGAAGTAGGGATTTTGTTCATCTCTCCACAAGGACACACCATTCCAAAATCATATAGATTAATGTTCTAGTGTACAAATAATGTGGCAGAATATGAAGCATTAATCATTGGGGTCAAAATAGAAATTCAGTGCAAGATCATGCACTTACAGGTATATGGGGACTCTCAACTAGTTATTTATCAAGTAAATGATGAATATCAAACAAAAGATGAAAATTTGATGCCCCACAAGAAACAAATAGACGATCTGAAATAGTTCTTTCTTAGTATCAAGTTTGATCAAATTCCAAGGGTGGAGAACAAAGTTGCAGATGCTATGGCTAGAATTGCTTCATTACTACAATTGCCTGAGAAGCATGTTTATTATGAGTTTAAGGTAGAACAAGTATTATGTCCTTCCCATTATAAATCAGAATCTGCTACCATCTTCCATATAGAAACCACTGAAACTTCCATCTATGAAACAACCTATTCTTACCTAAAAGATGATATCCTTCCTCCTTATCTATCCCGAAACCAAAAATGAAACTTCACCCGCCAATCCACACGACATACTTTAATCGCCAACATACTTTATCATCAAGGTCTTGATGGTACCTTACTCCAATGTCTAGAACACAATGAATCTGAAATGTCCCTACGCGAGGTTCACAAGGGTATTTGTGGAACTCACTCGAGTGGGATGAATCTAGCTAAGAAACTACTTCATTTGGGATATTATTGGCCATGCATGGAGAAAGAATCCTATTAGTTTGTTAAGAAATGTCAAAAGTGTCAGGTTCACAACAATCTGATTCATGCACCAGCATAAGAACTGCATCCCTTCACATCGACATGGCCTTTTTTTCAATGGGGCCTTGATCTGGTAGGAAAAATAAATCCATCTTCATCCAATGGACACAAGTTCATTATAACAGCTACAAAATATTTCACAAAATGGATTGAAGCAGTGCCTCTTACAACCATCACTAGGAAGTAGATCTCCTCTTTCATTTTGAATTACATAATAGGTCAGTATGGAATCCCTCAATACATTATCACTGATAATGGATGACCTTTCAAAAATCAAGATGTCCAAGAACTATGTGAGAAGTTTCATATCCAACATCATTTTTCAACACCGTACTATCCTCAAGGGAATGGCCAAGTAGAGGCCTCGAATAAAATAATACTCAAAATTCTCAAAAAGACAGTTAACGATGTTGGATGTGATTGGCATGTTCAACTCAATCCTACATTATGGGCCTACAGAACAAGTATCAAAACACCAATGGGAGCTACACCATATGCGTTGGTATATGGGCTAGAAGCCATATTTCCCATTGAAGTTGAAATTCCATCCCTTTGTGTATCAATCAGAGGTATCATTTCAAATGAAGACTATAGGGTATCTAGACTATAGGAACTAGAGTTGTTGGATGAGCGTCATCAACAAGCTGTTAATCATCTAACAACTTATGAACAAAGGATGTCAAGAAGTTACAACCACAGGGTAAAATCGAGGGTCTTTCAAGCTGGTGACTTGGTACTGAAAGAAAATCCTAGGAATCAACAGGATAGACAGAAGAAAGGGAAATTTGAGCCTAACTGGCTTGGTCCTTTTGTCGTCATATCAGTGTATGGATCAAGAGCATATCAACTATCAACGTCAGAAGCGGATTTGTTTGATGAACCTATCAATAATATCCATCTCAAAAAGTTCTATGCTTGAATCTCCTAGTGCACGGGTCAAACTTCTAAAGAATGGTTTCCTTGGTGAAAACTTGGCAAACAGGCATCTTGGCAATGCAAAAAAAAAAATACAAAATACAAAAAGAAAGCAAAAAAAGTAAAAAAATGAGAAATATACACAAAACAAAGAGTGTAATCAAAACATATGGTGAAAACTTGGAAACAAGCATCGTATGTGATTCTAAGATCAACTTTCCCATCTATTTTGATACATATCAGGATCTTTAGTCTGGCAGTCAGTACCATTTCATATCATGTCAGTAGTTTTGCCATCTTTGCATCCATATCAAAATCATTTTCAAATGGTCAAATCTCACTCCAAAGCTTGGGGGAAACATCTGGATATCAATAGGCGAAAAAAAAACATCGATTTCACCAAAGGGTGAACAACAATATAGCAGAAAAACCAAAAACAAAGATCAAAGCGCACATTCAATCATCGTCAGAAAGGAATCAACCATCCGTATCATTTTTGAAAATCCAAAAAAACATGTCAAAAAGTTAAATCTGAAAAAGAAAAATCCAAAAAACATAGGTTTGTGTCAGTCGAACTACGTGGTCTCTACGTATGTAACGTAGGCAAGGCTAATCTTTGATCAGCCCCCGAGACCCCTAGGATAGGTTAGTAGGTTAGGTCTTTGGTCAAAAATCTCAAAAAATCCAAAAACATCACAAAATCAGGATGAATGATCTAAAATCTGAATAATGAATGAAACACTCTAAGTAAACAATGGATAAAATTGTATTTTTGATTATCATTTCTTTGGAGTAACTCAATGATGTATTGAACTAGAGAAACAAGGAAGAAGAATGATGTTTTTTTTATCTGTTTTCTATAAGTTAATCATATAAATGTATGAATTGTCGGGGGAGGTGCTATGCAAATGTATCACTGATGACATTCAGAATTCACACATTGAAATGATTAACCACTGCCTTTTTATGCAATGAATGCTCAGGTCATCTCGATTAAATCATACCTAGATTCTTGTGTTCGCTTGCAATATCAAAAATCATGAAAAAAGTACTCAGGTTGTCATTGGTCTAACACATACCATTGATGCTTGTACTCACTTTCAACATCCAATAAAGCTCTATGATGACAAAAATCACAAAGGTACTATTAAAATGACAATGGTTTTTACATATAGTTGCATGTTAAAATTAGATTGCATTCATCGTATTCATTATCTGTAGAGTATTTTTTGCATAAAGGGTTCCAATCAATGATTATCTAATCTACAAATAGGACTGAGTATACTTGACATAATTCCAAAAATCATCAAAAACATGTAGGAGTCATCATGTCATCATTTAGTTTTATTATTTCATCATTCATGCACTACATCATACATCAAATAGATTATGAATTAAATTGTACTATAAGTACATCATGTTCATTTTACCATAAAAACATTCATTACATTATCATCCATCAACATCATATGCATACATCATTCACCATTCATACATTTTATCACATATAAAATAAATACAAGTCATGTCATTATTCTCATTACATCCATCCATTATCATTCATCATAAGATCATCATTTTTATCATCATTGCATTTAAAAATAAAAAGCATTTATCCATCCATCCATACATTTTATCACATTTTGAACATCCATATAGATCATCATTTAGAAATTCATACATCACATCATACATCCACGTATCATATATTCTAAAAATTTATTCATCATAAGAATCATTACATGAAATAAAAGCATTTATCATTACATCATCACATTTGAAATAAATCATCACATATTGCATAGATCAACATAATAAATGCATCCATCACATAGAAATCATAAACCATCATAAAATCACATCAAATACATCTCATATATATATATCATCATTGTCAAGTATACAATGAAGTCTAAGCATAAAGATATATCATCAAAAATGAGGTACATCGTAATATACATCATGTCTCAAAAAGAAGAATCTCAATAACATCTACGATCTGCTACAACCAGACTGTGCGGGCCCAACGGGACCAGTACCACCACCACCCTCAGAAGAACCAAGATCTCTGGGATCTCTGCGTGGAGGCTATGTCACCCCCTCACTTACTATTCGTGTATGCATCCACCCATATCTTGATGGGGCATAACTGACTCTGCGATCAACAGGCATTGCATCATGATACCTGCCTGTATAAAACTCTACCTCTTGGCCAGCCCATAGAACCTCCCTCATATAATCTCCTACTGAGGTACCATCATCCACTCTCTGGAGGGTCTCCATTGTCTCTTGTGCCCTCTCAGCAATCTACCAAGCACTGTCTCACTCGGCTGCCAAAGTAGCCACCTGCATCTGCACAGCGGACAACTGTCCTTGAACTTGCGCTAAAGCCTAAGAATAAGCTTGGGCCTGCATCTAAGTTTGGGTCTAAACAAGAAAACCCCGAGCTTGTACCAACTGCCCCTGTAATGTCTGGACCTATGTCTCGAGACCGACAATCTATCTCTGATGGTCTACAGGTAGTACTATCACTGCTCACCTCTTGCAAGGCCTACTAGATGATGGACCACTACTGATTGGCCCTACCCCTTTGTCCCCTCCATTGCCACCATCACTATCATCACTGCTGCTATCATTAGCACCCCTCTCTATGCTACTACCTGATAGAGTACCACCCTCACTCTCTGCGGAACCCTTTGCTACATCCTCCTCTACTAGTAATGGTGCTAGCTCATCTAGAATAGTAATGAAAGGATGTGGAGCCAAGGCCAGGAATGCAGCATACTCCTCTATAACTCGTGCCTTTGTAATGTCTCACCGCATATCCTAGGGTGATGGCTACAGTGCCCTATATCCCTCCACTAAAGCATCATAAGACAAACAAGGCCCTCAATCAGGAATATCACTCTATCACCTAGCATAATGGGCTACCCCCTGTGGCATACACTGCATGATGCCATACTATCTGTACACTTAGCGCAACAAAAATATCTCTAAAACAAACGGTGTCCAGCTGATTAGATACATAAAATCACAGAGGTATCCTAACACTGCATCATCCTCATCCCACTACTCATAGTCTAAGTATGGATGCCAGGTAATAGTCTCTGTGTCATCAAAAACCCACCTCCAGTGCTCTAACTTACCCATCCGGGCCTGGGTAAGCCGGCCTCTTTATCTGAACACATAGGGTTTGCCTGTTATTCTATCTACCACTGGAAATGTCCGAGCAATAGAGAAATGCTCTCATTCCCACACCTATAAGAGGGTCATCCCTACTAATAAGTTGTGTTCCCCTAGGTACACAACTGAGTGAAGATCATGATAAAGATGTGCCAACATGCACATCCCCCATGCATATCTGGTACCAAGTACCATCATGCTCTCTAAGGTCCTACCCCAACCCACGAGGAATCCCTTTGACCTACGATCAGGGCAAAGGAAACCTCCAATAAATCCAGCAAGCACTACTAGTAGTGTTGCATATGAATCGGCGATCCTCCTCCATCGCACGCTCAAACCCTCAATATCATGATCTTGGAATACTCTACGAAGAGCATCTCTACCACTGGTCCCATGGGAATCATACGCTACAATCTCCCCCATGAACGAAATGCGTATAATCTGCCACACATCCTCAGGTGTGACTGTCATCTCACCAGTGGGTAGATGAAAGGTGTTGTGGTCACTATGCCACCTCTCAGCCAAAGCAGTCAACAGACCCCGATTAATCCTAATCTAGGGCATATCAAGCAAGCTAGTCAAGCTGCATCGGCCTATAATCTGAAGCTCATATGGTGTTAGATGAGGTATCAAGTCTATGGTCCAAGGAAACCTCTCTCGCATCTGGAGAGTACCCAAATCCTCCTATCATCATAAATGAAAAAAATCCACAATCAGTGAACTATGTCAAGAAATCAAAAGTCATTCTACTATCAAGTCTATTCCAAAAATTTGGTATAAATTTTTGATCAAAATTCATGGGCGTACATCACAAACCTCACCTATCATGAGGTTCATCAAATATTATCTAATCTCACCTATCATGAGATTTATTAGATATTGAATCATTTCCTCACCTATCATGAGGATAATCACAAATAGTATTTCTTCTCACCTATCATGAGAAGTTAGCCTTATTTAAATCATCAAACTCCAACATCAAGAATTTGGATTATCAATCATACCAATCTGAAGAATGGACATGATCAGAAGTGACGAAATCAAGGTTACCTAAGTCAAAATATTTTATTCTGGCATGAAGTGCTACATTAGGCACCCAAAGTGCTAAATCCCAAAAGTGCTACTTTATCGATCAAAAGCGCTAAATCAAGCATCCAAAGCGCTAAATCTTGAAAGTGCTACTTCAACACCCCGATGCACTATAACAGACATCTGAAGTGCTATTCTACTCTAAGCATTGTTTTACTGCATCAAAGCACTAAAACAGTTCATCAAAGCACCACTTTACCAGAAGCACTAGAACAGACCATGAAAGCACTAATCAACCAAATCAAAGAGCTAGAACTCTCTAAGCGCTAAAATATGGCATCATAGCGCTAAAATTCACTACCTAAGCACTATATCATTGAAAGCGCTACATTATCCTATGGAAGCGCTAGAGAATTTAATGCAAGTGCTAAATCTCATAGCGCTAATCTACCTACTGAAAGCGCTACACCAGAGTGAAAGCATTATAGCACGGCTTGAAAGTGCTAAAACAAAGAAAATACGTCTAAATCTATAAAATGCATAAAAAATAGAATTTCACGAAATACGACGAGGATAAGGGGTACATATTGGAGGTCCATACGCAGTCGGCCATCGGTGACGTCGAACGCACTCGAAACAATGAGTGTGGTAAGGGATTGGCATTCTACTCCAACTGGCTAAAATGTCTCTATCACAAGGATTTTTCAAACTCAAAAGTGCAAATGACTTTGAAAATGACCTTTTGGGCTATATATAAATTTTGAAAAGGGGTTTTTGAGGGGTTTTATCATATTTTGATTAATTTTATCCATGAAATTAAATGAAATTCATCTGTGGGCTATATTTCTTCATCATTTGTTGGGAGATAAATTATTTCATCATCGTATCTTCATCAAATCATCAGAAAACCATAAAATTTTGAAAAAATCTAAAAAACATCAAATCATTAATTTATCTCCTGAGGGTGCATACTATCGACAATCATCTGAAAATCAATGTCTGGGGCATGTGTGGAGCATACGGATTTTTTTTTTTATATCATCGATCCTAGCAGTAGCAGCAAAATTTTCTTCGAAGCAATGCGTAAACACATCACTTCGAAGAGGGGCAAAATGTATACACCTAAAAATGGTCTAGAGCATCCGATTAATTATCCTAATTTCCTCTACTCTTTGAATAAATAGACATATTTATTTATATAGTTCATGTTCACATTCACATTTAAATTCTTCTAATATCATATCTTAATTAAATAAACAAAATTAAATACTTTGTTTGATTTAATTATCAAATCCTTATTTTATTCTATCACATCAATCTTAAATTAATTAAATAAAGATCAAAACACTTTATTGATTAATTGTCATATTCTTCTGTTTAATTTAATAAACAACTTCTATAGTTTGTTTTATTAAATTATTATCCCTCTTTCGCTAATTTAAATAAATCAAAATATTTGAATAAAGGCATAAAGAATATTCCATCTATATTTCCTCAAAAATGAATTAGATATCCTATGTCTAATTTATGTCTAAATTATGTCACAATTAATGCTTTGAAACTTCACGGGAAGTTTTGGAGACAAATTGGAGACAAATTCCAAATTCTTCTCTCAATATTCCTCCATCAATCCTTCCTCTTCTCTTCCCTGGTGTTTTCATGGGTAGAGACAATCACCAAAATTCTCTCAATCTCCTCCATCTCTCACCATTCAATCCTCCAGATTGAATCCAAGCCTCTTAATGCCATCCCTATGCATTTCTATAGCCAAGAAAATCTATAAATAAAGCCTCATTGAACCAAGAAAAAGATCCAAATAATCTAACTTATGCACTCTTACTCTGCAGGAAATTCAAGCATCAAGCATCAAACATCCAGCATCCAGCAATCAAGCGTTCATATCATGGCTGCCTCCTATAGCTGCATTTATTTGTTTCCATGTCAATTCATGCTAGTTTAGTTTCTTTATCATCTAATATTATCACATTAAGCTCCATATCATTGCATTAGCATCCATCTTGTTCTTTGAATTGTCATTTTAACAATCATAGTGCACTTACGATCTGAGAGCAACAGTGGTTTAATAAATCTTTGGAGATAGAGAACAATATGATGCTTTCAGTATATTATTGCTTTGATATATTGTTGTATTAAGACATGTGTTTTGTTCTTTACACCTTATCCATGCTTACAACTAGTATGCACTCACACTCACACACAAGTGGCTAAGGGAAAGTCATTCCTCAGTCAGGCTTCTCATCAAAAACCATACCAAAGTTATACCTCCTGATAAATTTAATAAGGTGCCACACAAAAATGATTTTCGAGCTTCATGAGGCAAGAAAAACTTCATATGCTTGGAGCTCATGAACAATAAAATTCAAGCTTTGTTAAGAAAACAAAAATGTATATGCTTGGAACTCATGAACAAACAAGATGGCTCTACGGGCATGTAAAGTGTATTATGCAATGTGGCCATATAATTGAAACTACACACGCAAAATGTAAAGAAAATTCAAAGGAGTCTTGCTTAATTCATGTAAGGTCATAGCTTAGGGAACACTGTGTCTAATGTCTCCAAGAGAGGACCAATCAAAGAATAGAATATTTATAACTTAGGGGATGTAGTGTGTCACATCAAGACAATAAGAGGAATATAATATGCATAATGAAAAAGACGAATGCAAAAGACTAATGCCAATGTAAGCCCCCACTTTAAATAAATTACTAACCACCATATTGTGAGAAATTACTTTAAAGTAGAAAATGTTAAATGCAAACAAGAAAGAAGACATGAGAGATGACTTGGAAAGACCAATGCCAAGTCATATGTTTTCAAGTAAAGCTAAGTCATGCAAAAGAAAATAAAAGAGAGGGGTTGTCCCCAAAATGAAAACACCAAACATATAAGGGATCTATGGATTTGGGGTTAGTATGTTTGTGCTACAATGTTTTTAGAGAGCTCAGAACTGCCATCATTCCTCAAATACACATAGAAATAGAAGAATGACACAAAGAGAGTGAAAAAAACCTTTTGGGTCAGCATGGAAGATACATGAATTTATTGACACCTTTCATCATCCCCTAAAGGAAAACACAAGTCAAAAGATCAAGAAAAAGAAAATATTTTAGGTCAACATGGAAGAGACATGAATGTATTGATGCCTTTTCTCATCCCCAAAAGGAAAACACATGACAAAGGATAAGAAAAAAGGAAAAGCTTTTGGGTCAGCATGGAAGAGACATGAATTTCTTCATGCCTTTTGGTATCCCCAAAAGGAAAACACAAGACAAATGAAAAAGTGAAAAGATTCATGACATAAAGAAGATTGAAGGTAAAAATAGAGGAATGTCAGAAAGAGAGAGAGAAATACATCAAATAGAACTTCATGGGGGATCACATTACACACATATAATCACACAAAAGAAAAAGAAAAAGAACTAATGGAAAAGACTAGTAAGGAACATGCAAGTCAACCTAGGAGAAGCTCATATGTGTCCCAATTATGTTCATCATATACAAAAGGAATACAACTAGCCAAAGGGACAATAGAAAGTTCTGAACTAGGGTCATCACCAAGTTCAACACTCTTCTAAGGAGAATTATCGTTCAATCTCATAGAAGAATAAAAATATGTATTCAATTCATTATGAACCTCTTCATAAATTTTAGTAACTTCCTCATCATCATCTAAATTAATCAAAATAGGAGGTTGAATGATAATTTTGAAAGGAGGGTTCATCTCTTATTGCGGTTGCATTATAGGATCTTTCTGTTTCAATGAAGAGGGAGGATCATCCTAAATTTATTCAATCAATTTTGGATCTTGATTTTCTTTATTATTTTCTTCATTTAACTTTCAAGAAAGGGCATGACGTCTATGCCTACGTTATCTAGCACCTATGTTTCTTTTAGTTATGTGTTTCAAGTTGTGTTCATGTAGGAGTGGGTTGATCAATAATATGTTCCTTTTCTTCCTTGAGGGGAAGAACATAAGGAACCACAGGAGGTTGTTCAACCACTTTATCTTTGACTTTGTATACTTGTTTTATTATAGGAGGCATGATGATAATGTTTTTGTTGTCACTTGGTATTTTGTAGGAGGTGGGTGAAGGTTTTGTCTTAGGTTGGTCTTTGTTATTTGGACTTTGTTTAGGCTCAATAATGATTTCATCAAGGCTTGGTGGTGGGTAGAGGCATGTTTTAGAGGGATAATTCTAATATTTTTTTTTCCTTGAACTTTTCATAGGATTGGAAAAAGAATTCTTCTTGTGGTTTGATAGGTTCTATAGGCTCAAGCCAAAAGAAATCTAATGAAAATTTTCTGCGAGAAGATAAAGGGTGAAAGCCACTATTATGCATAGTAAAGATTCCATCGTCAAAGGGAAAATTTAAGTATTTATGCACAATAGATGAGACAAAATTCATGGGGTGAAGCCATGGATAGCCTAGCTTCACACAAAATTGTCTGAATGTGGGATGATGGAGAATGAGATATCTAATTTTTTTGGTCCTATTTGTAAAGGCAAGGTGATTGATCCCATCGTAGGGAAATTGAAACCATTATGCATATTGATCCATTCTTTCAATTTATCATATATTTCTTGATAAATTTCATGCAGAAGTAATAATTCCTTGGTGATCATGTTTCCATAGACATGATCTATTAATATCCCATTAGTGGTCTTATCATAAATTCAGCCTGCTATGTAAAGAGGACCATAGAGTGCATGTTTAAGTATATTTTGTGATGAGAAAGTAATCTCAAGAGGCCTTTTAGTTCGGCCCTTATGATGTTGAGCAACCAAATCATCGATAGGATTTTGTTCTTGTTTATTAGTATCCATAGGACTTTTTTGAATTGTATCTATGTTCTCATCATTCATTTCAACATTCATCACATCATTTTTTATAGTTTCACTAGGTTTGACAAATGAAATGATATGTTTTGGGATAGGGTTGTTAAATATTTGTAAGTTTTGGTTAGGAGGGGAAACTGACTTATTTCCTTTATCATTAAAACCTCTAATGGAAAGACGACTTGAATCAATGAGGTCTTGCAAAAGATGTTTAGACACTTACAATGATCCATATTGTGTCCATTTTGTCGGTGATAATGGAAATAAGAATTTGATCTAAAGGTTGGAGGTAAAGGCTTATTGGGATCTTGTGTTTTAACGAGAGACAAGGTAATCATTTGTTGTTCTAAAATTTGGGACATTATGTTGTGAAGGGTTTCGGGTAGGGGAGTGAATTGTCTTTTTGGGTCCCCATAGCTTAATGGTATCATGGATTTAACAACAATTATTTGGTTATTGGTATTTTGATTTGTTTGTTGAGGGGGATTAAGTTGAAGGAATCCTTTATTCTACTTTCTAAAAGTTTGGTAATTTATTTGGTTTGCAGACTTAAACTTCTCAATGCAGCTAGAGGTGGATTTTGTATCTCGACTACTATTTGAGTTTTGATAATCAAGGAGGGAAATACACAAATACATGAAGGATATGAATTTCATCATGGTAAGCTTATCTTGTATCTTACTTTGTAAATTTTATATGAACATATTTTGAAGGTTAGGATCGAGAACATTGACATCAATTTGGGAATAAAGTGATTGGTAGCATGATATAAAGTCAGTTATCTTTTTGTCTTCTTTATTCTTACATCTCATCAAATCATCCAAGGTCATCTTAGGAGTCATATGCACTTGGTAATGGTTGAAAAATGCCTCAAAAAGTTCATTAAATGAATAAATTGAGTTGTTCGGTAACAAAGAGAACCATTCCAAGGCAGTATCTTTCAAGGACCTGGGAAAATCTTAGCCAAGATTTTATCATCAAGGAAAAAGTCACTACATAAGGCGGTATAAGCATTAACAAGGTTAGAAGGATCTCCCTTTCCTCCATATTTCTCAAATATAGGCACCTCTACACATTTTGGAATCGGTGTTCACAATATCTCAATGGAAAATGGGTTAATTTTGACATAATATGTAGGTGGAAAATTTTGATTTTGGTTGATGGTGAAAACTTGATTTCAAAGAGATGAAACGGTTTGCAAAAGTTGATTTATGAGAGGTTCATTTCTTGTGTTATGAGATGGATGTGAAAAAGTTAAAGGTGTGAATATATTCTAGGGACAAGTGAATGGAATGATTATATGTGGTAAGGTGGTAGGAGATATGACATGTGATGCCACAAAGGTACAAGGGATGCTAGCGAAAATACCCAAGGAAGAAATCATATTACTAGTTGGTTGCATTGTTGTAGTGACTTGAGGGTTGGTATAGGTAGGAATAGAGGAAATTATTGTGGGAGGAGGAATTTTAATTCCTCATTGGCTTCTAACATTGCTTGTAGGTAAAGGAAAACTAGTGGTTGAGGTGAGATTTTTTCCAAAGATTTGAACTATGTTTTTCACAAGGTCAAGTCCATCTTCACTTTCAAGCATGCAATGAATGTTATCTATAGTAGGGATGGTGATAGTTGAAATATTATCATTTTTCACTTGATGTTGTAAGTTTGCTAAATATTCATTGATTTGGATTATGTTTTCTTGTGGCACACTAGCAACCATTGCTTCAACATGCGTCACACTACTTGAAGGTAAAGAGTTTTTAAGGGCATGGTCCATACCTAGTGTACTAGTGTCAATAATAGGAGTGAAAGAGATAGATAACCCAAGATCCAAAATGATTCTCCTATCGCATGATGACATGAGTCTCAAACTTCATATCACTACACAATTAGCAATAGGACACCAAATAATCATAGAAGGGCTCCTAAATGAAAAGTGAATGTAATGCAATTTATAAGTTGATGAAATGACTATAGTCACTAAAACAGTACACTTTTTTGCTTGCTTTATTCAAGAATATTTAATGATAAATAGGACTTGATATCACCTTGATCTAGTGTTGTGATGAGTTTTACACATCCACATTAGGTTTTTGGCCCTTCTAAGCTAATTAAACCTAACCTTTTCCTTAATTTAGTGTTTTAAAGTGTATTTATTTACACCTTCACGGTAAATTTAGGAGTCTTGTGAACTAAGTGGACCTAATTTTGTGTTGTAATGTGTTTTACACACTCACATAGGATGTAGGGACCTTATAAGCTAAATAGACCTAATTTTGCTTTAATTTAGTGCTGTAAAGTGTATTTATTTACACTTTCACATTGGATTTTGGGCCCTATTACAGTTATGACCTTGATATCATCATTTATAGGCCCCTATGACCCCATACTATGGATCCCAAGGCCTATTTTAACTAAAAACCTAACGAGATCAACATATAAGCCTAATTCCTTGACTCCCCGACACTTTAGGACTAAAAATAGCCCCTATAGGATCCATTCACCTAGGATGGTGAATGAGTCCCATTTGGCCTATTTTAAAGGTTTTGAGCGAGAAAAGTGGGTTTTTAATTCAAAGTTCTTCCATGTCGGCCTTAGGGATCATATTAATGGTCATTTGAGTGGATTTCCTATATAAATGAGATCTCAAATCATTATTTCATCATGCATTCATGTTATTAAGTCAAGAATTCAAGAGTTAAGCATTCCAGGAATTCACAAGATCATCTAGAGAGCATTCAAGATCATTTATAGGCATTCAAGGGTAGAATTCTTTATCAATTGTTATAGCAATTCAAGATCCATCATCATGTCAAGAATATCAAGCATCAATCATGTGATTGAGCTAGTGTTGTGATCTAGCATTGAAGATCCAAGATCAAGCATTGGTCTACTCCTATTGTCAAAGATCAAGATCAAGATCCTTCATGGCCATTTCATGTTGAGTTGCAAGTTTACAAGAAATCATCTACAAGGCATCATTCAAGGTGTCATTGTCCATGATTCATGTTATTTGTTTCAGTTTTCATGCTTTCATTTTATTGTCTCATAATTTGGTTTGATTACCTACAAGGGGTTTGACTAAGACAAACCCCTATTCCCTAACAATCAACAAGTTTTCTCCTCTTTACATGTGTGATTGTAGATCTATGTGTCTTAGAGCTTGAAGGATCATTGAAGATTAGGTTTCAAGCTTGTTTGAGTTGTCTTCCCATTTGCAAGGTCATAATATTCAATAAAAGGTCATCTATAGCCTCAAAATTAGAGTTTTGGATCTAGGAACCTGAAGGAATAGATTACGGAGACTAAAAAGAGAAGATTTAGACTTTGAATTTCTAGAAAACCCAAATTTGACTCATTTGCTAAAAGTGGTGAATGAGTCCCACTGTAGGTTTTTTTTTGGAGATATTTGCATATTTGGATACCCATTTTCCTGAAACTTGCTCCTATGTAGAAATCTAGAATTGGGACTGATTCACCCAGAATGGAGAATGAGTCATAGTAGGCCAAAATTTCAAGATTTGTAGAATTTCCAGTCAACATTCAAGTCTCTACAAGTTTCTAGATGTGCACATTTTGTTTTTCCACTTTATGTTTTGTTTTACATACTTTTGTAGGTTATTTTGTAGGTCATTGCATCAAACTAGGTATTAGAGTTGCATCTTGCATTGCATTAGTCTTTCCAAGTTCTTACTTGGTGAAGAACCCCTCATTAGATCATATTCAATTCCTAGGACAACCTTATTGCAAGATCTCTAGGGTTATCCTTGAGTGGAATACTTTGAAAGTGGGTATGATAGCACATAATCATGCTTTCTCCCATTTTCATCAGTTCCAATGACTAGAACAATAAATTTGGAAACTGAAACATAAAGCTATAACCAACAAATAGAAGCTTAGAAACTATTTTTTAAATGATAGGAAATGTAGTGCAAAATATGCACTGGGACTAATTTTCCCAAAGGGGCATATGAGTCCTAGTGAGGGTTTTTTTGAATAATTTTCAAAGAAAAGAATTGTTTTTTATGTTTTTTTATGTTGTAAGATCACCATTCTAAGTGAAAATGTAGATTTTGTTTGAATTTCAATGATTTGAGATGAAAAATGCAAGTGATATGCACTTTCACTAATGCAAAATTAGAAACCCTAGGATGCCAATTAACTAATGCAAACACTAATGTAATGTTAATGCAAGAAATATCTAGGATGATGATGCACTCAAAATCAAAAATATGATGTTCTAAATGTAGGTCCACCAAAATGAAAGGAATAAATTTTTTGTCACTAATGGTTTAGGACATAGGACAACAATCTTCACTCTCTTTCATTCAAGTACAAACCTTAGTGATATCAATGCAAAGGAGAAAGAGATCTTCTAATAGGGCTATCCTAGGGGGTGATTGTAAACTAATGAGGGGTTCACCACCAAGGTAGGGAATGGAAAGAAAAATACAATGAAAATAAAAAATATTAACGCTAATTTAATGCAATTTTTAACTAAATGACCTAGAAATGCAAATAAAACAAAACAAAAATCTGCAAGAATGAGTGTGTGCACCAGGAAATTTGATGTTGATTGGATGAAGGCTTGAAATGATGGGAATTATAACTTTAATTTTGACTAGGACTCATACGCAAAATTAGGTGAATCAATCCCAAATATGGGTTTATGTACAAGAGCATAAATTTGACAAATGGGTATTCAAATCTATGAAAATCTGAAAAATTGACCTAAAATGGAACTCATTCTCCAAAACTAGTGAATCAGCCCAGTTAGGGTTTGTTGGAACTTCAAGGTCAACATCTACTCTTCTTAGTCTAGCCAATGGGTATGTGCAAGATGATGATGGGCCAAAAAGTGGTGATATGTAAGTGATATGATGGCCCATGTGGCTGACAACATTTTTTTAACCCAAAATTGATGAAAATAAAAGGGTTTTTAAAGGAGATTCTCAGCTTTCCACCAATATAAATTATGCTTTACTTTGAATTTAATAAGTAATTATTATCCATTTTCTATTTGAATTATGACTAAATTCCTGATTGATAGGCTGATTGAAAAAAATCTATAGCTTTCAAACGGTATCAATTTTTTTGAATTCGAAATATGTGTCACATTCTATGCTTCCCATACTATAGGATTAAAAAAAAGAGAATTGAATTTCATGAAGTTTTGACCAAGTTAAGGTGGTTAGACATACTTGTTTTATATTTTTTTAAAGTTGTTATAAAAAATCATATTTAATTATTTACTTGGAAAAAAATTACAAAAAAATATGCATCACATCGGGATATGAGTCCTCTACTTATATCTAAAATCTTATAAAAAATATTATAACTTTATTTTGGTTAAGGTGGTTAGACAAGAACCTAATTCTTATTTTTTTCCTAAAATTTAAGTACTAATACATTGAAATTTCAAATTTTCACCAAATAGATTTTTATTTATTTTTAATAAACCTAGTAGCTTAAAAACTACATTCAATTTGCTACACATTAGATTCTTACATATTTTTGAGATAATATAGATAAATTATTCATATTTTTATGTCAAGTTGCCTACCTCTGATTTTTTGAATTTTTATTGCCACTTAATTGCTTGTTTTTTCCATTAGGATCCTGCACATACCCCAATTCATTTCTTTAGGTTTCAAGATATGAATCTTTGTAAATCAACCTAAAAGTGTTCTCCAATGTTCTCCAATGCTTGATGACAACTTTGAAAACTTTGAGCACTTTGACATCTCTCTCCAAGCTAGCTCTTTAATGTGTCTTCAATCTAAACCTGCAAATCACACACTAAAGAGAGAAAAAGAGTTAATTTGTTAGTGGATAGGGGTTTTCCTTGGTCAAACCCCATTTTGGTAATCAAACCTTAAAATGAAATGAAATAGGAATCGAGAATGATGAATGAACAAAATATGATGTTACAACTCACCAAACCCTAGAAATGAAGTGTTGCAACCATGTGTGAGACGACTCTAATGTATGTAGATCATGAATATTTCTTCAATGAAATGCTAGCTTGAATCATGAAACCCTAAATCATAATTGTTAGCTATAAAACAAACATAATGTATCAAGAATTTTACATGATACTTGATGCTTGAATAATTCTCTAAAATACTTGATAATCTACCCTGGAAGACTCTTGAATGCTCTTGTAAATGCTTGAATTCTCTTGTCAACTCAATATTTCTATAAGGATCACTTGATTGCTTGTTATTATGAAAATCAGTGAAAGAAACTTTTATTTATACTTGATTATGCAAGAATTCCCACAATTACAACACTACAAGTTGACGTTAGATCTAGGAGGATAAAATCTCGCCAAGAATTTGAATTAATTTTAATTTTGGGCCACATGAGAATCATTCGCCCAAGGTGGTGAATGAGTCCCATTAGGCATAATTTATGGGACCAAATTCAAAAATTATTAGAAAGGTGTGAAACCAGGATCAAGACCTAAAAACCTATGTAGGACTCATTCGCCCAGGGTGCTGAATGAGTCCCAGATCACTAAATTTGGATCACACAACTTGAAAACACCTGAATTATGATTGCTTGTTGATTTGTGTCAGGATCATCCTCAAAAAGGTGCATTAAATGAGGCTTATGGATGTAAAATAAGGCCAATTAAAGCATAAAAAAGCCCATTTTTTAATGACAGCCCTAGAAAGGTGTGAAAGTGTGTTACAACACTTTACAACACTCCAAATAAGGCATGATCAAGTTTATTATTATTTGTTTAATTCATAAGGGCCTAAGACTTAGTGTGAGTGTGTTAATCACATCACAACACTAAGTAAAGGCATTATTAACCTCAATTTAACAAGGATGACATTTTTCAACACTACAATATATATATATACCCATATCAAGTCTAACTTCAATTGGGTCGACCTAATTAGAAGTATGACAAAAAATCAAATGTTTCATCCTTAAAACATTAGATCCACATCTTGCACCATAATTCAACATTCAATTCACCTTAATATAGGTAAGGATGGACCTAATATAGACCCCACACAAGATAAAATTACTTTGTTCTTCTCCACAAAATATAAAATGTGTTAGATCGGCCCAAAAATATACCTAAACACAATACCTTCATAGGTATGTGCAATTCACTATATGTGTGACTTCAAAATTTGTTCTCCCTTTGAAATTCCACTCAGATGACATTTAATACTATATCCTCTTCATCACAGAATAAAATAATTATCCACAAAGAAATATGAAATCTCCCACACTGATACACTGTTCAAGGAATGACTACAAAATATAGGGTTGAACATTGTCATTCATATCTTTTAGAATAAATCACAAAATGTCACCAAATATTGAATGTATATGCATCTAATGATATCAAAACTATAGTTAGAATTTAAAATTAATATCTCCACTTTCGATGGAGTGTGGACCCAAAAAATGGTGCACCAAACCACACAAATTTTATAATGAATACTTAGCCAAATTCATGTATAACCATGTTTTTTGAATCAACTTTTTTTGTCCAAATGTCTTCAAGAGTGCTTCCAATTCATGCTATAATAATCATAACAATTTTGATATCAATGAAAAAACTGGATCAAGAACTATATTCACCTTATGCTCATGTTTCCAAATAGCATCATTAATAACAAACTTCCAACAATCTTCTAAAAGCTACACCAACACCATTATCATTATCCTCCTTCTCAATTCCATTACAATTGGCATAAATACCAATCTAGGTTGATAGATGTAGACATCCAAATTTGATCACTCTCATATGATCAAAATCGTCTACTTTATTCATCCATTTCATTAAATGTGATTAAATAATTTATTTAATCATTATTTAATTTTCTGCCTAAGGTTCCTAAAGTATCTAATTAAATAAATTAAATACTTTACCTTACCCCCTTGTCTTCTCTAAATTAAATAAACATGACAAATTATTTAATTTAGTCATTTAACCCATTTGAATTAAAATCAATTTTTAATTCTCCTTTTTCTCTCTCCTTGTCACATTCTCCATAACCCTCTTCCAATCTAGATTAAATTAATTAATCTGTTATTAGGATGTGCACCACTTAATCTTGACTAAGTGTCACATCCTCCATAATCTCCCACTTGCCTCTAATCCATCATTAATTAGCATAATCAGGTGTTTGCACAACCTTAATCAGAATCATTAGCCACTTTTGGCTTACCTTTTTTGGTCAACCTTCCCACTTACCATTTTTAGCCTGGACTCCCTTCCCCATGTGAATTTTTAATTCACACTTATTTTCCCAAAAATCCTCTCTTCCCCATGTGAATTTTTAATTCACTTTTGTCCTTCCAAGGTCTTTCCCATCCCCATGCAAGATTCTAGAAGCCTTGCCTTGTCACTTCACATGTGCCAAGGGCTTCTAGAACCTTGGAATTGTCACATCTCCCGCATGTGACAAATCTCCAGCTTTTTGGAGATCTCCTTTTATCCAATGAATCTTCCATTAAATGTAAATTTTTAATTTACATTTATTTTTCTCACACATTTCCCCTTTTAGGCTACTTTTGACTATTTTTTGCAGAGGGGCGGCCTTGCCCTTTTAGGCTATTTCTGATTGTTTTCTGTAGAGGGGCGACCTTGCCCTTTTAGGCTATTTCTGACTATTTTCTAGAGAGGGGCGACCTTGCCCTTTTAGGCTATTTCTGACTGTTTTCTGCAGAGGGGCGGCCTTGCCCTTTTAGGCTATTTCTAACTATTTTCTGTAGAGGGGTGACCCTGCACTTTTAGGTTACTGATTGACTTTTTTCTGCAGAGGGGCGAATCCGCCCTTAACAACACATTCGGGAAGTCAGATTTGCTGCACATCACAAAGAAGGGAGAAGATAAACAACTAACATTTCCTTGTAGGACCTTCCTTTTTATTCTAATTTTTAAAAGTCTTTCCTTGCTACTTTATCTAGGTACTTAGTATAAGTAGGGGAAAGTAATATTTGTTGTTTGTTCTGTCTGTTTTACTTATTTTACCCTAAGGGGGTATTAGTTTGTTTTCACCTTCCTCCTTTGCACGTTGTGCAGATCCGAAGGAGGTAGTTGGAAACAATTAGTGTCATCTTCTTAGCGGGACCTGCTTGGGGATTTCATCACCCCAAGGGACGATCCCAACCACGCGTACCGGCGGGGTATATAAAGGGGGAGAGCCAAAGCTGTACCTCAATCCAGTTACGTCGTAATTGGCAGAACGTCGAAGCTAGGGTGATACCTAGCTAGACGTGAAGAGTTGGTCTGAGCCTTTCAGTATCTCACTGGGGCTCCCAACTCACGCTTGTGACGGAGTGGTGTTCACGGTTGTGCCTCATGTACCGAGCGTATATCGAGGACTCCCTAGAAACCTTGTTCATCCTAGAGTAAGACCTTTTTCGGCCATACCCGTTAAAACATTAATCATAGGATTGTGCTTGTCCAAAGTGTCTTTTTGTGAAGAACCAATAAATTTTGGTAAGTCAAGTTGTCATTAAACCATTTTAAGTCCTTTCCAAAATCCCTTATACAAACCAAGTTCAAAGTTTTCACTGCAGAGGGGCGACCTTGCCCTCTGTTTCCAGCCATTTTCCGTAGTGGGGCGACCTTGCCCTCTGTTTTCAGCCATTTTCCACAAAGGGGCGACCTTGCCCTCTGTTTCAGCCATTTTCTGTAGAAGTGCGGATACGCCCCCCGAATAGACAGTTTCACCCGTTTGATCATTTTGAATCTCCATTTGAATCCCCGAAACCTCCATTTGACCAATTCAAACACCCATTTGATCATTCCAAACCTCCATTTAACCCCTCCAAAAACGTCCATTTACCACGTTCGCATTGACCATTCCACCATTTGGAGCATCCGCCTTATCACAAGACCTAAACATCTTCAACAACATATCTCCCCTTTATGTCCATCATTAAAACCTTGTTTTAGGAGTTATTCTCCCAAATTGACCAAGGCGTCAAATTGATCGTTATCCTACATAATCAATCTTTGTCTTCAACCTAATCAATCCGCTCCTATCTTGAAATGGATTTGTGTTGTAAGTCAACATCATTGGCCCAAATCAATCCCCTTCCATCTCAAGGTGGATTAGGCATCATAATCATTGATTTAATCCGATCAACCAACATTACAAGTCACCTAGGGTGATCTCCAAATCAGGTTTTAGGATCCCTTTCATCATCCAATCATCAATCTGAATCATCATTTAATCCAATCACCACCTAATCACCAAATCCAATCATCATCCAACTATCAAGTGATACATCACCACTTGGTCCAATCCAATCCAATCACCAAATCCAATCATCATCCAATCATCAAGTGATACATCATCACTTGACCCAAATCAAATCCAATCGTCAAGCGATACATCATCACTTGACCCAAATCAAATCCAATCATCATCCAATATCATCAAGTTGATACATCATTACCCAAGCATCAATAGTGATACATCATCAAGCCAACATCAATCATCATCATTGTCTAAGTCATCATCTAGAAGTTGAATCTTGAAACTACTTGGTCATTTTGCACATTCATGCCCATTCAAACTCGCTCACAAACAAAAAAGCAAATGGTAGATCAACAAACACAACGTTCCCAACCAAATGCCCCTCAAGATCCTAATAACATTCCACATGATCCCCATAATGGCGTTTCATCCCAATCAAACACTGACATCCAGAATACCACACCGCCTAGTGACGAAAACATGGTCAATCAACCTGAAGTCACTGTGGACGAATATCTCAGTAATCCTGCCAATGTCCAAATGACGGATCACCTCCTAAATGAACATGGGGATAAGATCCTTGCCACCTTACTCATGAAGGGAGTCAAACCACCATCCGGTTTTGATACATCACAATATGGCCTTCCCCCATTTGTCGACCCGCAAACCTCACAAAATGTTCCAGAAAGCTCCTATGTTCCTGAGGGTGCACCCACTGAAAATTGGTACCACCCCGAACTTGGAAATGCTGTCATCCATCAAGTCCAAGAATATCCTCGCCTTCCAACCACAACATCTACTATTCCACCACCTGATCCTAATGACCCCCACATCTATGGCATGCCGTCATACATCCCGTCTACTCTGCTGCCTCCTCCCCCATATTCTAATATTGGGGGCACACCTCCACTTACCAACACACTACCGCCTGCATTTCAACAACCTCCAAATAACCCACACCAGTCCACCACACCACCAGCACCACCACAGTATGTTGCTACTACAATAGCTTCATCTCAACACTTACATCAACAACATCCGCAACATCCTTCTATTCTCACACAACCACCACATCAAGTGGTGCAACATACATCTCAACAACAACAACACATCCCACCTAACCCATCACAACGACAACAACACATCCCACCTAACCCATCTCAACAACAACAATACATCCCATCTCACCCGCCTCAACACCAACAAGTCTTACCTCTTCCACCTCATCAACAACAACAACCTACACAACAACATGTGCCCATCCCTACGCAAACACACCATAACCCGCTCACCAAATACCTTTATCATCCCTCTAGCACATACAATATTCCATCCCATACAAACCCTCTTCAGAATGTGCAAAACCAAACACAAACCCAAGCGCCACCTTACGCCAACCCTATACAACCTCAACACAATCCCCATCAACAAACATTAAACACATATGCCATGCAACAAACCACCATTGCACAACAAAACCAATCCTACCCACCCTATTTTCAACAACAACCAGCTCACCAACATGGGGCACCTTACACTCCCTATTATCAACAAACATCATCACACCAACAAAGAGGCCCTACCACCATGCATTATCAAAATACTATGCAACAACAGGCCCCCTCTCTTGTGTCTTACTATCAACAACAAGTGGCTCCCACTCAACACAACCAATCATCCCACCATCAACCTTCTTACAATTAACCAATACATTCATATCCGAATCAGCCCCTTTATGATCCAACAATGGCAGGACCACCCCCATCATACCCACAACATTATCCATACACTCAATCCACTTTGACTCCTATCAAAAAAGACTTGGAAGAAGTAAAAGCCGCATTAAGGGACTTACAAGCTGGAACAGGAAAACAATCCTTCAAGTTTGAGGACATATGCCCTTATCCATTTGATCCCTCCATTTCCTTGATTCCTTTTCCTAAACATTTCGAGATACCCAAATTTGAAAAATACAAAGGAACCAAGGATCCTAGAGCTCACCTTCAAGAGTTTTACGCTCATTGCCAAGAAGTCATGCACAATGACAATTACCTCATTCGAATTTTCCCTAAAAGTCTGCAAGGGGTCACCCTCAACTGGTTTATGGGTCTGGAAAAGGGATCTATCAAGACCTTCACACAGCTATCTGAACAGTTTGTCACACATTTCTCTTTTAACTTAGAGAAAGACATTGACACACTTGATCTCCTCAAAGAAAAACAATGTGATGGAGAGACCTTTGCAAGCTACTTGCAAAGATGGCGTGCCTTGGCTAGCAGGATGAAATCCCCACCAAAAGAAAAATACATGGTAACGTTGTTTATCAAAAACTCTCACCTGGATATGGTGCACAATTTCCAACTCCATTGCATAACTACTTTTGTGGGACTTGTGGAGAAAGGCCCCATCTTAGAACGAGCTCTTGTCGCAAGAGGACAAGTCAAACATTTCAATTCCAATAGAGAGAAGTCCTTCGGGGATAAACCTTGTTTTTGGAATAGAAACAAAAATGTCGTCAATGATGGTGTCACTGACACTAAACACGTCCAAGTGGCCAACACCACAAAAAGATATCCTTCCTAGCAACAACCGTCCATTCAAAATGCCATATCCATTCCCCAAGGAGCACCACGACAACAAGCTAATCAAAATAACCAAGGTGGGAATAAACGACAATTCACTCAGTTGGGGGAACCCCTTAGCGTAGTGTTTAATAAGCTTCTTCAAGCCAAGTACCCCATAACATACCCTGTCACCAAACCCCTTGATACGTCTAAACCCAAGCCTGCTTGGTTTAAAGACAATGAATACTACGAATTCCACAAAATTAAGGGACATACCTTGGATAAATGTCAAGGCTTAAAAACCTACATCCAAGGTCTCATTGATCGAGGCGAAATACATGTAGATGCTAACGCAGCATCTTCATCTAATGCTCAATTACAAATATACCAAAATGCCTTTCCTAATCATAATCAGGGTCCTAGTATGTCCAACTCAAATCCTGGACCTAGCAATAACAACCAGCTAGAGAATAGTACCAATAATATCAACTACAAAAATGTACCATACAATTATCAAGGTGTGGTTTCATATGTAGAACAAGTGGAACCCCGTGTATCCATGATACATGTTAAGGGAAAAGATCCACAATGTGTTGTTACTACTTGGTGAAACCGCATCACAATCCCAGTCGCATCTCCATCCACCCAACGACCATCCACCAATTCCCAGTATAATATCTTAGACCATCTAGGTAAAACTACAGCCCAAATATCCATTTCGGATTTGCTCAAGTCATCTCCCATACATCAAGATATCCTAACTAAGGCTTTGCAAAACACACAAGTACCTGATAATATTGACCCTACCCAATTTCAAGCATTGGTAGGCAATCTTTCACCAACCTATCAACTAGCCTTTAGCCAAAAGGACATGCCGCATCTCGATTCAAACCACAACCACCCCCTGCATCTCGAGGTTGGTGTCAACTGTCAAAAAGTAAAAAGGGTATTAGTAGATAATGGTTCAGCCCTAAATCTATGTACGTTGAAGTTTATACAACAGGTCGGATACACCCAAGCTGATCTAAGAAATCAAGTGATCACCATCAAAGCTTATGATAATGCGGAGCGAGATTCTGAAGGCATTATTTGCCTCCCTATACAAGTGGGCCCCATTGTGCAATACACTATGTGCCATGTTTTGGACCTTGAACTCCCATACAACATCCTTCTTGGCCATCCATGGATTCACTCTATGCAAGCCATACCATCCACTTATCACCAATGCTTAAAATTCCCATTTCAAGGAATAGAAGTCACCATACAAGCCGACGCTCAACCCTTTGAATATTGTTGCGCCTTGGAGGCCTCTTTTCCACATTCACATTACTGCCCGGGGGTTGAAATGGGGGCACCACCGACATCCGATCCTATCCCATCCACCAATACTCTGAACACATCATCTCCACCATCATCCACACCTCCTTCCACCGTCACCAAGGTCCAGATCATAGATAAGGGATGTGGTGAATACAAAATGCACACCACACTCAATGTGGCAACCATGCCACCTTCTCCCCGACATATGGGCAACCAACTCTACCATTGCCAAAATTAGAAGAAAAGAAGCTTACCCTCACTTCCAAGAACGTGGGGTCCACAACATTCAATAATTTGGGATCCCTCCAGGATCTAATGGATGATGATATCAGTCAATGGGTTTATCGAGAAGAGCCTGAACCACCACGGCCCCTTATTGAATACTTTCACGAAGCCTATCCACATGCCTCCAAATTCATCGAAAATTGCCATTACCAAGGTGAAAGCCTTGGTGCAGAGGAACAAGGAAGACGTCTGCCCATCAAAGCAACTACCATCCGACCAAGGAATTTGGGCTTGGGCTATGATACCAAACAGAAGAGTCTTACAACATCCGCTAACACCTCTAACAATTTTAGTGTTGACAACAGTTCCCTTGAAGACATACCAGAGGAGGAATCCATCATACACGCGTACGATGATTTGAATCACATTGACCTCCCCGCCATATTTGAATGCTTATCCGTTTGTACCATAACTTTATCCCTTAAACATCCTAAGCTTATTGATCATGACCTACAAGATAGCACACCAGTTAGCACTTTTCCCTCAGAAGATACCTATGTACATCTAATGGGATTGGGGGAAGATGAAAGCCCTAATTGCAAAAGCAAAAAGAAACAAAAGAAAAATGCGTCATCAAGTGAAAACCTCACTGAGGTGCTTTTTGACTATGAAAAAGTAAAAAAAAAGGATGTATCTGACAGTGAAAACCTTGATACGGCACTGGAAGATGGGGACGTTCATCTTCCCCTTGTAGGAACATGACTATCCGAGCAATCTTCAATTCTCATTGAAGAAACACAAGAGGTAAACCTGGGGACAACAAAGATTCCAAGAATAACCTATGTGGCTAAATCTTTATCTGAAGCAGAGTACACCACCATTGTCTGAATTCTCCGTGAAGGGATCATCAACTTTGCATGGGCTTACTCTGATATGCCTGGCTTAGATCCTAATCTTGTTGGCCACCATCTGGATGTCCATCCAGAAACTAAACCTGTCAAGCAGAAGCTTCGAAAAATGCACCCACAAGTGGCATTATTGGTTAAGAAAGAACTGGAAAAGTTACTGGATGCTGGTTTTATCAGGCCTATTGACTACTCTGATTGGATCTCTAATATTGTACATGTTGCTAAACCCAATGGAGACATCAGGATTTGTACAGATTTTCGGGATCTCAACAAAGCTTGCCCAAAAGACGACTTCCCCTTGCCTAACATCGACATGTTAGTCGACATCACTGCAGGACATGAGATGCTATCCCTCATGGATGGCTTCTTTGGCTATAATCAGATCCGGATTGCCCCTGACGATCAACATAAAACCACTTTTACAACACCTTGGGGTACGTTCTGTTATAATGTCATGCCCTTTGGTCTCAAAAATGCAGGGGCAACATATCAATGGGCAATGACAGTTATATTCCATGACCTCATTCACATCATCATGGAAGACTATGTCGATGACCTACTGGCAAAATTTGGAACCAGGGAAGAACACCCTACCATTTTGAAACGGATCTTTGAACGCTTAGAACAATACAAGATTCGATTAAATCCAAAAAAGTGTGTATTTGGTGTCACATCGGGGAAACTCTTGGGCTTCATAGTGTCTCGCAGAGGCATCGAGGTTGACCCAGCTAAGGTGAAAGCTATCATGGATATGCCTCCTCCAAGAAACTTGAAACAATTAAGGAGTCTCCAAGGGAAACTACAATCCATCTGCCACTTTATAGCCCAACTTGCAGATAAATGTCAGTCCTTCGCCCACCTTCTCAAGAAAGACACCAGCTTCAAGTGGACTCAACAGTGTCAGTTGGGTTTCAACATGCTCAAAGGATATTTGGCCCACCCGCCGATCTTTATGCCACCTATCCCTGGCAAACCCCTCCTGTTGTACATATCAGCCACGTCAGTAGCATTGGGGGCATTATTGGCACAACATGATGAATCTTCAAAGGAATGGGCAATCTATTACATCAGTCGCACCCTGGTCGGGTATGAACTCAACTATTCACCAATGGAAAAGGCCTGTCTTGCTGTAGTTTTCAGCACACAAAAGCTATGCCACTATATGCTAAGCCATCCTATAAAATTAATATCCAAAGTCGACCCCCTCAAGTACCTGCTATCCAAGACAGCCTTGACTGGTCGAATGGCTAAATGGATCATGCTCCTCAGTGAGTTTGATATAGAATATGTGGATAGAAAAGCCATTAAAGGACAAATAATAGCTGATCAGTTGGCAGATGCCCCATTAGTGGATGCTTATCCCATAGAAACTGAATTCCCAGATGAAGGAGTATTTGCAGTCTCAGAAACCACCACCTGGACATTGTACTTTGATGGATCACACACCCATAATGGATCAGGGGCAAGAATCTTGCTTATCACTCCCCAAGGCGACTACATACCAAAATCATTCAGACTGGCTTTTCCTTGCACCAACAACATCTCTGAATATGAGGCCCTTCTCACCAGCCTCAGAATTGCAGTTCAATGGCACATCACCCACTTGCAAGTTTTTGGTGACTCCTAGTTAGTCATAAAATAGGTCAACGATGAGTTTCTGACAAAAGATGAAAAGTTGTTGCCTTACAAATGCATGGTGGATGACTTCAAAAAATATTTCACTATCATCCAATTTGAATAGATCCCGAGACTCCAGAATAAGGTAGCAGATGCTATGGCTACCATTGGTTCTCTCCTCGACATGCCGAAAGATTGCACAAATTGTCAGTTCCTAGTTGAGCAACTCCTAATCCCAGCATACGATATCCCTGAAAATGACATGGTGTGTGCTATTGTAGGCCCTGAATCCCCATGGTACCATGACATTTACACCTACATCCATGACAACATCCTCCCGCCTGATCTCACATGAAACCAACGTAAATCATTTATCCAACGCATAGCTCGTTATACCCTTATTGGCGATACACTTTATCGACGTGGGTATGATGGAACTCTCCTCCATTGTCTAGACGAAACTGAGGCTCGCACAACATTAACAGAAGTGCATAGCGGTATTTGTGGGGCCCATTCTAATGGTATGGCCCTAGCCAAACATATTCTCAGAGCAGGATATTACTGTCCCACAATGGAACATGATGCTTGTGAATATGTCAAAAAGTGTCTTCCATGCAAACAACACGTAGATCTGATTCACGCTCCAGCACAAGATCTCCAACCCATCACGACACCTTGGCCATTTTCACAATGGGGTTTCGACTTGATTGGCAAGATCTACCCTCCATCTTCAGATGGTCACACCTTTATCATCACTACCA
Organism: Sequoiadendron giganteum; assembly: GCA_007115665.2. Taxonomy (NCBI): domain Eukaryota; kingdom Viridiplantae; phylum Streptophyta; class Pinopsida; order Cupressales; family Cupressaceae; genus Sequoiadendron; species Sequoiadendron giganteum. Next base: position 102,274,969 of record CM021107.1, on the reverse strand, counting down.
CTGAATACTTCACCAAGTGGGTGGAAGCCATTCCACTCACTCAAATCACTGGTGTTCAGATCTCTAAGTTCATCCTCTATCATATTCTCTGTAGGTATGGTATCCCCTCAGCCATCATCATCGACAACGGAAAACCCTTCAAAAATAAGTGCATGAAATCCCTTTATGACACATATCATATCCAACATCGTTGGTCCACTCCCTATTACCCCCAAGGTAATGGACAAGCAAAAGCAACAAATAAAACATTGATCAAAATCATTAAGAAGATGGTCAATAGCACTGGTCGTGATTGGCACCTCCATATCCATCCTACTCTTTGGGCCTACCGTACATCCATCCGCACCCCTACTGGAGCCACTCCATATTCTCTTGTCTATGGTGTTGAGGCTATCTTGCCAATTGAAGTTGAAATCCCTTCACTCCGCATCTCCCTCAAGAATCTCATCACTGATGAAGACACCCGGGTGGCATGCTTGGCACAATTGGAATTACTCGATGAAAAGAGAGTCAAGGCTTATACCCATCTACGAGCTTATCAACATCGACTCAAAAGGAGCTACAATAAGAAAGTCCACCCTCGCCAATTCAAGATTGGTGATTTAGTCCTAAAAGAAAATCCATGGAATCAGCAAGATCGAGAGAAGAAAGGTAAGTTTGAAGCAAACTGGTTGGGCCCTTATGTCATCACCTCCAAATATGGTTCTGGTGTCTACAGGCTCTCCACCCCTGAAGGTGAGCCTTTGGAGGAACCCATCAACATCATGCATCTGAAGAAATTCTACACTTAGATCAGTTGGGGTATCCTTCCTAGTAAAAGTCAAAAATACAAAAAAATTAAAAAATCCAAAAATCCAAAATAGTAAAGAGAAATACTTCATCCTATGGTGAAAACCACCCCTGCGTGGCACCTTGGATATGTGCGATTGGTGAAAACTTGGCAATAGGCGCCTCTCGTATAGGGCTGAATCATTATCTATCGAGAGTCCTGGTTACTCTATGGCTTGCCCACCGATTCCTCAATCCCCATATCCTCCCATCTGCTTGCATCACCTTATCGCTTGGTATATTTTGGTTGAGCATTGGATGACTATCATCCGCTATCCAACACCTTGAGCTTATTATCCTAATATGAGCTTGTGGCATCTCTTCTTGGTCTCACAACGTCCCCTTTTGAACTGCGTTGCCCCTACGCTTGCACATAGGCAAGGTTGATCTTTTGATCTGCCCCCGGGGCTTCTTCGTGTCTTCATCCCCCATCTTTTGTCATCATCACCCTCTTTCCACTTTTCTCATCATCCCCACTTGAACTACGACGCCTCTGCACTAGCACGTAGGCAAGGCTAATCCTTGGATCAGCCCCCGAGGCATTTTGTCCTTCATCACCTATCCTCATGGTCCGCTTTCCGATCTTATCCATCTTCAATCTTTTGTCATATCCGAACTACGTTGCCCCTGCGCTTGCACATAGGCAAGGTTGATCTTTTGATCTTCCCCCAGGGCTTGTGTCTGTCTTGGTCTTCCATCGGTATCCATCAGTCCCCTTTCCACTCTTTTATCATGAACTACGAGGGCTCTGCGCTTTCACGTAGGCAAGGTTGATCTTTGATCAACCCTCGAGCCCCTAGGTCTTTAGGTTGTGTCTCATCCTCTCATTGTCAGGTATGTCCTTATCGTTGCTGGCTCTTCATAAACAAGGTTTCCTCGTATCAAGAAATCTATCCAATGGCAATTATCCTGCGTCATCTAGGTCACTTTAGCTTAGTATCCATCATCAGTCTTAACAGGATGCATCCTTCCTAACAGACCACATCAACCCCATCCATCCCTGGGATCTTATGGCAAAGGACGCTTGTAATTGATTACCATTTTTTGGTACTTTTCGATTTTGTTTATCATTTGAGCTCCCTATAATCACTAGTCAAGATCGCCATGATCCTTCATATTGTGGTGTGTTTTGCCTAGTTACCATAAGGACAACTCTTGACTTTTGTTTTTGTCTGCCGAGATACCCCACATGGTACCCACCGAGATTCTTTTCGGACCCCGTGTTATGTGGGGGCATTTCTTTGTGCTTGTGGTTATTCCAATGCCTGGCCTGACCAACGTCATCGCGACTTTGGGGTATTGGGATATCCTTCTTGTTTGTCGTGTTTGTTTTCTGCATTTGACATTAATTCATCTTGGTTTGCATACCCTAACGTTCGATGTCTTATGCTATAGCAAAAATCAGTGCTCTAAAAGATGGAAAATTGCATTCATGTTGCATTTCATCTCATGTTGCATATTCCCTCTCCATCCTATGATTGCCCCTACGTCTATGACTTATGGTTTTGGTTTTGCAAACTCTCATTCACTTTTACTAACTTTCTTCTTGGGATCCTTACGGTCTTTGACAGGTACTGCACCCCCCACATCCTACACCTACCATCTATCCATTGACACTTCTGTCCATGATCATTAGGTCCATTTATCCATTTACATCCATTCATTTATCCATTTGCATTAAATTCATTAAGTTCATTTACATCCATTTACCTCCATTCATTTGCATTAAATTCATTAAGTTCATTAACATCCATACATCCATTCATTAAGTTCATTCACATTCATACATTAACATCCATACATCCATTCATTTATCCATTTGCATTAAATTCATTAAGTTCATTAACATCCATACATCCATTCATTAAGTTCGTTCACATTCATACATTAACATCCCTACATCCATTCCTTTATCCATTTACATTAAACATAAGATCATTAACATCCATACATCCATTCATCCATCCATTTGCATTAAGTTCATTAACATTCATACATCCATTCATTTATCCATTTGCATTCACATCAATTCATTACTCACCTCGTTAACACAATTGCATTACCATTCATAAATCATTTAACACAATCACACATGCATAAGTAAAACATCAACATCACATAAAATATCATATGCATACCATCCATCACCAAATGTGTGACATACTATCAATGGAACCATCACATATCATCATCATAATAATACACTATCCATATCCAAAATATGGTCATCACATATACACCTCCATATCATGCTCAAAATAAGGTGCACTCCACTACCATCTGGTACCTGTCAAAAACACCTGCATCCTGTCATCTATCCTCTGCATGTCCTGAGCTACCCACATCTGACCTCTGAGGAGACTTAGGTACTGGCCCCCTGTGTGTCGGAGTCCCCTGAGACTCATGCCCTAGAGTCCCAAACCGAGAGAGAGCCAGCTGAAAATCACTGTACCCTCTGGTCCGTGTACCTAACGACTGTGATGGTGCCGACATCTAAGGTGTCTGCCTAACATACCATGTTGTACGCTGCACCGGATCTGGCACTGCCTGCTCATACGCGCACCTTCAATACGCTGCCTCCTGCATATAGTCATCTCTCTTCCCAGCCTGGTATCGAGCAACATTCCTCTCATGCCTGTACCTATCCCTCTCTCTACTCATGGCCCGTTGCTCCTGCTCCCATGCCTCCTGTGCCGCTGTTAATAAACGTATCTGCTCTACAGATCTGTCCCTCTCTGCATGCATCATCTCTAGCACAGTCTCATCACTCGGCCCTTGACATGTCCGCATCTGTGCTATATCCCTCTCAGCATTCTCTGCCCGAACCACTGCTGCATCTCTCTGAAACTGCAGAATCTGGACCTATCTCCATAAATTGTCTCTGTCTCCCTGGAGTGCCTACATCTATCCCTGTAAACTCTCTCTCTCTCCCTGTAGAGCCTGCACCTGTCCTTGTGCACTCTCTCTCTCTCCTGCTGCACTGTCTCCAATCTAACCTCTGTGGCCTCAGCCCTCACCCTCATCTCCTCTGTAGATGCCTCTGCCATATGTGCCCTCTCTTGCAGTGTCGTCCTCTCATCCTAAAATTCAGCCACCTGCAGTCTCAATGTCTTCATCTCCCCCCCTCCTGCTGACTCCAACTGCCCCCGCATCTACACAATTGTCATCGCTGCCTCTAGCCTGTCTCGGTCCCATGTCACCCGAGCCAGCTCCCCCTATGCTCTCTCCCTCTCTACTCGTATCCCATCTCTCTCTCTCTCTGTAGCCAATACATCTATCGTGAGCCGGCTCACCACATGATCAAACACTATACCCTCTCTATCCTGTATCCTCCGTACCTCTATATCCGCCCTCCTCACCTCCTCCTCTAGCACCCATATCCTCGCCTAGGCCCCTCTCAGTAACACCACTGGATCCTCAACTGTGGCTGCTGGTACTATGGCTAATGGCTCCATCACTAGTACACTCATGTCCATAGCCTCTCCCTCTCTCTCCTCCTGTACCGGCTCTGTCTGGCGCGTCAATCGAATCCTATGCGGCTGTCCATTCCTCCCCACCCTCATCAGTCTCCTACCCTCCTGCTCAACTGGCTGGACTCTCCCCTGACGACTGCTCTCAGGCCTCTCCCTAAGCTGTCCTCTACCATCAACCACCCTCTCTACCTCATCCTGCGGATCTCTGGCTCTACCCTCCATCGGCAGCTCTGAGACTATCCCCTGCTCCTGCTCAACCCTCACCTGCACCCGCCTCCATCGTACTCTAACACTAATCCCCCGCTGAGCAGCTCTCCCCTCCACCACCCGAAGCATCTCTACCTTTGGCTCACTCTCCAATCTCACCACCTCTATCTCCTCCCCCCCATCAGCTCCTCCTGCCTCCCCCTCCTCTACCATAGCTCCCCTTGACCTCCTTCTCCTCGGCCTCCTCCTGACCCTCCCCCTCCTCGCCGGCTGATCTCCAGCAACACCTCCCTCCACACCACCACTCTCAGATCCCTTATCATCCTATCTCTCATCCTCTTGTCCCTCCTCCTCTTGTCCACCCTGCTCCACCTCCTCCCCCTGCTCATCCCTTGGTGCCCCCTCCAGGGCCCCCACAACCAGCATCTTTGGTGTCACCCTACCCCATCGATGGTTGCGAAACCACCGACCATACTGATCTGTCACTCCCGCATCCTCTGGACCCTACCACTTCCCTAAATAGGGCACCCCACCTGCCATCATCCATGATGCCCTCACATCTGTCGCTACCAACGCTACCCCCCAAGGTACCTCTCGAGTAAGCCAACAAAACATCACAGGCGCTCCTGGAATGTCCTACACCAGTCCAAACTGTCGCCCCACTCAATCGAGAGGATGTAGCTCCACTATGTACCTAGGACTCCCAATCAGGTAACATCTACACAAAAAAAACCCTCGCTGTCTCTCCTCCTCAGTCCTCCATCCTCTAAACTGCTGAAACATATATGGCCGCCATATAATATCCTCTCTCCATAAATCATCAAATGCCCTCCTCCACCACTCCACCTCTCCTTGTGTCTCATACCGTAGGATACAACCCCTAGCTGCCCTGTACTGCCATGCCACTGGCTCTCTGTCATCCAAATCCCCTCCCCTGATCACTAAGGGCCTCGTCACCGCGATGTGTGTCCATCCCCATACCTGCAGTAGCGTTCGGTGTGCCAAGCTCCGCCCTCCCTGATAGCAAATCACATGCATATCCTGATATAACTGAGCCAATACGTATGACCCCCACGAGAACTGCCCCTCCCCCCACTTGACAATATGTCGAATCACCCCCATATACCGTAAACTGTAGAAATGCCTACTCCGGTCTGGCAACAGAATCCCGCTAATTAAACAACATAAAAACAGTGGTAACGCCGACACTCCCAGATCCAGGCATTTGTCCACATCCAACCCCCCCTTCTGTATCGGCAGGTCATCAAGCCCAAACAACACTAAAATGGTCTCATCCAACTGCTCTCCTCTCACCTCCTCCTCACACACTAACCGTCCCGCTATCGGTAGCCTCAGGATCCACCACACATCCTCCAATGTAACCGTCATCTCTCCAGTCGGCAAATGGAATGTTGACATACCCGAGCTCCACCTCTTTATTAGGGTGGTCAGCATCACCCGATGCGCCCTCATCTCTAGAAACTACACCAAATGCAATAGCCCCGCCTGCTCCAGGGCTGCATGGTCCGCTCCATTCATCGCCTCAATCGACGATGCCAACGCCTCTGGTCTCTGCTTGTGAGTCCGCACTCTACTAAAATCCTGCCAAAATTTCATCCCCCCTATCAGCAACTTCTTTTTGTCTTCAAAATTCCTCTCCCCTCTCTTTCTTTTTTCCTCTCCCCTCTCTTTCTTTTCTTTTCTCCTCTCCCCTCTCTTTTTTCCTTTTCTTTTCTCTCCCTCCCCTTTTTCCCCCGGTCTTCCTCCCCTTGTGTCATGTCCCCTGCGGCGACCACTCAGTGGTACCTGCGGTGAGGCGTCGCGGGGATGACACCAGCCTACTGCGCCACTCCACCATCATCGGTCATGGTGGGGGCCTCTCTGACCATGACTACCAGAGCCCATGAGCAGTGACTCCCGGTGACAGGACCACCTAAACCGCCCCATATAAGTACTCGGGCGGATTCAAGCCTGTGGCCTCCATTTTCCAGAAATCCACTTTTTTTTTACAAAAAATCAAATATTTTTAAATTTTATCTTCTACCCATTTTTTGATTTTTTCCCGTCCACAAAACCCATATTTTAGTTTTTTAGTAACTTATTTGACAATGTGTTAAAATTTCAATTTAATGCATGGGTGGTTTTGTCACTTACCTGGTGGGGCCCCTCCTGCTGTCGGTACGCCCGTCGAACCTCATCTATCCGGTGGACGATCTCGGTGTCATTATCTCTCGGCATTTTCATGTCTTTGTCCTCGCTCTTTCTCTTCTTCTCTCAACTGCTACAGTGCAAATGAGGTGAGGTAATTTTCAAAATTACCTTATATTAACTTTTAAAAGGTATTTTTTACCTTTTATTTACCCTTTTATTCCTCTGATTAATCCCTTCTCTTCCCGGGGCTACCATTTGCACTCTGTTTATCCGATTGACTTCATTCAAAAGGAAAACTTGCCTAATTTTTAGTCCTCTTTCCATCTGTACCATCCATTTATTCTTATTGAGATGTTGCCCGGGACCCTTCTTTTTCCCCCATCACCCTCTTGAGGGGGCATACCCTTCACATTTACTAATTTGACCTACCATAGTCAATCTCTTCCAAGATTGGGGCATTTTCATCCATTCCCCACTAATTGGACATCTCAGATCTTCTTCATCACGCTGGGGCATCATATTCCTGATTACTTCCTCTATAGAGTCATCTGCACTTTCTTTTCTTTGAAGCACGGTTATTATAACAGCACTTCGAAGAGGGGCAAAATGTAGACATCCAAATTTGATCACTCTCATATGATCAAAATCGTCTACTTTATTCATCCATTTCATTAAATGTGATTAAATAATTTATTTAATCATTATTTAATTTTCTGCCTAAGGTTCCTAAAGTATCTAATTAAATAAATTAAATACTTTACCTTACCCCCTTGTCTTCTCTAAATTAAATAAACATGACAAATTATTTAATTTAGTCATTTAACCCATTTGAATTAAAATCAATTTTTAATTCTCCTTTTTCTCTCTCCTTGTCACATTCTCCATAACCCTCTTCTAATCTAAATTAAATTAATTAATCTGTGATTAGGATGTGCACCACTTAATCTTGACTAAATGTCACATCCTCTATAATCTCCCACTTGCCTCTAATCCATCATTAATTAGCTTAATTAGGTGTTTGCACAACCTTAATCAGAATCATTAGCCACTTTTGGCTTACCTTTTTTGGTCAACCTTCCCACTTACCATTTTTAGCCTGGACTCCCTTCCCCATGTGAATTTTTAATTCACACTTATTTTCCCAAAAATCCTCTCTTCCCCATGTGAATTTTTAATTCACTTTTGTCTTTCCAAGGTCTTTCCCATCCCCATGCAAGATTCTAGAAGCCTTGCTTTGTCACTTCACATGTGCCAAGGGCTTTTAGAACCTTGGACTTGTCACATCTCCCACATGTGACAAATCTTCTGCTTTTTGGAGATCTCCTTTTATCCAATGAATCTTCCATTAAATGTAAATTTTTAATTTACATTTATTTTTCCTACACATTTCCCCTTTTCCCATGGAGATTTTTGAGGAATTCTAAAATTCCTCAAAAGTCTCTTTCATCCTTATTTGGGGACAAGAAGTTCCTTTTTGAGGAAATCTTCTCATCCCCCAAGGTACCTCAAAGGTACTTGTCCTTCATCCACCTCATGTCCTTCCCTTCCACCTCTTGTCCTTCTCTTCCACCTCATTTCCACATCACTCCACCCTCTACATGTCACCTTCCACATGTCAAGATGTGAGGGCTGGTGAGTCCTCAACTCACCATAGCCCTTCATCTTGATCTTGGTTGGATCAATCCCAACCATTGAATTCTCTAGAGAATTCAATCTGGCCTATAAATACCCCTTCAATTCCTTCATTTTGGAGGATCAAGTCTTTTGCAAATAAACTCTTGCAAAATTACCATTCAAGCTCTCACCCATTTAGCATCCATATTGCATCAATTCATCTTGCATCCACTTCATTTCATTGCCATCCAAGGAGCACACAAGACTTCAACATCAAGGGCCAACCAAGGAAGCAACAACATTAAGGTATAACAGCAATTTATTTGTCTATCTTGCTTTCATATTGTTTATTTTCTTAGGCTAATCATTGAGGTGCCCTATTATCTTGTTGTTTCTCTTTATTGCACTATTAGTTTTATCTAACATCTCACATTTAGGAAGCAGCATTTTATTAGGATCACAATAGATAATATTTTTATGTCAACCTAGACTTAAAATCACATCCATTGATCAAATACAAGTCAACCTATTAAAAAAAATTCCAAACGCTACCTTCTTGGCCTATACAGAGCATAATTCAAACTTGGAACTAGTTGTTGAGTAAGTTTGAATCTCATTTGTTGATCTTCAATATTCATTAAAAAAATGGATAGTATACATTTAAAGTTGGATTTGAATATCCCATGTTGAAAACTCATGGACCATTTTGATTTCCAAACATTGACCTTTCAATGATCCCCACTAGATTTTAAAAATCACTCAATCACTTTTAAGATATATCCAAAATATGATTTTGGTTCTAGTCCCTAATATCCATGTGAAAAAATTATTCCTGATTAGACCTTTAACAAAATGTCCCAAGAGACCTCAAGGTCTTTCCATAGTTCCACATCTTGATGTCCACATAGAGAAAGTATTCCCGATTGGACCTTTAACAAAAATATCCTGAGAGACCTTGGTACTTTCAAAGTTTAAAATCTTGTACTGAGCAGTATTTTATGCTTACATCATCCTAGACATGTGTCAACATATCACATCACTATAACTTCAACATTTTCAGAATAAGCCCAAAATGCACTTCCATCCTGTAGTTACACCTAACCCTCTAACATCATCCAAGACATGCATCACCATATCACAACACTACAACTTCAACATTGTTATAATAGGCCCAAAATGCATATCCACACTATCACTACACATGTCTCTCTCACATCACGATATTGTATCACCACAAAACTCCATATGGTCAAGCTGGGCCCAAAATATGCTCATGCACAAACATAACCACCATAATTTTGATAGGATCAATGTGAACCCAAAATATGCTCACATGAAAACATGAGATTTTTCGACATTATACACCACCATATTTTGGACTAAGTCGCAATAGAATTAAGATGTTCTCATGTTCTATCATGACACCTATCCCACTAATGTCATAAAAAACACTACAAATGTTTCAACTTTTTAATTAGGAAAAGTATTTAAAACTAGAAATAGTGGTAAGAAAGGCCAGTAAACCAATGACATTGAAGGCTTAAGACATAAATTAAGCAAATATAAACCTCTAATAGAAATTCAACAAAGAAATATAACAATAAAGTGCATGATTGAGTTGAAAACTTAAGTTTTACATGAAACAACACTAAAACCCTAACAAGACCAAATCACAAACAAACCATGCAAATATGAATAGATCAAATCAAGATTGCATTTTAGATCCATTGACACAAATGATAGTAATAATTACCTTTTGAATATCCTTTAGACATCAATACAACCCTTTTGACATCAATGACAACAATTTCCAATACAAAATATTGCATCACTTTTGGGAATACATGTTACTTACCATACTATATGTGGTGCATACAAGTAGCTATAAAGATAGAGAGTATAATTAGTAAGTAGGGTCTCACAATTATATTTTATTATTCTAAATCAAACACATGTTAATTTATTAATAAATCTAGTGGATGAATAGTTAATAATTGTAGAATTCATATTGGTATTAAGTATTTTTGGAAAGGGTTTTAGAATCATTCGCTTTAATGAAATTTTGACACAATTGAAAAGGGATAAGGGGATCTAAAATTATTCCTTACCAAATTAATTATTCCCTTCAAATTTAAAAGATTTATCAAGAATCAATCAAGGAAAATAATTGTTTGAGCTTAATTAACTAAATTGTTTACTAATAATCTAACTAAAAACTTTAAAACTTACAAACTAGGGATATAGTTCAGATTTTTATTTGAGTTCTTTAAGATATTTGGAATATTTCTGAAGATTCTCAAAATTCATCTAGGTGCTTCACTAATACTACCCTTGAATACCAATAAAAAAAAAATTCAAGAAGTATATACAACACAACTAAGAAAACTTATGACTATTCTTAATATTTATATAGATTGTGAGGTCACATATACTTAATAAATCATTTTTCCAATATATTTTGTCTATCTATTTTATCAAAAAAAAACTTAGCTCTACCATAGAAATAGTCATGTTTTTTTTTTATGATACACTTTGATAAAGGTATCTATAACCTCCAGTTTACATAGGACAACAATGTCATTATACTAGAGTCGAACTAGAATTGTATTATACACAAATGATAAATGTTTTGGAAAGAAGCATGCAAATAAAAAATTAAATGAACTATGAGATAGAAATATAGAATTGTAGAAATTATTGATAAAATATTATGGACAAAAAGAAGTACTACTTGTAAATAATTGGCATCTTGATATTTTATTTCCTACAAGGATTACATCTAGGTACACAACTATTTTAATCCATCTATTTTAAATTTATAGATATCATTTAGTACTCCATTTTCTAGCCTAAAATCTCATGCATTGGTGGAATAGGTTATAATCACTAGAGACAATACATAATATCAACAAGAATTTTCTATAACACACTTACTAAGAGTAGAGATCTAATAAAAAACAACAATGCATTATTTAACTATTGATAATGCATCTTTCATTAATCATATAATCAAAATTTCCATATAAAAATTACTATTAGTATGTATTTAAAATGCATTCAAGTTTTGGTTATTACAAACCAACTAGAATAAAATATGCCAATTTTTTTCAATTTCCTGTTCAATACATTACACTGAAGATCATCATCAATTTTTATGAAGATCAAGATTCATATAAATTCCCATTTGATTAACTATAAAAAAATTCATAGATTTTATATAATTTACACCTCACTAAGAATACATACTCAAGGAAATTTAGCTACATACAAAATTTCACCCCACAATAATGAAGGTAGCATCATTCAACTACAAATAACATGACCATCATCAAAATACTAATAACATGACCATCATATATATACAACCAACATGGCTCTATGTTACAATTCAAAATGGATCTCATCTCCCCAATTTGTGGTGTCTACAACCTTTCCCACATGGTGGTTGATACAACATGTCCTACCAAGGCCTCAAAGTTATATATAATTTTGTTACAAGTATGAATAAGTATGCTAGTGTTGTCATTAATGTTGTCATTGATGTCAACATAGTTTAAGTTGTTATAGAGAGAGGAATCAAGTGATTGAAAGTGGTACATGTATGGTCGAGATACTGTAGAGATGTTGTGAGTACATGGAGCTATCTTTATGGTGTTGTAGGTGTGCTAATATCAAGTGCTTTTAAGAAAATTAATAAATAGTGAAGACATAGTTGTGTGTGTGTCTTGAATGTGCTCTGATACTATGCTCTACATCTTTTTTGTGTTGATCCTATGCTTGTGTGGATATGTAGTGTTGTTTATGGGAATCTTTGGATAATATATCCCGAGTTGTAGCTTCTGGTTTGATGAAGAGTGAAAGTTGTGTTCATCGGTGTGTGAACTGATTTGGCAAAGTTTTTTGTCTGTGGACTAGGAGAAATTTTTTTGGTCTATAGTCCCCTGGTGGTTTGTCTTAGATCTTTCGGATTTGGAAGAAGGTTAATAATGATGCTATCTATGTTCTATCAAAAAATTTCATGGTTTGGTTCTCCAGAAGGCTTGTTCCATAGCTACTATGTATGTCCACATGGTTCAGTTGGACTGTTGGAAAGAGTTTTGAATATGAAGATTGTTGTAGCTCCTATAGATATATCTGAAGGAATCTAAGAGGTGTTCTAGTGTCTGGTGAAGTTTTTTATGTGATCCACATGTTATAATCTTGTTTTGGATGTGCATACTTTAAAGTTCATTTGTGTTTTCATTAGGTTTGGCTGACTTTGTGTCTACACGTTACATGAAGAATAAGCATCAATGAAGGAAGTGTGTGATTGATACAAGATGTTCCTTTGGGTCCTAGTTAAGTATGTATGATTTTCACTCTCATTCTTATCTACTGCGGGAATGTTCAGTTGTTGACCTACTTTGAATTGTTAAAATGAAAAATGTATCATTGACCTTGGAGAAAGTTTCTAAGATCAAAGGTGGTATAAATACAAGTCAGGACGTTGTGAATTAGATACCACAAGTGAGTGTGTGAAACAAATGTGAAGAGCAGAGTGTGTGAAAGTGTGAATCATGGTAGCCATAATTTAATGTGTTTGAATCTTGAAAGTAGTCAGCTGAAGGTGTCTGCAATTCTTTGTTCAAGGCTGCAAATGTGTGGAACTTATTGTGGTGAATTTTTATTATCTTTCTTTATTTGTAGGCAGTGAGCCTCCTTCTGGGAAATGAGTCCTATCTATAGGAAATGAGCATTTGTATCTAGAAAGTGAGTCCATTCTAGGTAGTAATCCCTTTGGCAATGAGCCTTCATATCTAGTTTTTCATTACTATTATATTGTGAGTTAATCCTCACTATGGTTTTTTCCTCACTGGGTTTTCCATGTAAATCTGGTGTATATAGTATTTTCTTTATGTTATCTACATTTCATGTTTATACTTAATAAAATATTGAAGTGAATGTTATTAGATACAACTGATTCACTCCCCCTCTTAGTTGTCTTGTGTACTTCAGCAATTGGTATTAGAGCTTTGGTTCCTTGAAAAAGAGCTTAAACTCTTGAGGAAGATCTAATGGCACACAAGTTGTCAATCGCTGTGTTTGATGGAGCTAACTATAGTGACTGGAAAGTGCAGATGAGAGATTACCTGACCTCTCTTGGTTTCAAGACTTGGAAAGGTGTTGAGACAAAATATGTTGATCTGACAAGTGGTTCTTCTTTTGTAGATGAGATTTTTTCCTATGAGGAAAATGAAAAAGAAAGGTATGTAATCAACAATGCTTTATCTAAGACTGGGAAGAAAAAAGTCATTTCATTAGGCTATTCTTATGAAGTATGGGAAAAGTTGAAAGATATCTATGAAGGAAATGATAAAGTCAAATTATCAAAGAAGCTAATAGCAAAGCATTTATATGAGAACTTGAAAATGGAAGAAGGTGAAGACATTGCAAGCTACTTTCAGAGGGTTGGAATTGCAGAAAATGAAGTCAAAAATCAAGGTGGTACTCTGCTAGATTAACGTGTAATAGAGAAGATCTTGATGACCCTATCAGAGAATTATAGTGATAAGGTCTTTGCTATTGAAGAAATATATGATCTAAAGAAATTCACTAAAGAAAAACTATTTGGCACCTTGATTGCATTTGAGATGAGGAAGTTTGGAAAAGAAAAGGGGAAAATTGAAACAACCTTCAAAGAAACTAAGATGAAAGATGATCTGGATAGTGATGGTTCAGAGGACTTGGAATAAAATTTTACAAGAAATTTAAAGAAAGGTACTGGTAAGTACAAAGGTATGTTACCTTTTAAATGTTTTAGTTGTAGAAATATTGGTCACTATGCTTCAAGATGTCCAAATAGAGCCATACATAGAAAGAATGGAGATAATAAAGACAAAAAGGACAGAAAGTTCAAGAAATTGTATTCTGTTAGAGAAGATGCTATAATTTCTAATGATGAGTCTAAATTTGAGGATGATAAAGATGAATGCTTGTTTCTAGCCTTGGACAATAAATTTGTGTCTACTACCCATGGATGATGTGCAAGGGAATGTGGTCCGAAAAACAAGAAGGATGAGATGGAGGGTAATCTAGTTACTACCTTTCATTCTAGACAAGATGAACATTATTGGGTAATTGAAAGTGGATGGTCAAATTATATGACGGGAGGCAAAAGTAAATTCACTAAACTTGAAAAGTATGATGGAGGATTATTCATGTTTAGAGATGATTCTGGTGCAAAGATTGTTAAAAAAGGAACAATTGGCCTTGATGGAAAACACATTACTGATGATGTCTATTATGTTAAGGCCTTAAGGCATAATATATTGAGTGTTGGAAAAATGTGTATCAAATTATTTAAGCTTGTGTTTTAAGATAATACCCAAGAGATCAAAAAAGGGTCTAAAATTGTGGTTGCTGCAGGAAGAAGAACATATGGAAATAGCTATCAACTTAAAAGTGGTGATGGCTAGTGTTTTGTGTCTCAAGTTAATGAAAGTTGGCTATGGCACTAAAGGATGGGACATGTAAAATTTGAAAATCTGATCAGGATCTGTTCAAGAGAAGTTGTCAAGGATCTGCTTAAAATTACAAAGCATACCAATACTATTTGCAGAAGTTTCCAATTGGGAAAACAAATAAGATGCAGTTTTAAAGGAAAAGAACATTCATCTACCACTATGCCAGAATTGATTCATACATACCTCTATGTTCCTTTAGAACCCCAATCCTATACATGCAAAAACATATAAACCAAACACAATATTAGATCAAATGCAAGTAAGAACTAGAATTCCCCATGAAATTCATCTACTATGCTCAAAATAGGAAGAAAGATGAAGAACAAAACAAGAAAAGTAATTGAAATCCTATTTTAACATGCAAACTCTTTATCCCATGGGGGAATTGGTGCCATTTTGATATGGAAAATGGCCCTTTCCCAATCCCTTGTAAGCTTTGTGATGATTTCATGAAGATTGATGCTCCCTTGGAGAAATTTCTGCATAACCTAGCTATGAAATGATAAAAGTGGAGACTTGGATGAACAATGGATAAACTTGGCTTCAAATTTGCAGATAATGACTTTGCCTCAAGTTGTCTCTCCTAATTCAATAGAAGAGATGCTTATTTATAGATGAGAATGATGGAGGATTGCAAAACATGGAGGATGTGGAACTAATAATAAGCTAATGATAAAGCACCACTTGTCAACATGTGAGAGGATGAAGGATGAGAACATTTTGGAGAATGTGCAAAGAGGGGGAAATTTGAAATTCAAAAGATGGCTTGAAGGATGAGATGAAAGGTGAAGTTAATATCACTTGGCTCAAGAAAAGGACATGTAGGATATTTTGAATGCTTTGTTAGATGTACAAACCCTTTTGGAGGCATTTTTCAAATTTGGGGAATATTCCAACCATTGATACCTTTTTGAAAGTAATTGAAGATTTAAAAAATCAAATAAATGATTTTCATGAGAAAGTGGAAAAAGCTAGAGGATTTGATGGATTAATATTAATATTAATCAAGACTTGATTAATTTTAAGGGATATTAGCTGATTTGACCATTTTGACTTAGATTTTAGGATTTATTTAAATCAAAATGAGAAGAAAATGATTAAAGACTTAATTAAATAAAGATTTGATTTATTTAATTAAAGAGGGATGATGTTAGATTTAAACCAAATAAAGATAAATTTATTTAGTTTAAATGAGATGACTTTAGGGATTAATTAAATAAAATGATTTATTTAATTAAAGAGGGATTACAAAATAAAATTGATTTATTTAAGATATGAAGAGTGATGAACTTAATCAAGTACAAATTATTTGATTAAATGACTAGCAAAGGAGATGATTCAGGATGAAATGGTGTTAGTAAATCAGGATCAAGCATATAGGATTAATTTGTATATTTTTCATGACTACATTTTGCCCCTCTTTGAAGCAATGCACTTGTTGCGTTGGTTCAAAGAATAAAATGTTGTGATCAAAATTCAAAAAAAATCTGATTTTTTAGATGGCAGACTATTGCCCCAGTGAGAAGGATCGTGCTGGTATATTGCCCGCTTGAGAGATCGGACGAAAAATTGGACTTTTGGGTGATCTTATGATAAAGAGGTTCAAGATTAGTTTAGCTCAAATGTTTGATGTAGATAGATTTGATGATGTAGAGATTCATTAGCCATGCGTGACCTCATGTCTACTTTGAGATATCACACCTACTTTAGATAGAAATATTAGTAAAGATAGAAGAATAAGAAGAATAAGATGATGAAAGGAGGATCCACAAAGCCTAAATTACTAATGATGATGATGATGATGATTTTATTATCAGGAATTGGGATTTTAATAGGGTCATTTACCTTATGTTTGATAATACACATAGGTATGATGCATCAAGGTATAAAGAACCAGGATGTTGTTGTACCTAGTGTGATGGAATTTGACTCGACAATCGGATAGGAGTACTCCTATTCACACTTGACATACGAAACCTTATTTGGGATGTAGTTCAGATATTCTAAACATCTCATACCAAAACATAGAAAAGAAAGCCTTCCTATGTGGTCAACAAGACATCTAAAACACCCTCCCTACAAACCAAAAAAAACATGCATGATGAAGTTATTTTACAAGAATATCCAACAAGCACAACATATAAAAATATAGCGATTGTTGCCCCATTCCTTTCTCTCTAAACCATTTTGATTAGGTATCATCGAGAGGTCATTGGTATGAGCACAAAATAAGATAAGTCAAAATGACCAGATAAAGTAAACAAACAAGCTAATGTTCTTCATACCGCTAGCCAAGACTAAACTACAATGATTCCTAATGTTGATGTCCATTCTAGGAAGGATTCATCCTAGGACATGATGTTATCAGATGATGGTGAGATTTGATTAGATGATAATATATTGATACTCTGAGCTGATTAACTTACTAACTTACTGACCTAGACTTGAGACTTTGACGATTGAGGTTTCACTTTTAAACCTACTAGACTTGCTTCTGATTGACTTACCAAAGGATGAAAATGATGATTGATTTATTATGAATGATGACTATTGCGGGTGTAGGTGAGATGAGTTGGATGCACCATTTTGGGGTTTTTCGAATATTTGGATGTTTTTGGTGTTTTGAAATGTTTTGAGGCTATTTTGATTTTCAGATTTTCCATTTTATTTATTTATTTATTTTATGAGAGTTTATGAATGTTTTTGGATTTTGTGTTTTTTTAAACATTTTTGGATTTCGATATGTTCTAGATTTTTTTGGATTTTTGCATGATTTTGACTATTTGGATATGGATATGTGATGATATAAGTGCTCTATTAAAAACCAAGCTAAGGTTGACTAATCGGATTGATGGATTGATGATGATAACATTGTTGAGGATACACAACAATGCAAGGATAGTGTTTAAGAAACATAAGGATTGGGAAGGATATCCTAAGATGATGATGGATTGATTGGATTTGATTGATCAAGATTTTGAAGCTTGGATTGGAACAAAAGTTGTTTGAATGATTTGATGTGATGCTGAAGTGAAAATTATATGCAACTAATATTGATTGTTTGGATTGATGTTTGATAAAAGATAAAGCTTGATAAGGAACATCTTCCTATTCAAAATACATTGGGTAGAATAGGATCAATGAAAATGACCCATTTCAAGATGTTTACCATAAGAAAGTGTAAAGTGTGCACCAAAGTCTCCTCAAGATTAAGATAACTTGGACTATGGATGTAGATGGAAAATAATGGATTGGATAAATGGTTCATGGATGGATGGATTTATTATGGATAAGATGGATGGAATGTTGGATTTATTATGGATGGGATAAGATGCTTTCACTTGAATTGGTGCACGTAGATGCTTGATTCTACACATGATGCATGTTTTCTAGGTTTTCATCATGGTACCTACCCAAAGCGCCACCATAGTGGTTTTCACTAGAGGATAATTTTTCTCTTTACTGTTTTCAATCCTTTTTCTATTTTTTTTTTGGATTTTGGTCTTTTTATTTATTTATTTGTGAAATATTTTAACCTCATGTTGAACCACTTGGTGGTGTCAATGTAGAATCTTTTTTCATAATGTGCCATTGATATTATTCTTGAAGAAGTTGCTTTGCTAAGATACATGCACTTGAATGCAACTTTTGAGATTCTTGATCTACTTTGTCGATACCGGAGTTAACTTTGTCTTTGTGCACACATCGCAATAGAGTGCCTTCTGAATCCTTATGATGAAGGGTCATATCCAACACATGGTTAATGTGAGAATTGGATATCATGCATGGAGGCGTGGATGGTGGATTGTGTTTAGGAATAAAAGATGGATTGGTTGACAGTTTGGAACCTTTGACTCTCCAAACTTGGGAAGATGAGCAATGATGAGTGGATACAAAGTGTGCATGGAATTTGGACCAACTTCTTGATAGACTTTGTACATTGCTTGAGAAGCCTGATTTTTCCTTTGTGGACATATTTGATGGATTCTTTTCCCTTTTTTTATTTTTCCCCATAGTTTCTTTGACTACTGGAGTTTGATAGGGATCATATTTCTTTGTATTTTTTGGTATCCATATGTATTTAATTTGTTCGATATGCTTCTTAGCTTATTTTTCTTTGATAACTTTTTGTGTGCTTTGATTCAAAACCTTCTTTTGATGTTGGTCCCAATTCGTGGATGGGGTGATGAAAATTCACGATGTGGCTAGTTGTAGTAATGGCATTAGTTTCACCATAAGGATTCTTCATTCCCCCTATGTTGACATTTGCTTCAGATGAAATTTCCCCTAGTATGGTGGTAGTAGCATCATTATTCTTTGATTCTCCCTATTTTGAGATGTCTTGTTCAGAATACATTCTCTGATAAATGACCACTATAGATGACGTTATTTCAATTTGTTGTTTTGCTGACTTTGAAATATCCTGTTCTGTTTGACTCATTTCCTTGAGTGGAAAATGATGGATATCTTCATACATGATGTACTCAGTTTAAATTTGGGATATATCTGATCCTGATGTTGACAACTCAGTTTGACTATAGGAATCAATAACCTACTCTTTTTGTATAATAATGTCAAGAGTAAAGGAATCCTGTTCTGAATGAAGATCATCTACATTTCCATCCATGGGGAGCATCTCATGGGTAGATGTAGGAGTATGTGATATGTGGATGTGATCATCTCATATAGATAGGAGATTTTCCATTATATCATTGTAGTAGCTTGGAGATGCAAATTCTTGATCTCGAATGATTTTAAAATTGCTTTTGACATGCTTTGGATCAATTTCTTGACATGGGTCAATTTCAAAGAATGGATTGCTTATAAAGGGTTTTTGGATATCTTCATTAGGCATAGGAAGTTTCTCGAATGTCATGAGGTCAAAGGATGTCCATATGTTTTGGAAAGGATTAGTGCTAGATCTTGGTGAAAAATGTTGATCATGCTTTGGAATAAATTCCTAGGAAATGTCCTCTAACTCATTGGGTGACGTAGAGACATTTTCAACATGATCATTGTTCAAAGGATATTGATCATCATTTTCAATGATTGTAGTGGGGAGATTGTCAATGATATTGCTAGTGATTGAATCTTGATCATTGTCCCCAATAGTTATCATCTTTTGATCAATCAGGTCTTGGATGAGATTTTTGAGCTTAATACAATTTTATGTTGTGTGTCCCTTTATTTTGTGAAAATCACAAAGGTGCTTCTTGTTATACCTTGGTGATTTAACTCGAGGCTCTTGATAATTCTCATAAACAGAGATTTTAATGATATTTTCTTGGACTTTTCATTGTAATACAGACTCAATCGGTTCCCCAAGTGGTGTGTATTTTCATTTGTTACCTTGTGGATTCATACTTTAAATTGACCTTGTGGTGATTAATTTTGGAGATGTGGTGATTGGGTTTGTTGTTGATGTTGTTGATCTTGATATCCAACCTTTTGACATTGGAGATATTGTTCTTGATGTGGTTTTTGAGCAATCATATTTGGAATGTATACTTGTGGTGTTTGCATGGGACCATGGATGGATTGATCTTGAACAATTTTTTGATTTGGGATGATGTTTAGATTTGGCATTATAGGTTGAAATTGAACATTGTTTTGGGTTGGAAACATATTGCTTTGATTTGGGTAACTTTGATTTTGCATGGTGTTACCCTGACTTGGATCAATACATGGAGTTGTCAATATATTGCTTGGATTTTGAACATTTGTATGATTTGCAAACATATCTATCCCAAATTTTACCAAGTATGGATTTGAAATGTTCATGGTTGATAAAATTGTATTTGGCATGTTTGAATTTGGTGGGATAATGTTGTTTGGAAGAAGACTCATGCATTGACTATTTGGTTGATAGATTTGTAAGCTTTGATTTTGATTTAAATCTACCATAGGGAAAGGTGGTCCAAAATTCAAATTGGGAAAAACTCACATTTGTATCATTGAGGTTTGGAGAAGATAATGATGCCATATATGGATTGCATAAATGTGAGTTTCGATAATCAATTGGCATTACGAGATTTGGATAGTTTGGTTGACTTGGATTACTCATGATGTATGAATCAAGTTTATATTCCATGTTTTTCTTGTGTTTTGATGTTGTTACAAAAGTGAATCTCTAAGGTGATTTAGGACCAATGATGAGATGAATGATGAAAATGGTGAATGATATGGGTGTTGAACTTTTAGGACCCTTGGAGTAATACTAGAATTTAGGACTTTTGTATTTTTTGTTTTGGATTTGATTTGGTTTGATTTGGATTTGATTTGGATTTGGATTTGATTTGGATTTTGATTTCGATAATGAACTAATAAACCCCAAGATGTTGGATTTTAACTTGGAATATTGTCCACAAGGTGATAATTTAACTAAGTGTATGAAGAAGGATTCATCTACACACACTTAGCTAAACAAGATTTTTTTGATTTTGATTTCAAAGGATTTCCCAAAAGTCTAGTATGAATAATTTTTCCAATGGTTCAAAAGTTGTTTGTGAGATGGGATTTGATTGATGTTTGACATTGATGAAATGATTGGTTTTTTTGATCCTAAATGAACCTAAGAAGATTTTTTTTTACAAGACCAAGATATTGAAGAATATGCTTTTCCCAAAAAGTAGTTCAAACCAAAAGATCAATGTTTGCTCAAAAGACCATAAGACAAAAAATAAACAAGCACATGTGTGGGGTTCAATTGATTTCATCTTGGTTAATGAATTTATTTTACTGCAAACACTTTCTTGCTTTAGCTTTTCAAACTAAATGTCAAACGTCCTAACCTCTTCTCATCCCACAAAGTGTATTATGTGGAAATCGAGGAAATCAAGGAAAAGGTTACCTATTGTTGAGTTTAGTAGAAGAAAATTGAGATGAAATCCAAATGCCTAGAAACCTCTAAGGATACAAATCCCAATGGCAAGCAATAGCATGTGATTTCATCAAAGGTATTTGTATTTCCTAAAGGGTTTGAAATTTTCAGGATCTTGTGAATGTTTGTTTTCAAGTATTTTGGATTCACACAAAGTGTTTTTCAACTGACTCAAAGATTGCACAACCCTAGGATGGAAAAGAAAATAGTTTTTTGAGTTCCCAATTGGATGAATCTAGCTACGCTTACTCTTAGTGAATGATTAGATGCTTGACCACACTGGATCCCCTCCACAACACACACTTCTCAGGTCAGCCAAGCATCAGTACCCATGAATCTCCCATGGCATACTTCTCATTTCTACTAAGAGCTGCAAAAATGTGGGACGACTCTGAAGGTCCGACCTCCTGATGCCAACAAATATTAGGATTTTTGGCTTCTAAATAAAATTTTGTAGTAAGGGCATCCATTTTAGGGGATGCAATGATAAAATCCTTGCGAGAGATCTCCCAACCCTTCGAACAAGGGCTTTACACATCATAAAGACACTAGGGGAGAGTTATCATGTGTCACTTCCCATTTTTATGATTTTCATTGTAACCAAAAATTTATATAATGGTTTGGAAGATCTTGGCTTATGCTCGTTACTGCTTGGGTCGTTCCCTTGGGGTGATTAATTTTTCCCACCACCAGGACCCTCTAAAGGTACACAAAAGCAAGCAAGTACATTTATAGTTTGATCAATCTTTGTTGAGAAACAAAGAGAGAAAACTCGTGATGTATTTCACTCACACTCGCAATATTGTTCAATTTTTAATAAAAAATTAAATGTGGAGGAAATCACTTACAAAACTTTAGATTATCAAAAGGACTTTTGATTCTCAAGATCACTATAAAGTGTGAGAGAAGTGCATACATCATTTTTGATGATATTATTTTGGGTAAGTGATTACAAAACAAAGATGCACATTTTCATTTTAAGTCCTCAAAGCAATGATTAGATTCTTTTTAAAGAACCAAAAGGAAAGATGAAAGTTGTTTGTTCATTTTTAGACCAAATTGAAAAGCTAGTAAGTGTTTAAGTTCAATTTTAACCAATCTTGAAGAGATTAAATCAGTGGTTAATTTTAAACCCAAAATTGAGGTGAGTTAGGCCTAAAACATAAAATGGAAGTATAGAATAGAAGCCCTGAGAATTTAAAAATTCTTTGTCAATTTTAAGTTCAATGCTTGATTTTCTTCAACTCCAATCTCCTTACTGTTGCTTGATTCCAATGCTTACTCCCAATGCTCAATCCTAATGTCATAGATATTCTGAAATGTTTTTCACAAAACAGACAGATATATATTTCAAACTTTATGTTGCAAGTGCGTCGAAATTATAGGCTCCTTCCACCTGTTTGTCAAAAAATAGACACATAAAAAAAATAGAAGAAAGAGAATTTAAGCTAATGTTTTTCCACAAAACTGATAGATATATTTCAAACTTTATGTTGCAAGTGTGTTAGAAACATAACCTCCTTCTACCTATTTTTCTGACAAAAAACACATAAAAAAACAATAGAAAGATAATTTAATCTAATGTTCTATCAAAAAACAGATAGATATATTTTTGTTGTAAGTGCATCAGAAACATAAGCTCCTTTTGCCTATTTTTCAGAAAACAAACACATAAAAAAAAGCAGAAAGATAATTTAATCTAATGTTCTATCACAAAACATACAGATATATTTCAAACATTTTGGTTGCAAGTGCATCAGAAACACAAGCTCCTTTTGCCTGTTTATCAGAAAATAGACACATATATTTCAAAAAAATGTGTTCCTTCTACCTGTTTTTTAGAAATAGATATATAAATTTTGAAATTTGTGTAGAAAGTGCATTAGAAACATAATCTACTTCCGCCTATTTATTAGAAACATAAGCCCTCCTTCTAGCGCCAAATGTAGAATCCCAATCCTATACATGCAAAAACATAGAAAACGAACACAATGTTAGATCAAATGTAAGTAAGAACTAGAATTCCCCATGAAATTCATCTACTATGCTCAAAAAAGGAAGAAAGATGAAGAAAAAAACAAGAAAAGTAATTGAAATCCTATTTTAACATGCAAACTCTTAATCCCATGGGGGAATTGGTGCCATTTTGATGTGGAAAATGGCCCTTTCCCAATCCCTTGTAATATTTGTGATGATTTGATAAAGATTGATGCACCCTTGGAGAAATTTTTGCATAACCTAGCTATGAAATGATAAAAATGGAGACTTGGATGAACAATGGATAAAATTGGCTTTGAATTTATAGATAATGACTTTGCCTCAAGTTGTCTCTCCTAAATCAATAAAAGAGTTGCTTATTTATAGATGATAATTATGGAGGATTGCAAAACATGGAGGATGTGGGACTAAATATAAGCCAATAATAAAACGCCACTAAATAGAGGGATGATGTTAGATTTAAACCAAATAAAGATTAATTTATTTAATTTAAATGAGATGACTTTAGGGATTAATTAAATAAAATGATTTATTTAATTAAAGGGGGATTACACAATAAAATTAATTTATTTAATTAACAGGAGATGATGGCTTAATCAGATAAATTTGAATTATTTAATTAAGAGATGAAGAGTGATGAATTTAATCAAGTATAGATTATTCGATTAAATGACTAACAAAAGAGATGATTCAGGATGAAATAGTGTTAGTAAATTAGGATCAAGCATATAGGATTAATTTGTATATTTTTCATGTCTATAGGTCCCACAAGAACATGAAATCTTAATGGTGACAGGTATTTTATGCTTTTGATTGATGATTACTCTAGAATGACATGGGTTACTTTTCTTAGGGAGAAATCTGAAGCTCTAGATAGATTCAAAATGTTCAAGGGAAGGGTAGAGAATGAAGTTAACTAGAGAATCAAATGTTTAAGGTATGACAGTGGTGGAGAATTCACTTTGAGTGAGTTTAAAGCATTTTGTGAAGAGAATGGTATAAAGAGACATTGTTTTCCTCTTAGAACTCCTCAACATAATGGAGTTGTGGAAAGGAAGAACTGAACTGTTCAAGAGGCTGTAAGGACTATGATGAAAGAGGAAAATTTTCTTGATGTATATTGGAGAGAAACAATCCACATTGTTGTTTATATTCTTAACAGAGTTTAGATCAGAGGTAACAACACAAAGACCCCTTAAGAACTATGGACTGGCAAGATTCCCACTGTTAAGTAATTTAAGGTGTTTGGAAGTAGATGCTACAATAAAAGAGATGATGAGAATCTTGGAAAGTTCTATGCAAGATGTGATGAAGGTATTTTACTTGGATATCCAACTAACAACAAAGCATATAGATGCTTCAATAAAAGGCCGAGAAATATAGTTGAGGGTGCAAATGTAAAATTTGATGAAGATATGCATAGACTAGTTGAAATAAGTGAAGTTGAACCAGATGATCCTATCCATGGACAAGTACAAGAAGAGGATAAGGAAGAGAAAGAACATATTGAATAAGAAGAGACTTTGGAACCTACTCCTAAGAATCCTAAGTATGTACAAAAGAATCATCTCTAGAAGAATAGATAATTGGAGATAAAAGTGAAGGTGTAAATATAAGAAGCAAAGTGATAGCAACCAAGGTAAATCTATGTCTACTTTCTAAGATAGAACCTAAAATAGTGTGTGAAGCATGCAAAGATGAGAATTGGGTCAGAGCAATGAAAGAAGAGATGCAATAGATAGAAAAGAATCAAACACAGGAACTAGTTCCTAGACCTATAAACAAGAATGTAATTTTTACAAAATGGGTGTTCGGGAATAAGATGAATGAACATGGTGAAGTGTTAAGAAGCCAAGAAAGGCTTGTATGCAAATATTATTCATAGGTTTGAGGAATAGAATTTGGGGAGACATTTTATTTGGTGGCAAGAATGGAGGCCATTCAGATGTTTTTGGATTATTGGCTCACAAAGATTTCAAAGTATACCATATGGATACCAAGTATGCATTCCTAAATGGAGAATTGGAAGAAGAGGTGTACATGGAAAAAATAGGACTTCAGTTATTAGATAAATTGGACATGCTATGCAAGTTGAAAAAGACACTATATGGACATAAATAGGCTCCTAGAGCATGGTATGCAAGGTTGGACATATTGACATAGCAAGGGTTTAGGAAAGGCTCCACAGACAATAATCTCTATTTCAAAGTTGAAGGAAAAAATTTTTGATAGTGGTTGTGTATGTTGATGACATTATCTTTGGAGGAAATGAAGGTATGTGTAATAAATTTGTAAAAGAGATGCAAAAAGAGTTTGAGATGTCTATGATTGGTGAGTTGAATTTCTTCCTTGGACTCCAAGTGAATAAAACTCATAAGGGCACATTCATTTCATAATCTAAATATGTTAAAGAATTATTGAAGAAGTTTGGAATAAATGACTCCAAACCATTCTATACCCCTATGGTAACTGGATACAAACTGAGTAAGGATGATGATTCTCCTAAAATTGATCTGAGCATGTAAAGATATATGATTGTTGGACTATTATATCTTACTGCTACTAGATTAGATATCATGCATGTAGTATGTTTGGTTGCCAAATTTCAAGTAGAACCTAAAGAAACACATGTTACAGCTATGAAGAGGATATTCAGATATTTAAAGGGCACTCTAGATTATGGCTTGTGGTATCCTAAGGATATTGATCTCACCTTGAATTCCTACACTAGTGCAGATTGGGTTGGTTGTGTAGATGACCGAAAGATTACAAGTGGTGGTGCATTCTTTCTTGGAGGAAGATTGGTTTCATGGTTAAACAAGAAAAAAGATTCAATTTTTTAATACACTACAAAAGTAGAGTATATTATAGTAGCATCTTGCTATACATAGGTACTTTGGATGAAGCAAACATTGAAAGATATAGGTTTGATGTGTGATAAGCCTATCCATCTCTTTTGTGATAATACAAGTGCAATAAATATTTTGAATAATACGATAATACATTCAAGAACAAAGCATATATCTATCAGATATCATTTCTTAAGAGAGAAGGTGTTGGAGAATGAAGTCAAACTTCAATATGTGTTTACAAAGGATCCAATTGTAGATATATTTACTAAGGCTCTTCCAAAAGATACTTTTGAGTATCTCAGGGAGAAGTTTGGGGTTACTTCCCCTCCTTCTTTGAACTAGGTTCACATGAAGGTGCATCAATCCAGAGGATCTACAAATTCTTCATTTGTCTAGACTGATGGTTGGGGTCTACTCCTTAGGGGGCGTAGCGAGTATCATTGTTGTAGTGTGAGATGTAGGTGCACTCCTAAGGGGGAGTGATCAGAGTTTTATATGTTTGAATATTCATGCAAAAAAAAATATTTTCCATTGATGTAAAAGGGGGAGAGAGAGTCATGTGAAACAATTGAAAGGGAGAGAGAAAATATTTTAAGCAAAAGTGAGTGTAGAAGCATTGTGTAGGTTATTTAATCTGAAAAAGGAGGAGAAGAATAAGTAGGAGAGTGTGTATGTTGTCTTTGATGGTTTTTCACATCACGTGTTGCCATCAATTACAAAGGGTGAGATTGTTGCAAGTATGAATATGTATAGTGGTGTTGTCATTAATGTTGTCATTGATGTCAACATAGTTTAGGTTGTTGCAGAGAAATAAATCAAGTGATTACAAGTGGTACATGCATGGTTGAGATACTATAGAGATGATGTGAGTACATGGAGCTATCTTTATGGTGTTGGAGATGTGCTGATATCAAGTGATTTTGAGAAAATTAATAAATAGTGAAGATAGATTTGTGTGTCTGTGTGTCCTGAATGTGATTTGATAATGTGCTCTATATTTCTTCTATGTTGATCCTATACTTGTGTGGATCTGTAGTATTGTTTATGGGCATCTTTGGATAATATATTCTAAGTTGTAGCTTTTGGTTTCATGAAGATTGAAAGTTGTGTTCACCAGTGTGTGAACTAGTCTGGCAAAGTTGTTTTTTGTTGACTGGGAGAATTTTTTCTGCTCTATAGTTCCTTGGTGGTTTGTATCAAATCCTGCAGATTTGAAAGAAGGTTAATAATGATATTATCTATGTTCTAGAATAGCCCTTCATAGTTTGGTGCTCTGAAAGGCTTGTTCCAGAGCTACTATGTATGTCTGCATGGTCTGGTTGGAATGTTGGAAAGAGTTTTGTATATGAATATTTTTGTAGTTATTGCAGATGTATCTGAAGGTATCTAAGAGGTTTTCTAGTGTTTAGTGAAGTGTCTTATGTGATCCACATGTTATCATCTTGTTGTGGATGTGCATACTTCAAAGTTCATTATTGTTTTCATTAGGTTTGGCTGACTTGGTGTCTACACGTTACATGAAGAATAAGCATCAATTAAGGAAGCATGTGATTGATCCATGATGTTGCCTTAGGTCCTAGTTAAGTATGTATTTGGTCCACTCTCATTATTATCCACCATGGGAATGTTGAGTTGCCAATCTAGTTTTAATTTTTAAAATGAAGAATGTGTAGCTGACCTTGGAGAAAGTTTCTTAGATCAAAGGTGGTGTAAATACAAGTCAAGATGTTGTGAATTAGATACCACGAGTGAGTGTGTGAAACAAATGTGAAGAGAAGAGTGTGCAAAAATGTGAATCAATGCAAAATTACTTTAATGTGTTTGACTCCTGAAAGTAGTGAGCTCAAGGTGTCTGCAATTCTTTGTTCAAGGTTGTGAATGTGTGGAACCTGTTGTGGTGGATTTATGTTATCTTTCTTTATGTGTAGGCAGTAAGCCTCCTTTTGGAAAGTGAGTCCTATAAGTGTGAATAAGTAAACAAGAATAAAAACACTTCTTAATGAAACATTGTATCAAATATTTAGCAAAGAAACTAATCTAAAGCAAGAAATCTACTGAAAGCATCTCATTGTCTCCTATCTTTAAAGATTTATTAAGCTGCAGTGCTCTCAGATTTAAATGAAACACTATTACTATTAAAATGACAATCTAAAGAATGAAGTGATGTTATATACTATGATGTGAAGCTATATGATAAAAGAACTGCTGTAACATGAATTGACATGAAAAACTATGGATTAGGCTATAGTGTGCAGCCATGATTATGATTCTAAAATGTTGGATGATTGAATTACTTGATGCTTGATGCTTGATGATTTCCTACAGAGTAAGATTGCATAAACTTGATAATCTAGGGTCCTTTCTTTGTTGAATGAGGTTGTATTTATAGATTTCCCGGTAGTAGCTTTGCACAGGGGCAATAAAGTAGAGGCTTGGATTCAATCTGGAGAATTGAATGTTCAGAGATTGAGGAGATTGAGAAGATTTTGGGAATTGTCTCTACCCATGAAAACACTAGGCAAGAAGGTAGGAAGGATTGATGGAAGAGGATTGAGAGATGGATTTCCAATTTGTCTCCAATTTGTCTCCAAATCTTCCCGTGAAGATTGAATCAATTAATTTAGACATATTCTTGACATAAATTAGACATATGATATCTAATTTGATTTTGAGGAAATATAGAGGAATATTCTTTATGATTTTATTTAAGTATTCTGATTTATTCAAATTAGCAAAAGAGGGATAAATAATTTAATAAAACAAACTATAGAAGTTGTTTATTAAATAAAAAATAGAAGAATATGACAATTAATCAATAAAGTGTTTGATCCTTATTTAATTAATTTAGGATTGATGTGATAGAATAAAATAGGGGAAATGATAATTAAATCAAACAAAGTATATAATTTTTTTTATTTAATTAAGATGAGATAATAGTAGAATTAGAAGAATTTAAATGTGAATTTAAACATGAACTATATAAATAAATATTTCTATTTATTCAATAGTAGAGGGATTTAGGATAATTAATCAAATAAGTCATATTTAATTCATCGGATTCTCCAGACCAATTTTAGGTGTATATATTTTGCCCCTCTTTGAAGTGATGTGTTTACATAGTGCTTCAAAGAAAATTTTGCTGCTACTGCCAGTATCGATGAAAAAAAAATAGTATGCCCCAAACATGCCCCAAATAGTGATTTTCAGATGATTGATGATAATATGTCCCCTCGGGAGATAAATTAATGATTTTTGGATTTTTTTGAATTTTTCAAAATTTAGAATTTTCATGATGATTTGATAAAGAAATAATTTATCTCCCAATGTTGATGAAAAAATTTATCCCATGGATGAATTTCAATTAATTTCATAAATAAAATTAATTAAAATAATAGAAATCCCCTCAAAAATCCCTTTTGAAAAGCTTATATAAAGTCAAAAATGTCCTTTTCACCCTCATTTGTGCTTTTTGACTTTTCAAAACCTAGTGAGAGAGAATTTTGATCCACTTGGAGCAAGATGTCGATCCCCTACCACACCCACTACTTTGAGCATGTGCG
Organism: Sequoiadendron giganteum; assembly: GCA_007115665.2. Taxonomy (NCBI): domain Eukaryota; kingdom Viridiplantae; phylum Streptophyta; class Pinopsida; order Cupressales; family Cupressaceae; genus Sequoiadendron; species Sequoiadendron giganteum. The sequence goes on along the minus strand of CM021107.1, from coordinate 102,244,903 downwards.
ACATCACCAGCGCCCGACCGCTTACGAACCTCCGGTACGTACCCGTAATCCACCTCGTAATTTGTGCATTCTTGATTTTCATTCTATTTTCTTGCATTTCCCTATTTTTGTAGTTTTAGTGAATCAATGTCATGCTTTAGCACTTTGCACTCTAGTGTAGCGCTTTGAGGAATTAGCACTTTCGTTAATTTCTTTAGCGCTTTCGTAGGATAGTTTAGCGCTTTAAAGAATCAACGCTTAGATAGATTTATTTAGCGCTTTCATGCTTGATTTTAGCACCTAGAAAGTTCTAGCGCATTGATGCAATACCTCAATGCTTTGATAGATTTTTATAGTGCTTTGAGTAAATTAGCACTTTGATAGACTATTATAGCACATCGGTGTGATGAAATAGCGCTTCGGGTGCTTTAGGAAATCAGGTGCCTGGTATAGCACATCCGAATGATGAAATAATGCTTTTGATGTTTTAGCTCTTTGGGTGCCTATATTAGCGCATCCATGTTAGATTTGCAGATTTGACATAGTTAACCTTGATTTTGTCCATTTTGATCATGTCCATTCATCGGTTTGGTATGATTTGATAATCTAAATTCCCTAATGACTGATCCTGATGATAAATAAACTTACTCTCATGATAGACGAGAAATAATCTCATTTACAATGATCCTCATGATAGGTGAGGAATGATTCATATTTGATAAACCTCATGATAGGTGAGGTTAGATGATTTTTGTGATGAACCTCATGATAGGTGAGGTTAGTTGATTTTCATTCATGAATTTGGATAAAAAATTCATATACCAAAGTTTGATTGGATCTGATAGTAGTTTGACTTGTGAATTTTGACACAGTGCACTGATTTGTAAACTTTTTTGATGATAGGATCCTCTAGATAACCTCTAGATGCGAGAGAATTTTCCATGGACTTTCGATTTGATTCCATATTTGACTCTTGATGAGATTCAGATCATCTCTCGATGTGGTCTATCTTCTCTCCTCGACATGCCCCAGATTAGGATTAATCAAGGTCTCCTTACTACCTTAGCCGAGTGGTGGCACAACAATCATAACACCTTCCACCTACCCATCGATGAGATGATAGTCACACAAGAGGATGTGTGGAAAATATTACGGATACCTTTTATGGGAGATATTGTAGTTTATGATTCACATGAGGTTGGTGGGAGAGATGCTCTTCACAGAGTATTCCAGGATGACCATATTGCAGGATTGGTGATTCGGTGGCATATGATGGCTGATGCCTATGCCACTCTACCAGCACTACTAGTTGGATTTATTGGAGCCTTCTTTTGTCCTGATCGTAGGTCAAAGGGATTCTCTGTGGGTTGGGGCCGTATTCTTGAGAGAATGGTCGTGCATGGGACTAGATATGCGTGGGGGATGTGCATGCTATCCCATGTTTATCATGATTTTCACTTAGTGGCATATTTGGGAGGATGCAGTTTATCAGGAGGAGTGACTTTACTGCAGGTTTGGGCATGGGAGCATTTTTCCATTACGCGACCATTAACGGTACGTGATAGACTTGCAGGAAAACCATATGTTTTTCATTATAGAGGTTGACTTACCCAGTCTCGTATGGTAAGTTAGATAATTGGAGATGTGTTTTGGATGACCTGGAGAGTGTCATAGGGTGGCCATACCTAGATTACAAGCAGTGGGAGGAGGATGATGTAGTGCTCAGGTTTTTGTGTGATTCCATGTATTTGATCGACAAGACCCATTTTGTCCTAGAGATATTTTTACTACGGCGGGTCTATAGGCAGTATGGTATTGTGCAGTGCATACCATAGGGGGTTGCTCATTATGCTCGATGCTCGAGTGATACAATAGATTGGGGGTTGTGCTTGTCATATGACACATTAGTGGAGGGATATCGGGCTCTATAGCCATCAGTTTGGGATATGCATCGAGATATTGTAGAGGCACCAGTGACAAAGGAGTATGCCCAATTTTTGGCTTTGCATCCATGTCCTCGGATCACCATTCCAGATGAGCCAACACCATTACTTGTGGATGAGGATGTTGCTAAGGATCCCACCGTAGCTATTGAGGGTGAGGAGGATAGTTGATTTGACACTAAGTCGAGCACCTATGAGGACAACAACAACGATGATGGGGATGGTGGTTGTGGAGGTGGCAGAGGGGTTGGGCTAGGCGGTGTAAGTTCATCTTCGAGTAGGCCTCACAAGGGGTGAGCAATGGAGATGCCTTTTGTAGATTAGCAAAGATAGAGTGTGAGCCTATAGGTGTAGATACAAACTTTGCACAGTCAGTTAGTGCATGCACTAGGTTTACTTTTGCAAACTCAGACACAGCTGCAAACCTAGGCACAGGCTCATGCACAAGCATGGGCATTGGTTCAAGGATAGTTGGCAGCTATTTAGACATAGGTTGGTACTTTGACAGCCGAGAGGGACAATGCTAGACAGATTGCAGAGAGGGAACAGGGGACTGTAGAGACTTTACAGAGGGTAGCTGATGGTACCTCCATTGCCAATTATATGAGGGAGGTTTTGTGTGTTGGCCGAGAGGCGGAGTTCTACAGGGCTCGCTATCATGATGTAGTTCCTGTTGAGTGTAGAGTGAGTTATACCCCTTCTAGATCCGACCAGACACATAAATGGATAGTTAGTGAGGGTGTGATGTAGCCTCCTCAGAGCAATCAGAGAGACTCGCAAGATCTTGGGACTTCTAGTGGGGGAGGTACTAGTCCTACGATGCCTGCACCATCTGGTAGTAGCAGATCCTAACTGCCGCTATATGATTTTGAGACATGATATAGACTTCGAGTCAGCCAATTTTGATGATTTATTTTTCTTCATTACAAACTTCATTGTATACTTAACATTTGATGATATATATGATTTATATGATATGCAGTTGATTTCTATTGATCTATCATATTTCTATTTTGATTCTATGATGGATGCATTTATTTTAATGTGCTATATATCATGTGATGATTCTATGATGAAATGCATTTATTTTATGTTATGTGATGATTTTTATTATGATATTATAAATATATGATGTATGGATGTATGATTAATGCATTTATTTTAATGTGATGAAATGTATGGATGTAGGATGTTTCTAAATGTATGAATGAAAATGACGATTTTTATGATGGATGATATATGGATAACAATGATGATTTGTATATGGTAATAATGAAAATGATGATTTTTGGTATGGATGATATATGCATGACAATGTATGGTTCAAAAATAATGATGTATTGATAAAAAATGATGATTATGCATAATAATGTAATAAATGATATGGTGTAATGAACATGATGTATTTATGAAAATGATAATTTGTGATGGATGATAATGTAATAAATGATATGGTGCAATGAACATGATGTATTTATTTATTATATGATGTGGAAAATATGGTACAATAAATGCACAACTATTTGATGTTAAATGCATGAATGATGAGATGATAAATGCTTTGCAATGATGAGATGATGCAACTATATGTTTTTGATGATTTTTTTATGTCAAGTTTACTCAATCATATTTGTAGAAAAGATAATCATTAATTTGAATCCTTCATGTAACAAACACTCTGCATATGTAGAATTTATTATGAATGTAGTCTAATTTTATCATGCAACTATATGTAGACCATTGTCATTTTAACAGTACTTTTGTGCTTGGTATCATCATAGACCTTTTTAAGATGTTGAAAGTGAGTAAAAGTGTTAATGGTATATGTTAGACCAATGACGACTTGAGTACTACTTTCATGATTTTTGATATTGCAAGGGAACACAAGCATCTAGGTATAGTTGAACCGAGATGACCTAAGAATTTCTTGCGTAAACAAACAAAGATTAATCATTTTAATATGTGAATTGTGAATGTCATCGGTGATACATTTGTATAGCACATCCTCGACAATTCACACATTTATATAATTAACGTACAAACAACATACAATAAAAATACCATTCTTCTTCATTGATTCTCTAGTTTAATACATCATTGAGTTACTCCAAAGAAATGATAATAAATAATCAAAAATGTAACTTATCCACCTTTTACTTAGAGTGTTTCAATCATTATTTAGATTAGATAATCCATCATGATTTTCGTGATGTTTTTGTGATTTTTTGAGATTTTGAAGTTCAAAACTAACCTAAAGACCTATCCTAGGGCCTCGAGAGCTGATAAAATATTAGCCTTGCCTACATTATACATGCAAAGACCACGTAGTTTGATTGACACAGACTCATGTTTTTGGTTTTACATTTTTGAGACTGCCCTTTTTGACTTGTTTTTTTGGGAATTTTCCGATATGATACGGATGTTTGATGTGTTTTCCAATGGTGATTGATGTTCCAAATTGATCATTGTTTGTGTTGTATTTGCTAATGTTTTGCTAAGCCTTTTTGCTAAGCTGATGTTTTTATTGCCCCCAATGAGATTCAGATGTTGTCCCCAAGCTAAAGTGAGACATGAACCTATGAAATGAAATGATAATGGATGCAATGATGGCAAGATTAATGATATGATATGAAATGGTAATGATGAAAAGACTAATGACCATGATATGTGTCAAAATAGATGGGAAAGTTGGTTTAGAATCACATATGATCCTTGTTTCTAGGTTTTCACCATATGTTTTGATTGCACTTTTCTTTTGTATTTTCTCTTTTCTCATTTTTTTTCTTTTTGTATTTTTTGTATTTTCCATTACCAAGACACTTGTTTGCTAGGTTTTCATCAAGGCAATCATTTCTAGGATTTTCAACCATGCACTAGGTGATTCAGGTATAGAAATTTCTGAGATGGATACTGTTTAGAGGTTCATCAAACAAATCCCCCTCTGATGTTGATAGTTGATAGGATCTTGATTCATACACTAATATGATGACAAAGGGACCTAGCCAGTTAGGTTCAAACTTCCCTTTATTTTCTATGTCCTATTCATTTCTAGGGTTCTCTATGAGGATCAAATTGCCAACCTGAAAGACTCTAGGTTTTACCCTATGATTGTAGCTCCTTGATATTCTCTGTTGGTATGCTGTGAGATGATTGATAGCTTGTTGATGGTGCTCATCTAACAATTCCAGTTCTTGAAGCCTATATACCCTATAGTCTTCATTTGAAATGATTCCCTTGAGTGATACATGGAGTGATAGAATCTCTACTTCAATGGGTAGTATGGCCTCTGATCCATATACCAAGGCATATGGCATAGCTCCAATCGGTGTTCTGATGTGGGTTCTATAGGCTCATAGTGGAGGATTTAGTTGAACATGCCAATCACGTCCAACATCGTTAACCATTTTCTTGAGTATTTTCAGAATTGTTTTTTTGGAGGCCTCTACTTGGCCATTTACCTGAGGATAGTACGGTGTTGAGAAATGATGTTGGATATGAAATTTCTCACATAATTCTTGGACATCCTGATTTTTGAATGGTCATCCATTATCAATGATAATAGATTGAGGTATTCCATGTTGATAGATTATGTAATTCAATATGAATGATGAGATCTATTTTCCAGTGATAGTTGTAAGAGGAACTGCTTCTATCCATTTTGTAAACTATTCTTTTGTTGTGATTATGAACTTGTGTCCATTGGATGAAGAGGGATTTATCTTTCCTACCAAATCTAGTCCCCATTGACAAAAGGGCCATGTTGATGTGAATGAATGGAATTCTTGAGTTGGTGCATGGATCAGATTACTATGAATTTGACACTTTTGGAACTTCTTGACAAACTGATAAGACTCTTTCTCCATACATGGCCAGTAATACCCTAAACGAAGGAGTTTCTTTGCTAGAGTTATACCACTAGAATGAGTGCCAAAAATATCTTCATGAACCTCATGCAAGTTTGTCTCAGATTCATTGTGTTCTAAACACCAAAGTAAGGTACCATCTAGACCTCGATGATAAAATATGTCGACAATTAAAATATGTCGGGTGGATTGGCGGATGAAGTTGCATTTTTGGTTCCTGGAAACATCGGGAGGGAGGATGTTGTATTTTAAGTAAGCATAGTTTTTCTCATAGACAAAGGATTCAGTGGTATCTAAATGGAATATGGTACTGGATTATGAACTATTATAAGAGGGACATGATACTTGTTCTACCATAAACTCATAATGACCACGTTTCTCTGGAAATTGTAAGAGTGAAGCAATTGTCGCCATAGCATATGCCGCTTTGTTCTCTGCCCTTGGAATTTGATCAAATTTGATATTGAAAAAAAATCATTTTAGATCATCTATTTGTTGTTTATAGGGCATCAAATTTTCATCTTTCATCTAATATTCATCATTTACTTGATAAATGACTAGTTGAGAATCCCCATATACCTATAATTATGTGATCTTCCATACAAATGTGACTTTGACCCCAATGATTAATGCCTCATATTCCGCCATATTATTAGTACATTGAAACATCAGTCTATAAGATTTCAGGATGGTGTGTCCTTGAGGTGTGATGAACAAGATCCCTGCTCCAGATCCTCATTGTGTATATGATCCATCAAATTATAGTATCCATTGTTATGGCATCACTGTCAGAATGTACGCATCTTGAAACTCCATTGTCATAGGTTGATCATTTGGTAAAGGAGCTTCAGTGAATTGTTCAGTGATTGGCTGACCCTTGATAGCTTTTATTTTTGCATACTATATATCAAACTCACTTAAAAGCATGACCCATTTGGCCAGTCTACCTGTTAAAGCAGCCTTATTGAGTAGATATTTTAATGGGTCAATTTTTTCTATGAGCCTGATTGTGTGAGTTAACATGTAATGTCGCAACTGTTGGGTAGAAAATACTACCACCAAGCAAGATTTCTCAATGAATGTATAGTTTATTTCATAACCATTCAAAGTTCTACTAATGTAGTAAATGGCTTGTTCCCTTCCTTCATAATCTTCTTGTGCCAATAGTGCTCCTAAAGAAATATCTGTTGTTGCAATGTATAGTATTAACGGTCTTCCTTTTGTAGGCAGCATGAGAATAGGTGGTGACATCAGATATTTCTTTATTTGGTTGAATGTTGTTTCACACCCATTATCCCATTTGAATACAACATTCTTATGTAATAGATGATTGAATGGATGACTTTTGTCTGCCAGTTGGGAGATAAATCTCCTGATTGATTGGAGCCTTCCCTGTAGTGACCTGAGTTGACTGATGTTTCTGGGTGGTGGAATTTCTTTTATTTCCTTAACTTTCACTAGATCTATTTCAATGCCCTTTTCCGAGACTATGTATCCCAAGAGTTTTGTTGATGTGACCCCAAAGACACATTTCTTAGGGTTTAGTCTAACATTGAATTTTTCTAGCCTTGTGAAGATTTTGCTTAGGATATCCAGATGTCCTTCCCTAGAACAAGATTTAGCCAAAATATCATCTACGTAATCCTCCATAAATGTGTGCATCATATCATGAAATATTATGGTCATTGCTCTTTGATAGGTTGGCCTTGCATTTTTCAAACCGAAGGGCATGACATTCCAGCAAAAGGTTCCCCATGGACATGTGAATGCATTTTTCTCCTAATCTTCTGGAGCTATCTTAATTTAGTTGTATCCAGAGAAACCATACATTATTGACAACATGACATGCCCTGTTTTTATGTCTACAATGATGTCTATATTTGGTAATGGGAAATCATCCTTGGGGCATGCCTTATTCATGTCCCTAAAATCTATACATATCTTGATACTATTGTGTGGCTTTGAGATAGGTACAACATTGGATATCCATTCGACATAATCAATAGACCTAATGAATCCAACATCTAATAATTTCTTCAGCTCAGCCTTTAACATTAGTGAGATATGTGGATGCATTTTTTGCAATTATTTTTTTATAGGCTTGATTCCAGTAGGCAAAGACAAATGATGCATTAAAATATTTGGGTCCAAACTTGGCATATCGAAATATGACCAAGCAAAGTTAATGCTTCTTTCTTCAAAGAATTTAATAAATTTCGGTCTCTCTTGTTATGTCATAGATTCTGCCAGATGTAAAATCTTTGCTCTTTCTTTGGTGCCAATGTCCACAGACTGTGTAGGCTCCACCATAACTGATGAGCATTCATGATAATGTTTCAGAAGAGTGTCAAATCTCCCATATTTGAGTGCCTCGGAGAGGTTTTCACTATCAGATGTGTTCTTTATTTTTTCATTTTTCAAGATCTAATGCTGCCATAGAATGGTTTTCACCATTAGATCCATTATTCCTTTTTTTCCTATTGCAACTGGAAGATTTGACACCCTCCTGCTGAGTCGTGTTGTTATGAGAATTTTGGATAGAACTCATATCAAGTTTATCACAACATAGTAAATTTATGATGGCATAATCATTTGCAAATATGGGTATATTTATAGGTTCAACAGGTTCCTAGTCAATAAGTTTGGGATTGACTAAAGGCATGAAGTCATCGGATTGAGTCAGGTTAATGGTGGTAAGGGATCAGACATCTATGTCATCATAGTCATTATCAGGGATGTCGAGATCAATGATGGTCCCCTCTTCAATATTGTCTAGTTCACTTGATGTCTATTCATCCTCACTTGAGTCATTGATATTTTTTGATCCTATTACAAATGGTCTAGACCCAAAGCTCTGTCCCTCCTCATGTGTGGGTGCATATTGTTTTATGACATGAATTTGGATATCTGTGTAAGATATATCAAAACATAGATCCAATTCATATTCATTAGAATCCATTTTAGAGTTAACTCTAACTTGGAGGATTCTTTCAACAACCTTCTTTGTCATTTCTTATTTTTGTTCTTTTGAGTATCCCAGTCCTATCTTATCTTTCAAATGAAGAGTAAGAGGCTGAATAGTTTCTACGATGCCTTTCTTCCTTTTTCCAATAGGTTCTTGTCCTTCATAACCCATTTTTTCCAAAATAGCTTTCCCTTTTCCATACTTATCTGTGTTGATGTTGATGTTTGTTGATGTCGATGTTTCTCCATCTTTGTATAACCAATCAAGGATAGCTTTTTCTTCTAATTCATCCTCTATAGTACTAGCTTTTAAAAATATTTCTTCTAGAACTATGATAGGTAGTGATGTTTGATGTTTTATCAGTGATGGTTGGTCATATGTCTTTGGAGATGGCATCAATTGTGAAAGATTAAGATATTGTTCAATAGAATATTGTCCCATTCCCTTGTCTGTCAGCTAGACCTGTTCTTGGAATTTCTATGATAAAGAAGTTTGGGGATCTAGATTGTCTATTAATTAAGTGTCAACAAGACTTGCATATTTTTATTTATCCTTTTTCTCTACCCACTTGGTGATAATGTTTGGACATTTTTCTTCATTTGATGAATGTGAACTGCATGCTTCCCTATTGTGAGGCACAAAGGTGTCTTGAGAGATTTTGAGTGTGTCACAATGCTGAGGATGATTATAATCAGCTGATATAGTCACCTATTTTCCATTTACTGGGAATTTTAAGCATTGGTGATATGTGGAAGGTACTGCTTGCATTTCATGAATCCATGGGTGTCCTAAGAGCATGTTGTAAATTAACTCTTTTTCTAGTACCTGGCATGCTATGTGTTTCATCATTGGTCCCATTTGAATGGGTAACACAATCAGTCCCTTAGAAGATCTCTCTTCCTCATCATATGCCTTTATTGTCATTTTCCTTCAGGCATCAATAGCATTTTTTGAATACCCTAGTGCATGGATTAACTTTAGAGTGCAAATGTTCAAACCAGCTCCCCCATCTATTAAGACCCTTTTGACACGATGATTGTGGATCAAGACTTTGATATGGAGTGTGGTGTTATGGGGATGGTTAAGCGACACATCATCCTATTTAGAAAATGATAGACAATGGGGTGTAGTCAAATGTCCCACCATAGCCTAGAATTGGAAAACATCTAGATTTTTTGGTACCGTGGTGGCTACTAGTGCTTGTTCCAGAAATTCCTTGTGTGATGGTGATAGTTTAAGGAGTTCTAGTATTGATATCTGCACTAGAATTTTTTGAAGCTGATCGACAATGTTGTAATGAGATGGAGGTGGAGTTGCATTTTTAGGTGAAACTACCTTTAAGACTACCTTGGATTGTCCCCTTGTCATGACATTAACTGGTTGATAGTCCTGTTGATCTCTGATTTTTAAAACGTTTATTTGATTTTCAGAGACTTGTATTCTTGGTAGAAAATCCAATGGGGTAATGTCATTGGTTTTGTGTTTGTCCATGTGATGACCAATGGTATTATCATTTTCTACTTCAGTAACACAAAGGATTGTGGTATCTAAGACATGACTGATATTTTTGCCTTTGTTGTTCATAGAAGATGATGCTCCTTTGTCATAATTTGGTAAAGGGTCCTTGAAGGCTGTATGATCATTGTTGTTTTGGTGTCCCTCTACATATACCTTGTTATTGTTGATCAAATCTTGAACTGTATGTTTTAACTCCATGCAAGCATTAGTTTTGTGGCCTTCATTGTTGTGGAAGTTGCATTAATCTGCGTCATTCCACCATGGTGGTTTGACCTTTGGATCCCATAATCTCGCTTCCCATGTGGTGATAACACCACTTGTGACTAGTTCTTTCATCGGTGATTCTAATGTTTGGCCTAAATGTGTGAACCTACGCCGATTTGATGATTTTTGGTACGTTTGTGGTTTTGTGATTTCATTGTTTTGAATGACATTTGACTTGACGATTTGTTCATTGTTTTGATTTTTTTTTGAACTAGATGTTGTCAAGTTAAAAATGGGTTTGGCATTTTGTAAATCATTTTCCATTTCATTGGTCCCCATATTTCTATTCTTTTGCCAGAATTTTTGCTTGTCACTGTTGGGGTATTGATTTGAGGAGTTTGTGTTATTTGATTTGTCATTGTAATGTTTAATAACCCCTCTTTTGACTAGAGATTCTTCAATTTTAAGGCCATTTTTTATCACCTTTTCGAATGTAAGAGGACATTGTAATTTGAGTCTGTAACTCATCTCGTCCATCAAATTATCTATGAACAACTCCATTTTTTCTTCCTCAAGAATGGAGTAAGGATATTTAGCGAATAGTCATTTCCATCTTTGTAAAAAGGACAAGAATGTCTCCCCTTTGTTTTGTTTCATGTTATATAAATCCTTTATCGTGACATCATTTTGGATGTTAAAAGAATATTGGGAGATGAACCTATTGACTATCTCTTCAAAGGTTCATATTCCTGGTTGCAATTTGGAAAACCATTCCATACATTGCCCTCCTAAAATTCTTGGAAATAACCTCATGAGGTAAGTTTCCTCTTGTGAAAATTCTAGGCTCATGGTTTTGAATTCCCAAATGTGATTAATCAAATCTATTTTACCATTGTATTTGTCATACTTTGGAAATTCGTAGTGTCAAGGGAAAGGTACCATGTCTGCTATTGAGTAAAAAGGATAAGGATAAATGTCTTGTAATGCATACCTTTTTGTGTTTCCTTTTGTCATGTCCTGTATTTGTTGTTGTAAGTCCTGCATTTGGTTTGTTAAGGCAACAACTGGATCTATACCTTGTGTATGCGGTGGTATTTTGATTTCGCCTATTCCAGGTGCTTCTTTTAAGCGATTTATGTCAAAGTCTTTGGGAAGCTTAGCATCTGGTTTAGCCAACATTAAGAGGTATTTCTCCATGTCTTGCTCTAAGATCTTTTCCATGAATTTATGGAATTTTGGATCCTATTGGGTTGTTTGTATGTCTTCTGGAGTTATTTCATTTTTGTCACTTTGATGTAGACTATTCTAGGGATTTTCTTTTGCCATTGTATTTGATGTCTCAAGTTATTTTTCTAAGAGCCTCTGTTTTTGTAACCTCGTGAAGATTGGCATACAAGTGTTTTTCTCTTCCTACCAAACTTTGATCTTCTATGTTGAAAAATGTCAAGTGAATTTTTAACAAAGTCAAATAATATGATATATCTTATTGATAAGACCAGGTTAAAAATTTGATTATTATGCATCGTTTCGTGATAATAGGATGATAATATCCCGATGATGAAACTTTAGCTTAATAATCAAGATTTTGTTGTGATTTGACACTTTATGATTCGCAAGATTTGTGTTTTAGTTGAAAAAGACTGGTAACTTGTAGGAACCTATCTAATTTTGGTTTCTAGACAATGACTGTTAAAAAGATACTTTTGTTTTGAAAAAAATATATGTTTAGATGATAATCAAACTGACTGATATGTGGTGGAACTCTCTATTTTCAAATCACTAAAATAGAGTTCAGGAGCGCTAAAACAGGACTTGGAAGCACTATTTAGCAAAAGTGCTAAAACAGATAATGGATGTGCTAAAATAGTGCTCGAAAGTGCTATTTTTTGAAAGTGCTATAACAGTACTCGAAAGCACTGAAACAATGCTTGGAAGTGCTAAAAAAGTGCTTGGAAACTCTAAAACAGTGCTTGGAAGCGCTATTTTGTGGAAGCACTAAAATAGAGTCCTAAAGCACTGAAACAGATTTTTAAAGTGCTAAAACAAAGGAAGGAGGGTTAAGACTCTTTATTGCAAAACTTGATTTGGCCTTGTGGCGTATTTAATCATTGGTTGTGGGATGTAGGACTAACGTATGAATTGACTATGATTATGATATTGTGTGAGGTCTCTCCTTTGGAAGAAGGCTCATGAATAAAGAGGTTCTATGGCATAATCAACAGTATAACCTCTAGCAAAATCATGATACCTATGAATGAAGGTTCTGTGTTGCAGCAATATTTTTTGACTTTGATATAAGAAATGCCTTTTTCTGAAAAGAATTTCATAACCAAGTGGTCTCTTGGGTTCTTGAATTTGATGGTTTTCTTGACAAACTTTGTTGATTTCCACTCTCCAATCATGAATTTTTCTATTTGATTTACAGTTTCTTGGATGATTTGTTATCTGTTTTATAATGATTTTGAAAACACAGCAAGAAAATTGTACAATAATTGTTTTAATCTCAAAATCTGAATAGATAGTGTATATTCAAGAACCACGAATGGTCCTTATTGATTTTCACTGGTTTTTTTGACAAATATATACTTTTAGATAGACTCACTCTTAAAGTCAAAAAGGTCATTGCTATACTCAACAACCCATATCTTAAAATTGTGTTGACTCACACAATCGTGTCACCCCCTAGTGGGCACTCATGATTTTATCATTTTCAGGTGCATACTCAAAGTTGGATTTATCATCCTCTGAACAAACGGTCCTTGGAAATTATATGGTGAGTGTCTTGGGGGAAGATTCTTCACTCCCCTTGCACTTTGAGTATTACAACGTCTGGTTACTAACTCAACTAGATACTATGCTATGGTTCTTAGATAGGGTTTTCATGTAGTGCGAAAAATGATAGACTCCCTTAGGAGACCTCCCAATCTTTGGAACAAAGATTTTAGCGATGGTTATCTTGCACACTACCATTAAGTTGGACTTTCATCAACAACTTGCATTTGATTAGAGTGGGTTGGAATCATTGACTTTAGGTGTTCCCACTTAGGTCATTCCCATAGGGTGAGTACTTTTTCCCACTACAGTAGGCCTTCTAAAGGTTTTAACCAAAGCATCAAATTGCATGAAAATAAAGGATGAGTCTGGCACTTTGATCACCCATTTAAGGGGAGAGCATAAGCCTATTCACCACACAAGCATAGTAGATAAATGATTCGTTTTAAGCCCAAAAGACATTATTTTCTAATCTATGTGAAGATTTTGCTTCACAAAAGTCATGGTGTCCATTTTAACTGATATAGAAAAAGTGTGATGGCTACACTAGGATTGATCAATTTTAAACCGAAATGGCTACCCTAGGATTGATAAATTTTAAACCAAGTGACTATCCTAGGATTGGTTCATTTTAGTCCAAATGGATCAAAATAAAATTCTGGTTGTGGTCACGTTGGATCTAGATAAATAATTACAGAAGCTCTAAAACAATAAATGAAAGCACTATAGTCTTTTCTAGATGTGCTAAAATTGAAAGCACTAAAATAGAGATCCGAAGTGCCAAAGTTGTTCACGAAAGTGCTATATTAGCTATACTGGAGATGGGTGGTCGATGCACTGAAACAGTTCATGTAAATGCTATACTAGAAGCACTAAAACATTTAGCAGATTTGCTAAAGTTTTACAAAAGCGCAAAAGCACCATAGTTTTCCATGGATGCGCTATAGTTTTTGATGAAAGTGCTAGAAGAATTATTGATCACGCTAATCTGAACATGTGAGAGACCTATACGACACTTTTCAGAACAAATTGCAAAATATGGGGTTAATGCCCCACATTGGGCAACAAATTGTAAGTGTGAATAAGTAAAAAAGAATAAAAACACTTCTTAATGAAACATTGTATCAAAGATTGAGCAAAGAAACTAATCTGAAGCAAGAAATATATTGAAAGCGTCTCATTGTCTCCTATCTTTAAATATTTATTAAGCTATAGTGCTCTCAGATCTAAATGAAACACTATTACTGTTAAAATGACAATCTAAAGAACAGAGTGATGTTAGATGCTATGATGTGAATCTATATGATAAAAGAACTATTGTAACATGAATTGACATGAAAAACTATGGATGAGGCTACAGTGTGCAGCCATGATTATGATTCTAAAATGTTAGATGCTTGAATTTATTGATGCTTTATGCTTGATGCTTGATGATTTCCTTTAGAGTAAGATTGCATAAACTTGATAATATGGGATCCTTTCTTTTTTGAATGAAGTTGTATTTATAGATCTCCCAGCAGCAGCTTTGCATAGGGGTAGCAAAGTAGAGGCTTGGATTCAATCTGGAGAATTGAATGGTGAGAGATTGAGGAGATTGAGAAGATTTTGGGAATTGTCTCTACCCATGAAAACACTAGGCAAGAAGGTATGAAGGATTGATGGAAGAGGATTGAGAGATGGATTTCCAATTTGTCTCCAATTTGGCTCCAAATCTTCCCGTGAAGATTGAATCAATTAATTTAGACATATTTTTGACATAAACTAGACATAGGATATCTAATTTGATTTTGAGGAAATATAGAGGAATATTCTTTATGCTTTTATTTAAATATTTTGATTTATTTAAATTAGCAAAAGAGGGATAAATAATTTAATAAAACAAACTATAGAAGTTGTTTATTAAATAAAAAATAGAAGAATATGATAATTAATCAATAAAGTGTTTGATACTTATTTAATTAATTTAGGATTGATATGATAGAATTAAAAACGGGAAATGATAAATAAATCAAACAAAGTATTTAATTTTTTTTATTTAATTAAGATGAGATAATAGTAGAATTAGAAGAATTTAAATGTGAATTTAAACATGAACTATATAAATAAATATTTCTATTTATTCAATAGTAGAGGAATTTAGGATAATTAATCAAATAAGTCATATTTAATTAATCATATTCTCTAGACCAATTTTAGGTCTATACAAGTTGTATTTGTAGGAAGTGAGCCTTTGTATCCAAACAGTGAGTCCTTTCTAGGTAGTGAGCCTTTGTATCTGATTTTTTATTACTATTATATTGTGATTTAATCCTCACCATGGTTTTTTCCTCATTGGGTTTCCACATAAATCTGGTATCTCTAGTATTTTCTTTTTGTTATCTTCATTTCATGTTTATACTTAATAATAGATTGAAGTGAATGTGATTAGATATAACCGATTTACCCCCCCCCCCACCCACTCCCCCTCCTCTCTGTTGTCTTGTGAAATTCAACAAATTTCACATGTGTCTTCCCTTGTGCCACCTACAATTTCATTGTACTCAATTCATGGTGTTCCCTTGTAACGAACTTAGACATATGTAAATAGAAAAATAAGTTTCACACACACACATACCATATTCATAGACTCAAAAATATATTTAATAACATACGTATTATACCATATTAGATAATTTACCCAATCTTTTTTTCTAATTGACTTGAAATTCTTCCAAATTGCTCCTTTATGTGCTTTTGGTATTATGCACATTGACTTTCACACATGTTTCTCATAATTTTAAAATCCTTTATCCAATAATTTATTTTAGTATTCATACTAATGATTTAAAATCGCATATCTACTATTCCATTTGTTACTAAGTAAAATTAACACTTTGAATATTTATCCAAGAATTTCTGACACCATTTACTTTAAAGGATTCTTCAAACTTTCCAAACCATTAAAAAATTAGCTACTTCCAATTGTGTTTATTTCTAGGGGTGTATCTAAGATGGAATTATTTCCTCTTCAAGATCTCATCATTTACCAATTTTGTATGCCAATTTTCTATCCATTCATGAGTTAACTTCTTTTATCTTGCAACAATACTCTTAGAAACCTTTATTTTTGAAAGAATCATTAAAAATCTTGGTTCATTTACTCTATGCTCATTCCCCTCAAATTTATCATTTCACCAAAAATTTCAATCAATTTGATAACTATTGTAGCTCCAATGGTAGATCCTAATCCATTTCAATTACCTTAACATTCTCTATTTTTATGTTGTATTTGTGTACCATTATTAAATGCCAATAATTAATCCTATGAAAAAATTACTCCTACTTAGTTTGGGCTCTTGTGTAGGGAAAAATTTAAGAAACCCACCCCTCAGCGCAGGTGTAAAATCCTGGCAAATCCTGTATACTTCCCGATGAAAAATATTAATTTTATTGGCGATTTTTTTCGTTTTACAGGAAAAAAAAAAATCCCAATTGGAGAATTTTTTATAATCCCTGGAAGTTCGTCGAAAATCTTAGCGAATTGCAAATTTTTTTAATCGAATAAAATATTTTTCATTGGCAATTAAAACCGTCTTTCAAACTAGAATTTTTTTTCCATTGGCGATTAAAACCTTTTTTCAAAGAAAAAAATATATTTTCATTGACAAATTAAAAAGAATCTCAAAATAATAAAAAAATCCAATGGCAAAATAAATAGATGTTCCAACGAAAAATAATAGGGGTCATTCAATGAATGTTCGGTGGACGACTGTAGTTGCATTCTGGAAGTAAATCTCTAAAGCACTAGACTTGGGATTTGAAACCTCTGGAATAACACTATAACCATTAGATGTAGACATGTGGTGAAATCAAGGCTCATCGCTCATAACTCATTCTATCTTTTCAATGCCTCGACATTGTACATTTCATTTAATTTAAATTCTCAATCTTTTTGAAGAAAGTGTGGTTGTCGTACTGCTAGTGCAGGCAGTGGCGGCGATTAATGCCATATATGATATGAACATCCGAAGCAATTTCTTGGACAACTCATAGATTTAATGAAACAAGATTTGTAATGATTTCATATCATTTAAACTTTGAGTGATTTTGATAGCTTGTCAGCTTGAAGTATAGTTCAAGTTGGCATGTAGCCAGACGTCAATCAAATTAAACATTTTAATTATATAGGCTGGTAGCAGCACTGGTGGCCCATAAATAGGGATAGTGATTCAGTGAATAGTAAATAGTGCCATAAGGGTATTTATTTTCTAGGGTTAATAAGGATTCATGAAGAAGATGATGCAGTATTGGGGATACTATAAATTCTCCTACCTACAGTTATGTAGTTATAGAGTAATCAGTAAAAGACGAATTTCCTTCAAGTTCAAAATGGGTGGAATTGGAAAGAAGTTGATTTGGTTAACCTGACTTCTCAGACGGGTTTTTAACTAGGATGAGGAGCTCTGATGGAGGTAAGTGATATACCGGTGCATGGAAGCTACGTGCAAAAGATGGGAGTAGATTTGCTTCTCCTCTTGTATTCTAACAACTCCCATTTCCTCAACATGGCTCTGGTTCTCAAAGGGGATAAATACATTTTGTATCTTCATGGATCCCATTTCCCCAGGACTAATTAGAACCCCCTTTCCCCAGCATGGTTGGCAAAACCACCAGCAGAAGCTTGGAATCCTGAATTTATTTTCAGAGCCACATTTGTATTACGTTGTCACTAGCAGAAGCTTGGAATCATGCATTTATTTTTAGAGTTACATTTGTAGTAAGTTTTCAGTAGTAGAAGCTTGGAAATTGGATTCAATTTGTAATCCATTGTAACGAGCAACAACTTGGAATAAATTATTAAATTTTGTCTATGTAAAGTACTAAAGTGACACACTGACATATGTTATGTATACAAAACAAGAGCTATAGTGGTACTCATCTGTAAAAAGATATGTAATAATGTGACATTGAAATTCAGTTGCAATAAAATAAATGGTTGTGTTGTTTTATTCTTGATTCCTTGAATCTTCGTTATTCATTTACGCTTAAGAGTAAAGAGTTGTTTTCTGAGTTTGGAACTTCAATTTCTATTAATAATTTAATATATTCAAATCAGTTTTTTTTCTTTTGAGAAATTAAGTAATATACTTTATGCAATATGCACTTGATGGGCGGGTGCATGGAAATGGGTAGCCATTCCATGGACACCCTTAAAAAAAAAAATTTGTTAAACATAATGCGAGCGCGTTATAATGCGCTCGTGTTATTGACTGTTAAAAGAAAAAAAATAAATGCAAATCTCTCATTTGCATTTTGACTGGTATTTTTGTGCACTCGCGGCCAAAAACACCAAAATAGCGCACTCTCATTCAAGGAGAAGAATTTCTTCACCAAGAATCTGAATTTCTTCGCAATGATGGCACCACGATGAGGAGGAGCTGTAAGAGGTAAGGATTCTATGCTTTTTATTTTGAATTTGTTAGTTTTAGGTTGAATTTGTTAGTATTAGGTTGAATTTGATATCTATTTGTTTGAAATTTTAGGAGATGCAAATCAACCTGCAAACCTTCAAAATCCTCAACAGGAGGACCAACCAAATCCTCAAGATCAAAATCAACCACAAAATAAACCTCCTCCACCAATCACTCAACCCCCTCCTAGCACTCAACAAAATTTAATGAGTGAAATTGAGAACAACAAAAAACAAATTGAGGATTTGATCAATAGGTTGAGTGATCCAAATGGTTCAACCATAGAAAGAATGACCCTAGCAAATTCTTTGAAAGATATGTTAACAAACGTAGATTCAATTAGCAAACAAATAACTGGATGGGAAGATAGGAGGTAGGTGGCTAGGGAGTATTATACAAATAAACTATCATACAAGGATGTGAAAGATTTAAAAATAACAAAAGGTGATTTGTGCTCATTATTAACCGACCCACGCACAAATCAAAATCTTACCCTCAATGCGAAGAGGTTTCCTATCCATTGGTGCCACCACCAACAAATGAAGGAGTGGTTTTATGATAGGTGGTACATGGTCTTCGATTACCCACCATGTAACAATTGTGAGGTCCTGCAATATTTCCTTAGGAAACTATACAATGAGTTCATATTGAACAAAATCCCAAATTATTTTGATATGAGGGATTTCCAGGGGAGAGGTGGGGGGTCAGCTTAGGCTAGACCTGGTGCACAGTTGGATCCTACACGGCAAGGTAGACGAGCTCTCGCTAGGCCGCCTCATGAGCACATTGTTATGCCTTCCATCATGAAGGAAAGTGTTGACGTAGATACATTGCAAGCAATCAACACTTTGACCCAGAGTGTCATCCACCATACTAGCCCTATTCTACAGCGCCATCCAGGGGAGTCTTCTAGTGGTGGTCTTCGAACACATGTGTGTCAATCTTGCGGGGCTACTTGTTCACATGACCCCACCGACCCTCATGAGATTGGTACATAGGATCCATCTGCAGCTATGGAGATGGAGAGGGCAGCTAACATTTTGCATGAGGCATATGGCATTGATAGTCAGGTAAAAGTTATTACATGTGTTCATTGAATTTAATTTATTAAATTTTGATTTTGAAATGCAAGATTAACTAAATTTTTTTTATGATTTTAATAAAATTGCAGGGTCATAGTGTTGAGACTGGATACACCAGCCCCCCACCAGCCTATTTTTGCAGTACACCTATCGCTAGGGTATGTAACTAGTAAACAATTATAAGTTTATTGCATATTAATGGAATTATTTTACGAATGGTAATTTAATATGCAATTTTGGATGTTGAACAGACTAATATTGGAGGTTTTGATGGAACACTTCCTAGTGGCAATGGATTTACTCAAACCTTCATGCAGGCAATAGAATAAAGAGTTTAACTAATGAATCAAGTACTTAATAGATTTGTGTAGTGTATACATGCACATCGTTGATTACGTTGAATAATTTGTTGTTTTATTTTCTGTAGTTGCGAGATGATACACCTCCGAATGTGATGAGGGCAATGGATATTGGTGTGACATCTGCTATACAATCCTCGATGGCTCTGACAGAAGAGGTATGACCCAAATTAGTAAATTTTAATTTACATTTGTTGTTATAGATGTTACTTAGTCAAAAATCAAACCATTATTGATTCACGTAGTTTTTGTGTATTTGTATGGTTTATACAGGGCTTGAGCATGCCTGAGCAAGGGCATGAGGATATTTCCCTCGTGGAGAGAGATCGTGAGATGGCTGTAAGTGATTATTTTGTCAAATCTATCATTTTTTATCATGTAATTTCTATATATTCATGTCTTTACTTCTTATTGTAATAGTTAAAACTTCATCATGAACTAAACCCTAGGAGGAGTAGCAGGAGCACTCCACGAGCGTAGCAAAAATGAGTGGCAGACCTATCACCATCCGAACGAAAAGGAAAGGGAAAGATTTTATTTCCTAGGCATGGAGAGCAATGAATTTTGATTCCAGAGTCTTTTATTGTATGCCTGCATGGCAGTTTTGTACATATTTTTTATTAGACATATTTGACATTGTATACCTAGATGGCACTCTCGTAAGCCTATATGGCTATTTTATACATATATTTCATACTTATATCGACATATATTTATGTATGCCTACATGGATATTTGGTTAATACAAATATATTTTTTTGATGCCTGTCCATATTTGCATTCTAAATTGATGGTTCAATAGATATGAGTTACGTATATTCAAGTGTATACTTTACAACTTATGTGTATACTTTGTGACTTATGTGCATTCGAGTGTATACTTTGTGGCTTACATGTTTTCATGAATATACCTTGTATTCATGCATATACTTTGTTTTAATTTGTGTATACTATGTATTTGTGTGTATACTTTTTGAGGCTTACATGTTTATGAGTACTTGCAGTTCCCTTATTGACATGTACATGTTTGACTTATTCACGTGTATAATTATTAATTGGTTAGCCGTAGCATTGATCTATGTCATCCTCAATGCATGATCCTTGAGATGGAGTAAGTACACCCTCAAGGTCAAAAGGATTTTCACATGCATTCTTTGTAGGCTCATTTTGGTAGTGAAACCAAAAACCTCTTGCATCATTGAAACGAAAAAAAAATTCCTTTATAGTAGGTCTAAAGCCATTATCATTCTCCATTAGTTCTTCATGTATCCACTCCCCATTAATGGTTGTCTCATGACCTTCATGAAACCAAGCACTTATCTCATTTGTGATAGAAGAAATGTATGAAGATTTATCTTCCTCCTTATGAACCATTCATTATCATGAGAGATGGGTTCTTGTGAACCACTACTGATGAATCATGGGTCAATGAGTTTGACTTGTAAAACTACATGATTGAATCCTGATAGCAATATCACAATATTTATATATCTAAATATTGCCATTGAATCCTAAATACTACCATCTTACCCACACAAGCTTCTGGAAGATGCTTCCCACCCTTCTCTTAGTGGTAGCTCTCATTGCACCTCCTACCTAGCTTTATCTTGGTGTAGACAATACAAAGACCCCAACTTGAGATCTTCACACATGCAAGAACAACTACATCCTTCCTACAGCTTGGATGGATCAACTTGCAACCAAGAACCCATGCTACTGCTTGGTGTAGATTTCCTTCTACATGCTCAGAACCTTCTGCCTCTGATACCATTCTGATGCAGATGAAACAACACAAGACAATGGCTCATCCACCCTTCTCACTCCTTAACCTACTGATCACTACTAATCACTATTGATCACTACTGATCACTACTGATCAAGACATGTTCTTAAGCCTCTAACTCTATTCGCCACCTTTTCGTTGTTCAAAGCCCGAGTCACACATTGCTCAAACACAATGGTCGAGTGATGTAATGGTTTCTTTGAAAACCGTTATACATTCAAAACCATACAAGAATTTCACACTCGGTTATATTACGTATATTCCCTATCAATTGAAACCATTTCTCCCATTCCATTCAGGATTGTCATATAGAAACCCAAAAACAAGACATCCATGACATTCAAAACAATAGCGAATCCTTCAAAACTAATTTGCATTCACAATTTGCAAAATAATAAACTAGGAAAGATAGAGAGAACAAAACGATAGGAAATGGAAACTCCTCTTTAACGAATTCCAGATATTAACACTTCAAAAACATACATGCTTTCAATGGCTCTCTGGCCTTCTCCCTCTTGTTTACTCTCTTTTTTGTTTTCCCGTAGTTGCACTCTCTATTTCCTCTATCTCCCCGTATTTGGTTACATGTTGTCTCTTTATAGAGATTCTAGGGTAGTTAGACAAAACTATTCATCTACCCAATATTCCCATTTGGTTACAACTATCATTTAATCCTTTTGATGAATATATCATTGCAATTTTAAACACTTAACCATTTCTTAACATGGTCCCATGAAATTCTAAATGACAAACATTACAAAATTATGAAGCTTATCATAAATTTCAAGAGTCGAGGTGTCTCTGCATGAGTATCCTAGTTGTCCCTTTATTGTTTTATCTCCTCACTGATCCATCTTATTGGATTCTTTCACCTTTTACCCATCGCTTTCTTGAGAAACTCAATTTTAGGCCTTGTAGCGTTCTGCCCCAATTTGGCCTCCTAGAACCTGTTTTCTTGACTTTTCTCACAATCAGTCTTAACAACGCCCAAATTTTTTTGTAAATTCTTTCTTTTGATCACCAAGGCTCCAATATTTACTAGGCCTTAAGTCCTACAAGTTTTCATACATATGATTGTCCTCAAACCCCCTATTTTCAAGGGTTCCTATGGTTTTTGGCTCTTTTTCCTTCTTTGAGGGCTTCAATGACCTCCTCAGCTCTCCTCCTAGCACACACATGATTGAGATACATGTGCCTACACTCCCATAGTCTTTATTGGCACAAACCAATCCATTTAGCAACTCTCCTTGTTGTCGTCCTCCCCAAGCTACTAGCCAGAATGCACTTGCACTCACCTAGTGCTTGATGATTTCATCACCTTCCCTGCAAAACAAGACCCCAAAACCTATATGTACACTATTTACATAGTCCCCAACTTGAATCCAAGTGGCCATGAGAGGAAAGCCATGGGAAGTCAAGTGGGACTCATTATTCACAAAACTGGCCTAAACCAGCAATGAGACCAAGAAAACCAAAAACCTGCAAAAAGATAACTAGTCGGTCTAGATGACTAATCTAATGCTACACAAGGTAAGTAAGTGAAAAAAATGGAAGACTCAAAGCATTAGATAATTCCTTTCAATCCATTCTTGACTGGTTGAAGGCTCAAACACAAAAATTCAATGAAAACTTGCTCTCTTCCAATCACAAAAATGTACTCTCCAAGTCTCAATTCATGAAAACAATCTTCCAACCTAGGTATTAGGGTTTTTCTGACCTTATATACCTTTCTCCCATGTTCTAGGACCCTTTGGTCAGACTTAGAGCATCATTAATGCCATTTTCCAACTTTTAGGACAAATAGCCAAGGCAACATTGCTCAAAATGCTCACAGTGTCCAAGACTTACCCAAACTGCAAGCCCCTAACAAACCTATTTCCAATTCACTCATCAAAAACACTCTTGGGACTTTATATCATAGTCCTTATTCCCTCTTTCATCCTAATTTGATATTAGCCACTTTTCAAATCAATCTTGGAGTAGTACCTAGCACCCCCCTAAACAATCCATTAAGTCTTCTATCCTAGGAATAGGAAACCTATATCTAATTGTTATCCTATTTATGGCCCTAGAATCAGTACACATTCTCCACTTATCTCCCTTCTTAGGTGCCAACACCACTGGAACATCACATGGGCTTATGCTTTTCCTAATCAACCCTTGGTCCAAAAGTTCTTGAACTTGCCTTGCTATCTCCTTGTTCTGCTCCAGTGTCATTTTGTATGCAGCCTTGTTAGGAAATTTTGCTCTTGGTACAAAGTCAATTTGATGACTTATTTCCCTCTTAGGTGGTAGTGTAGCTGGTGTGCCTTCACAAATGATATCCTTGAACTGATCCAATAGTTGCTTCATCTCTACTGTCATAGGTAGTCAACTAGGTGACTCCTCCTCCTTTGGCTTCAACATGATTGCATAGACAAATCCTTCTTCCTCCTTCATGTCTCTTAGGAATTCCTTTCCACTCATCAAAAGTACACTGGATTCTGCCTTTTCCACTATCCTTCTTGGGGAAAAAACTTTGTGGTTAAGCGCTTGAGCTAGAGTATACTGGAATGGGTGACCTCCCAAGAAGGCCTAGTGCCTCACCTCTGTGAGCATCACTTAGATGCAATGAGTGCTAAGTGGGCCATTAAATATTATTTCAAATTTGTTTCTTTAAACAACTTACAAATTTGCAACTTAAGACTCCTCCAACCTAAGGGATTGATCCGGTGGAACATAGCTCGGAGTGATTCCACGTGTTTCGGTGCAAAAGAGGACCATGGCTAGCGTAAACATACCTATTTGGATGTGCCGGAACAATCTGCTTGGTCACACAAGTTGTAGAATGAAAGTTGCACCACTCTGCAACTTTGCACTGCTTGCATTTGATGCTTTTTCCATCAAGTGAAAATCCGCCACCACTAGAAAACCACTCTGAGATAGCCAATACCAAGAGAGGTTTTTGTAGACAGGCTCAATGCAATCCTATAGGATCAAATGAGAAGTTTATAAGCATCATGATATCCAAGTAATAGCATGCTGAAGTTTGCAGCTATTTTGCACTTTTGACCCTTAAGGGATCGATCCGGTGGAACGTAGCTCAGAGCGATTCCACGTGTTTCAGTGCGAAGGAGGACCATACCTACCATAAACATACCTATTTGGATGTGTTGGAATAGTTCGCTTGGTCACACGAGTTGCAGAGCGAAAGTTGCACCACTTTGCAACTTTGCACAACTTGAATTTGACACGTTTTCCATCAAGTGAAAATCCACTGCCATGAGAAAACCACTCCAAGATAGCCAAAATTGAAAGATTTTTTTCTAGAGAGGTCCAATGCTTTTTTGTAGGATCAGATGAGAAAATTCTAAGTGTCACGGTATCCAAGTAATAGCATGCTAAAGTTTGTAGCTATTTTGCACTTTGGACCCTTCAGGGATCAATCCGGTGGAACATAGCTCAGAGTGATTCCATGTGTTTCAGTGTGAAAGAGGACCATGCGTACCATAAACATACCTATTCAGACATGTTAGAACAGTCCGCTTGGTCACACGAGTTGTAGAGCGAAAGTTGCACCACTTTGCAACTTTGCACAGCTTGAATTTGACACGTTTTCCATCAAGTAAAAATCTACTGCCACGAGAAAACCACTCCAAGATAGCCAAAATCAAGAGAGATTTTTCTAGAGGGGTCCAATGCTTTTCTATAGGATCAAATGAGAAGATTCTAAGTGTCACGGTATCCAAGTAATAGCATGCTGAAGTTTGCAGCTATTTTGCACTTTGGACACTTAAGGGATCGATCCGGTGGAACATAGCTCGAAGCGATTCCACATGTTTCGATGCCAAAGAGGACCATTCCTATCATAAACATACCTATTCGACTGTGTTGGAATAGTCCGCTTGCTCACACAAGTTACAGAGCGAAAGTTGCACCACTTTGCAACTTTGCACAGCTTGAATTTGACACATTTTCCATCAAGTGAAAATCCACCGCCACGATAAAACCAGTCTAAGATAGCCAAAATCAAGAGAGGTTTTTGTAGAGGGGTCCAACGCCTTTCTGTAGGATCAGACAAGAAGATTCTAAGTGTCATGGTATCCAAGTAATAGCATGCTGCAGTTTGTAGCTATTTTGCACTTTGGACCCTTAAGGGATCGATCCGGTGGAACATAGCTCGAAGAGATTCCACGTGTTTCGGTGCGAAAGAGGACCATGCCTACCATAAACATACCTATTTAGACATGTTGGAATAGTCCACTTGCTCACATGAGTTGTAGAGCGAAAGTTGCACCACTTTGCAACTTTGCACAACTTGAATTTGACACGTTTTCCATCAAGTGAAAATCTGCCGCCACGAGAAAACCACTCCAAGATAGCCAAAATTGAGAGATATTTTTCTAGAGGGGTCCAATGCCTTTCTGTAGGATCAGATGATATGTTTGTAAGTGTCATGGTATCCAAGTAATAGCATGTTGAAGTTTGTAGCTATTTTGCACTTTGGACCCTTAAGGGATCGATGTGGTGGAACATAGCTTAGAGCGATTCCACGTGTTTCGGTGTGAAAGAAGACCATGCCTACCGTAAACATACCTATTTAGATGTGTTGGAATAGTCTGCTTGCTCACATGAGTTGTAGAGCAAAAGTTGCACCACTTTGCAACTTTGCACAACTTGAATTTGACACGTTTTCCATCAAGTGAAAATCCACCGCCACGAGAAAACCACTCCAAGATAGCCAAAATCGAGAGAGGTTTTTCTAGAGGGGTCCAATGCCTTTTTGTAGGATTAGACGAGAAGTTTCTAAGTGTCACAGTATCCAAGTAATAGCATGCTGAAGTTTGCAGCTATTTTGCACTTTGGACCCTTAAGGGATCGATCTAGTGGAACATAGCTCAGAGCGATTCCACGTGTTACGATGTGAAAGAGGACCATGCCTACCATAAACATACCTATTTAAAAGTGTTGGCATAGTCAGCTTGCTCACACAAGTTGGAGAGAAAAAGTTGCACCACTTTGCAACTTTGCACAGCTTCAATTTGACACATTTTCCATCAAGTGAAAATCCGCCGCCATGAGAAAACCACTCCAAGATAGCCAAAATCGAGAGAGGTTTTTCTAGAGGGGTCCAACACCTTTTTGTAGCATCAAACGAGAAGTTTCTAAGTGTCACGGTATCCAAGTAATAGCATGCTAAAGTTTGTAGCTATTTTGCACTTTGGACCCTTAAGGGATCGATCCGGTGGAACATAGCTCGGAGCGATTCTACGTGTTTCAATGCGAAAGAGGACCATGCCTACCGTAGACATACCTATTCAAAAGTGTTGGAACAGTCTGCTTGGTCACGCGAGTTGCAAAAAAATGTGTACAAATTGTTTACATGACCTTTATATGACCTTTTTCACATTGTTTACATTTCAAAATTCAAAGTTTGCAAATTTTCCTACTCAAGACATTTACAGAACAAGGTGCTACTACACCAAACATGAACTTCAACCTTACAATATTTGAGTATATCTCATTATGTAATTAAATCTTATTACAATGCCTCTGGCACTTCGTTCTCTCAGATCTTTTACAATGTCACTCATACATTCAAGATTCTTTTTAAATATCTACATCATAGGTGCTCATCATGAGGTTAACTTCAAATGAATAACTTGAGATTCCCTCACTAAGCTTCACATGTTCTCTTATAATGGCTTGAAATCAAAATTGAGATTTGTCAAAATCATCAAAATAAGTATGTGCATTGCTTTTTTGGCTGAGATTTTTGATAATGGCTCTTAAATCAGCATTTTCTGTAACGAAAGATCAATCAACCCTTAGTAGTTTACTTACAAATATGCAAAGTAAAAGAGAAAAAGAAAGAGCATCCAAAATGGAAATGAAATAAAAATAGATGGAAGGCACTTATAGATGTTGCATGCAGGCATCAAAATAAGGATGTTGCATTACTTTCTTGGTTGACATTCTCTTCGATGGCTCATATATCAGCATTTTTTGCAAGGGGACAACAATCACTGTAAAAGAAGATGATAGCATTGGCATCAAACAAATTAATGTGCATACAAGTATAAATTAATAAGAACAAATGTGCATATACTTACAAATTAATCCAACGAACCATCCGAGTTTGCTCTACTCTTTATTGTGTCAAGTATTGCCTCATGGTCAGACTCACGGACCTTCCATAACATCTTGTTCAAAGGTCTACCCCCATATTTGGTCAAATGAACATTGGATGCCATGACAAGGTTTGAGTAATGAAGAATCTTACGATGTATGTCAAAATCCTGAAATAGCCAATGTTTAACACTTGAATGTGGGTACCTTCTAGGCCATGTTCCAGTAACCACAGCTGAGCCTGCAGGGTATTCAATGTTTTCTCCAACTATAACTAGGGCCTCCAATTTATTTTTGGTCTCAACACAATGACACAAGTAATAGTCTATTCCCTCTTCATTGTCTTCATCTGCAATAACTACATAAACATGCCCTGCATTAATATGTGCAAAAAATCTCTTGAAATTTGTCAACATTACGAATACAGTACAAAGTAAGATCTAACGATATGGAATTTCAACAACTAAGAAAGTAGATATATCACCTCGTTGAACTAGATCTGATATGTGGTCAAAACCAACCGATGATTCTATCTAAGTCAGTTCCAATGCCATCGGAGGGTGATACGTGTGAAGTGGGCTAGGATAACTTGTGAACCATTTGTCAACCCACTCCCCTGACTCATAATCATTCCAGTCTTGCATTGTACATGAAGAACAAAAGCATGCCATCTTTCATGTATCGATACTCCATGAACCTATATTTGAGCTAAGGAAAGAGTGTACCTCACTCGATCCTATTGGTGTACAATAGTCTTCATATGGTGCAATGTTAGTATCATCCATCAACCAAAAAAATCTATGAATTGAAGACGTACCTTCATTACCTGGACCCATCAAAGCATTACACCACTCGACGATTGATTTTGCATCTGTCAACTTTGCACTGTCTTTATACTTTAACTCTTCTCATGCTAATGCTCTTTTCATGCATGCTCCTACACCATCATGCTCCCCCTTTCCATGTCCAGCCTCACAAAAGTTCCACATATGTTGAACACCTATAATGACATGCATCCTACACAACCAGTAGAACATGCGTGAATTCTTGAACTATGCTGCACAGTTATCAGACCATATTACATGTTGATTGTATTCTATGCCCCTCTAAGCCAAACCACTGTAGAGCATCTGGAAGCAACCTTGCACGAACTCTGGAGAATGTGTGCGATCATCACTAATGTAAAAGTGGTACTCCCTCAATACCTTCCTTTGCTCATCTATACTATCAGATGCATGAATGAATGTTATGTGCACAAATATCGTAACTTGTGTAGAGTTGTAATATTGTGACTACACCTCATGTTGTGGTTGTAGAATGTAGTTCTCTGCAAAGTCAACCATGGATACTATGCTTCCAACTAGAAAGGTGTCCTTGCATAGCTTGAACTGCATGTCCAACCATCGAGCTCTATGGGTATGCATTGCATACTTAGACAGTATACTGTCACAAAATATGGTCATAAATTTGTACACTAGAATCTTCTCAATAACCAAATCACACCTTTTTGCTTGAGACCCATCTTTTGTAGCATATGCCACTGTTTTATACTTCCTGAACTCTACTAGTTTTTGTCCCACCTCATCTGTGCTTTCCATATGTTGATATACTAGCATATGCTGGAAGCCACTACAACGCTCACATGAACCATCCAAGCATGTTGTCCTATAGAATATCTAGCCATCCTCTATTTGACATAAAAAAAATTTATAAGAACTCTCATGAAGATTTTGGTGGGGCTTCTATGCCACAATCTTGCAAAACATCGTTAGTATGCAAATCTAAACATATAGAATGATAAACATCGTAATGGTTAGAAAATTCAATATTTAGTCTACAAAAACAAGTAGTGCGTGTGTGATTTATCTTGACATAAAAAGGTTTAAGCAGTTCAAAATATCTTTGAGAAATACTAATTTAAGGATAATCATTTTCAAATTTTTGAAAAAATTGGGTTTGAGTCATATCCAAAAAATGCTTTGGATGTGGCTCACGATTCTGACTACCGGTTCTCCTTCTTACCACATCCCTTTGATTTGGAGATGGCCTTGTGTTATTCTTCTAATACTCATCAATTAGTGTTCTCAAGGCTTCGACAACTTCTTTATCTTTTCATGACAGTCTCCCCGAGAATGCCCATAATTCATTTGTATCATTGCCCTCAATTCTTTTCCGTCTTTGAATGGCTCTTGATAAAGTTTATCTACTAATTCTTTTTTTCTCATGAGTCTTTCTAATTAGGCGAGCTCTCTTTGTTTGAAAACTTACCAAAGTCGATGTAATGACACGTCGGGTGACATTACTATCCTTTGAGCATGAGGTCTTACCCACACTCTCATAAGCATCCATTAGATTCTTCACAATAGTGTCTTCACTCGATGCATTCGATGTTCTCAACCCAAGAGTCTTCATGATGTTCCTATACTTTACACCCCACATCATTTCAACAAATAGTTGACATCTTGCAGTCTCATTTAGCCTTTCAAAGAATCATTCCCAAATCTTATCAGCATATCTTCTACAAGTGCATGTTGAAATCTTACCTTCCATGCGCTACAAAATCTCATCATCAATATTAATCAAATACTTTGGTTTTCTACACAAAATTCTTGGTGGTGTTCTCGTAGGTACATACATCTCAAAATTAGGAATTTCATCAATATTTAATTAAGGTGGGCTAGATTGCATACCTTCTTCGTCAATTTCGAGTGATGATGTACTCTCAACCTGAGATGTGTTGGATGGTGTCCAACAATATTCACTTGCGGTAAATGGTGTCCCTCCATATTCACTTGCAGTAGATAGTGTCCATCCATATTCACTTGTGCTAGATGGTGTCCCTCCATATTCACTTGTGCTTAATGGTGTCCCTTCATATTCATTTGTCATAGAGGGTGTGTCTCCAACTACGGTATCTGAATCTGTCTTATGATGATGCTTTCACATTCATGCCTTTTGTGCTGCCAATTACCATTCTCTTTTTGACGGTTGAAGTTCCTCTACAATCGGGTTGTTTTCATCAATCATTTCCAATTTCTTCTTTTCACGATATGCCGCCACCCAAACTCTCTCCTTTTCTTTCAAGGTTTCGCTCTCTTTGTCTGTTAGTTTCCTCTTTGTCTTATTCTTAGGCATGGTGGATAATTTTATCTATACCATGGTAATCAGATGAATATTAGTTCCTAAAAAATGTATCCATTCAAGATAATTGAAAAATATATGTCATTGAAGGCTTCATTTAAATAATACTTACAATCATCTTGTACAAAAGTAGTCTTTTATTGTTGATGGTTCTAGCCAACCACCAAGGGAATAAGGACTATGATGTGAAGTCCCAATAGTGTTTTTTATGTGTGAGTTGAGGCAAACTTAGGGTAGTCTAGAACCTTGAAGTTTGGAGAAGCTTGAATGATGAAATTAGGCAAATTAGTCCATGTAGACTTGGCAATTTGTCCTAAAAGTGGGAAAAGGGCATTAATGATGCTCTAAGCCTGACCCAAGGGTCCTATCACATGGGATAAAGGTATATAAGGTCATAAAAACCCTAATTGAGCATGTGGGAAAGCTATTGTATGATTTGGAGTTTTGGAAGGGCAATTTGTGAGTTGGAAGAGTGCAAATTTCATTGAATTTTTGTCTTTGTGCCTTCATCCAGTCAACAATGGATTGAAAGGACCTATCTAATGCTTTGAGTCTTTCAATTGTGTCACTTAATTACTATTTGAAGTATTATATTAGCCATTTAGTTCAATTTCTTTCTGTTTTGCAAGTTTTTAGAGTTTTTGGTCTCATAGCCGGTTCAGGCCAGTTTTTGGAAATAATGATCCCCACTTGAATTCCCATGGCAAGGCTACCATGGAAACTTGGAATCAAGTAGGGTACTGTTTCTAAAATTTACATATGGTGTGTGATGTCCTAGTTTGCAGGGGAGATGGTGAATTCATCAAGAACTAGGCGAGTGCAAGTGCATTTTGGCTAGTGGCTTGGAGAGGATAGCAGTAAAGAAAGTTACTAAATAGACTGGTTTATGCCAATCAAGAGAAAGAGAGTGTGGGAACACATATTCTATACATGTGTGTGCAAGGAGGAGAGTTGAGGAGGTCATTGAAGCCCTCAAAGTTGGAAAAAGGAGCTAGAACCCTAGAAACCCTCAAAAATAGGGGGTATGAGGACAGTCCTATGTACGGATGCCAAAGGGACTAAAAACCTGATAAATCTTGAAGCCTAGGATACCACTAGAAATAATCTATAAAAATATTTTGGGGTTGTTAAGACCGTTTTTGAGAAAAGCCAAGAAAACGGGTTCTAGGAGGCTTAATTGGGCAAAAGGCTACAAGGCCTAAAATTGGGTTTTTCAAAAAGGCGATGGGTACAAGGTGAAAGAATCCTATGAGATGGATTAGTGAGGAGTAAAATAAACAAGGGGATAGTGAGAATACCTTTTCGTATCCCCTCGAGTGGTTAGGACATTTTGGGTCAGTGTGGAGCCCAGGGAAGCTTAGTGGTGAATTGAGAGCAATGGTGAAGAATTTGAAATTGGTGGAGAGTCTTATGAGGTGAGAGAGGTTTAGGAGGGATCCCTGAGTAGGGTAGAGAGGAATACCCTAGGAAGACTAGAGAATAGGTCTTGGGAAGAGCAAGATTTCTCTTGAAAGATAAGACTCCCCATCAATTGTTGAAGGACTGGTCTATGTAATGAACTTTTGACCTTGTGCAGGGTATTTTGGAGATGTTTGATGCTTTGGAATGGTTTGGGAATGGTCTTAAAGGATGAATTTTGGTGAATGGTTCTGAATTTCTATAATTGGCAAGTGTAAAATGGTAATTGGCAAGTGTAAATAATTGTGTATATAATTTGGTAATGTAAAATGTGCATTGACAACCTAAGGTTATAGTGACAAACAAAAATGAGAGCAAGCCATAATAGAATGAAAGAAAAATTGTAAAGACTTCACATACCTTAAAAACTAGACTTTCAAATGGAGGAATTCAACCCAATTATGTAGCCTTAGCTTCTTCTTTCTTTAATTTCCACAACAATTTGACTTGTTCAAAAGCTTGTTCCCTTCCACACTTCTATTGTATATCGATTTTCAATGGAATTCAAACTTCAATTGATATTATATGTCTTTCAATGTCGAAACTCTGCTATTTCATGCAAAGGTGGTAAAAAGATCATGGAAAAGGTGATGGAAATTGAAAAAGATGCTTGCACACTTCACAACATCATCAAAAATATATTTTTTGTCGGAGCACGCGCAAAACCAGGGGAATATGCAAACTGTGGGCCTTCAAATCATGGGTATATTGATTTTTTTACCGTTTTAGTGGACTACAAAATGCGCTGGTGTTATAATGCGCACACATTATAATGCAAGTGCGTTATGTGAAATTAAGTTTTCTTAGTGTATTTTTGATAGTAAAGGAGTTTTTGAGAGAGTGGGAGGGAGAGAGGGGGAGAGTGGAAGATAGAGAGGGAGGGAGAAAGGGAGAGTGGGAGAAATAGAGAGGGAGAGAGTGGGAGATAGAGTTGAAGGGAGAGAGGGGAGAGTGGGAGAGAGAGTGGAGTGGAAAG